>VMDR010000067.1:0-122358 GCA_007922815.1 Macrotus californicus
GTAGCAGATTCGCAGTAAAGGCTTGTCACACGAACACGCATTGAGGGGAAGGGGCCTAACCAAGTGCTCCCACAGGCTGGGAAGAGCGCACCCCCGGGGAGCTCTGAGCACCTTCCCTGGCTGGGTACCAGCACCCATCCGCCAGGCAGGGCCCAGCGGGCCCCACGGCAGAATACCTCGCTCTGCTTGTAATCAATGGCAATCATTTAGCTGGAAGCGGCATGCCTGGGCACACACAAGCAGGCAGCGTGAGCTAATCCTTTAAATACATCTGCTCAAGGCCGCTGGCCGCTTTGCCACCACGGGCCACTCGAGAAGCATTCCCTGCAGCCCCTCGGTTTGTCACGGAGGGTGTCCAGCATCCTGGGCACGAGGCAGCCCACCAGCACCCCAGCCCGGCGCCATCTCCATGAGCTGCAGGATGCTGCAAGCGCCAGAGGCCAGAAGAGCCCTCTCTCTGGCTCCAGCCTCCCTGTGACAGGGCTCAGCGGGTCCCAAGGGTCTATAAGGGGCATGGGAGGGGGTGGGGGTGGGCAGCCAGGAGGCACCAGCACCAGGAACTTCAGGTTTTAGGAGGGCCGTCTCCACCACCGGACTGACCCTTCCTTCTCCCGAAGCCTGGCCCGAGCCGAGCTCACGCCCTCAAGCTCCACCCCGGCACCCTCGGCTCCCAAGCCTGCCTCTGCAGAATGGGCCCCGGGCCCAGGCGCTCCCACCTGGGCCCACCCACTGGAGGCTCCTCTGCGTCCCCTGTCGCTGCTGCGCGTGCTACCTGCCTGGCCCAACTACTAAAATAGCTTCTGGGTCCCCTGACATGAAGGCTTTTTCTAGTTCAGCACTGCAGGTCTCATTTCAATCCATCAGCTCGCGTAAATGGCAGTGCCTGTAAACTTCGGAGTGTTTCTATGTGCCTTGGTGGCCAAGACAATGTGGCTTTGCACGTGGCTCTGCCCTAAGCCAATGACCTTGGGCAAGCCACTTAGTCTCTGGGAGTCTCGGGCCCCATATCTGAAGGTGGAGGTCAGAGTTCTGACTTCACGGGCTGTGTGGAGTCCAAGGCTGGCACACAGGAGGGATCCACCCAGGGGTGGCGGCTGTTCTGCTCCTTGTCCAGTCTCGGAGGGTCCTGGTCTACCAGGCCAGAGGCCAGCCCTGCGGGGTTGGCAATTGGCGCCCTCCCTCACAGCTCTCTCAAGAAGGAGAGAAGGAGGTGGCATCCGTGCCCAGTGTCTGCACCCACAGAGGTGCCCGAGGGGACTCAGAGACAGCTGGGCTGCACGGGCAGAGCCTGCCCCTCCTCTCAGGTCCGCCCACCCTTGGCAAGGGGCCCACCAGGCCCCAGGCCTTCACCTGCGCAGGCCTGAGGCTGGAGATGCCAGGCCAATGGCCCTGATACATTGGACTCGGTGGTTTACAGGGTTCTCACACCCCCAACCAAACCAGCACACTGCCCTCCACGGAGCCCGGGCACAGTGGAGGAAACAGGGTCCAGAGAGTAGGTGGGAGCCAGAGCACCCACAAACCTGTAGGAAGGGAGACTCATAGGCCTGGCCTTTGCCCCATCTGCCTGCCTCACGCTCTGCACAGGACCTCACAACACACGCGGCCGGGGGAGCCCATCGAGGCCCAGCGGGGACCAGGCCTGTCTCCTGCTGCACCATCTAACCCAACAGGTCACTCCAGGGACATGAACTTGCCAGCCGCAGCCTCAGCAAGCCGATGACGACAACTTCCATGCCTGAGAAACCCTCCTCTCCAAAATGCAGAAAATTGCTGTCCCAGTCACTTAACGAAAGCCGTTATTTGCATAGATTTGGCGTTACTTCCATATTTAAGTGGTCTGTAATTAAAATCATTAATTGCAGAAAATAGTGACTCGTTAAGGCTATAATTTAGTGAGGTTCTCAGCACTTGAGGATCTGCCTTTGAGGCTGACGGGGTGACCCAGGGACCCACCGGCTCCCAGGAACCAGCTGCAGCCCAGGGGGGTGTAGGCGAAGCCGGGTCAGATGGGGGCCACTACGTCCAAACCTCCACACGTGAGCTGGGCCCTGGGCACCGCGGTGCCGATGAAGCTCGAAGAAGGTGGACCGGGAAACGTGTCTGGGACAGACCCAAAAGCCACTGAGGAGAGCAGCCCCCTCTCCTGGCATCCGGGACAATGCGAACCCCAGGTTTAAGTAAATCATAGCTTATGTGTGCTACTAGGTTTAGAGGAGGCTGTCATGCTGGGCTATAAAAAGCTCCAGGTGTCTGGGGATCTGGGGCCTATTTCCGTAGCTGGGCCAGGCAGGTACGGCAGGTGGGAGGTAGGTGAGGCCACGCAGAGCCAGCGCGCAGGCAAGGAGGCTCCCTGGACGACCTGCCAATCAGGCTCTGACACTATGCCCCCTCTGGTCATGTGACAGCAGGGGCAGCCAGCAGTCCCCTCGACAGCCCCAGCACAGAGGTATGCGCTCAGTTTAGGGTCAATGGGCCCAGGGTGGGGTCACTGCCGTGCTGGTGGCCATTTAGAAGTGGCAGCCCCTCTCTAGGCCTGGGTCTGTACAACTGGGTCCACAGCTGTGTCCCACACTGTGAGGAGGTGACGGCTATGTGAGCGACTCGAGGACGCACAGGACTCAGACGGGCTGCCCACAGCAGGAAGAGAAATGGGCCTTCTGGCAAATGGCCCAGTGGGGACAGGACCCTGACCGTCCGACGGTGACCACCGCCCCCCCGCTCCCGTGGGCCAGCTCTCGTTTCCTCTGGACGACGGCACCAACCGCCTGCGCAGGCAGCACGGCCCGGGCCAGGCTCTGGGGTGGCTGAGGTGTGGTGACAGGGTCTGCCCTGCAACCGGCCACACAGCTGTGCCCCTTCAGCCTCAAGAAAAACACCATGGCTGCCCCCCAGAGACCTTCTGACTTGGCTCTGGCTGCGGTGGCCTCAGCCTCATCCAGGAGGGCAGGTGGGCTGCTGAGCGCAGGGGCGGCATGGGTAGGGGGGCGGGCAGAGCGGTTTCCTCAGGGGCAGGCGCACACCAAGGGCCAGTGAGGTGTTGACAAAAGCCCCTCCCCTCCAGGCCCAGGGCAGGATGACCTTCCTCTCCCTTTGAAACGAGACACAGCGGCCACGGGACCCACTCTGGCCGAGACTGGTGTGAGGCGCGGAGGTGGGTCATTTCCCAGTGGTAGCTTAGGGCTGGTGTGCAGTGCCCCACCTGCCCTTTCTCCCTATGTCGGCGACCATGCCACGTGACAGGAGATGGACTTCCCCGGGCCCAAGCTCCCGCAGGAGGATGTTGAACAGAGCCCCACCCTGGCCGTCTGCCTGAGCACAAAACACGAGCAACAGTCTCTGTCACCTGAAGACACACACACCGAGAGGGCGCCCGTCACTGCGGCAGACCATGGCCTGGATCCCACTGAACGTGCTGTGACCTCAGTCTGCGGTGCTTCGGCAGGGCTGTGACTCTGTGCAGCACTTCTGTGGGTGCCCGTGTGGCACTTCTCTGGGGGGTGTGGTGTTCTGCTGTGTGAGTGGCATTCCTCGGTGTGTCTGTCATGCTACCTTTGACAATGCCGTGTGTGTGTGTGTGTGCGCGCGCGCGTGGGAACTGTGTGGGGAACCATGGAGGGGAGGGGCGCCTCGGTCCACGCACAGTGTGTATGTGATGCTTCTGTGAGCGTGCGTGCTATTTCTGGGCAGGTAAGCGGCCACTCCAGTGTTACAAGACCTTCTTGCAAAAACCGGTGGGTGACAAGGTAGTTTTACTTGGACGCAGACCTCGGTGTTCCAAACACAGTGACAGGTGGGATGGGATGCCGAGGGGAGCGGCCAAAGGTGTCAAGGGAGGCCCCATGCCAACCCCTCCCTTCACAAGGGCCCCGCAGCTACAGCAGGCCCTGGGTGGGGGTCTGAGGACCTGGTCAAGGCCACTGTGCCCCATCTGGGGGCCTCATCTCCGGACCCTGGATGGCATCCCTTCCTCTGAGTTGGGGCCCGACCTGCCATCCCTTGCCTTCATGTGTCTGGCTTTCCTGGGCACAGGCAGAGGCTCCACAACCCCAGGCCCGGGTCCTGGCTGCACACAGCCCCAGACTCAGCTCTACAAGCCACATAGGCCACCAGCCACCGACCCAAAGCTCCGTCGAACATCACTGCATGACACCAGTGGGGAGACAGGATCCCCAGGAAGGGAGGGACTTGCCACAGAAACACCACCAATGTGAGCTTTGGACCCTGCTCCAGGCTCCATGGCTTCACTTAGCTCCCCTGAAAACGTGGGGCCAGCAGGGGCTCCCCATGTGCCAGCTGGACAGGAGGGAAACCGCCAGCTCCAGACCCATAAGCCAGGCCCAGCCGCTGGGTGCTCTTCCAGCTGGGGGTGTGCTGAGTGTAGGACCCCGCATCCTGGCTGCGCCTGAGCCCCTGCGTGCCAGTGCCACCCCCCACCGGCGAGCGCCGCGGGCACTGACCTGCAGCTCCGTCTGGAAGAAGAACTTCTGCGGGCACTGCGAGCAGTCGTAGATCTTATCCTCCTGCCCGTGCACCGCGAAGATGTGCTGCTGCAGCTTGTTGGCCTGGACGAAGACTGGAGACGGATGCGGCGTCAGGGCAGGGCCCTGGGCACACCGGCCCAGACACCCCGAGAGCTGCCACACCCCTCACGAGCAGGGCCCACCCGGCCAAGCAATGGGCTCCTGGGAGCAGAGGCGGCTGGAGCCAGAGAGGCAGAGCTCTGCCGTGTGTGGGCTGTGCAACACTGGAGGTCACTCAACCTCCCCGGGCTTCGTGTCCTCATCTGAAGAATGGGAACCTGCTGCTCCCTGGGTGGCTGGGGGGGGGGGGGGTCACAAGGGTTCACGTGAAAAATGCCTCATCGATGAGGCACAGGATTAGCCCAGTGAGCATTGTCGTCTGCCAGGAGCCTCCTTGAACAGCACAGGCCTGCAAGGCGCGCAACTGTTGTCCTCATCCCACAGAAGAGGAAACTGAGGCACTGGGGACAAGAAGGGCCTTGTCCCAGGTCCCACTGGTAGGAGGCGGCGGAGCCGAGATTTGCATTGAAGAAGCTGAGCGCAGCGTCTGGTACAAGATGGCGCTCGGTAAACTCCCACAGTTACGCTGGTCCCTAAGGGTCCTGCCGGCGTCCTCGGACCCCCGCACGGGGGCCCCAGATCAGCAGCCCCAGCCCCACCAGCCCATAGAGTGTGATGGTGACCGATGGGTGGGGGCTCCGGCGACCCAGCAGGAAGAAGACCCTGAGGGGTGTGAGCGTGTGGGAAGCTTCCCACAGCGCAGCCCCTTCCTCAGGCCCGTTGCCAAGCCCAGTCCAGGCGGCAGGAGCCCAGGCCCAGGGTGTGCACAGGAGACGGCTGTGGAGCAGCTGTGAGTCTGGGAGGTGAGCACTTCCGAGACCCCCTCCCACCGGGCACCCTCCCCAGGGAGGGTGTCCTGCTGTGGCAGACGGCAGATGTTGGGGGCGGCAGGAGAAAGCCAGGCTCCCCCGCGCACACCGGCTGCCATCTGGGCAGCAGGAGGGGCCGTCAGAGGCTCTGAGACGGGCCTTGGGCTGGGGCAGCCGCTTGCCTGGGCTGGCGGCCAGCCTGGGGGCAGGGGAGCTTGGCTGGCAGAGCTGCCCCTGACCCTTAGCCCAGAGCACGGACAGATGAAATGTGGGCTGGGCTGGGCTGGGCCAAGGAGAAGGGGTGCCAGGAAGGGTGTAAAGGGAGAGCCCACTGGTGCTGAGCTGGGCTAGAGGCTCACGGAGGGGAACCTGGAGCCCTCACAACCAAAATAGAGAGCAAGGCTAGGGCTTGCAGCACCTGAATGCAGGAGCGAGGGGAGGCCCAGGAGAGGGAGGCCCCTCACCTGCCTCGGAGGAGAGACCAGAGGGCATGGAGCAGGACATGCACCAGGCCTGCTCCAGGCAGGCAGGACTAGCGGGGCTGGGGACCCCTGGAGCCTCCCCAAGAGCCCAGAGCACACGCTGAGGTCCAGCGATTCACGGTCAGGGCCTCAGCTCCCTCCCCAGTCCCTCCCCGCAAGCTCCCTGCCGGGCCCCTTACCTGTGAAGCACACGGGGCATTTGAAGGTGCCGCCCATGCCCTCGAAGCTGTGCTCGATGAGGTGGCAGAGCAGCTTGGCCGGGGAGTCGAACATCTGATTGCACAGCTTACACTCATGGTTGATGCCTTCCTCTGCAAGGAACCGCGACAGTCAGCCACGTGGCACGAGCGGTCCCGGCCAAAGCCTGCGCCCTGCATGCCCAGGCCAGCCCGCCCCGATCCCCGGAACCAGGGCTGGTGGGGGCCCGCAGATGCTGAGACCCATGCCAGCCCCAAAGGGTCCAGCCACCCCCAGGCTTACAGACCCCAGGGGGCCAGCCCCCTAGAGCTGGCACTTGAAGGCGTCCTTGTCTGTGATTTGTCCTACAGGTCCAGAGACCCACGACCGTGTCCCATGGAGAGGCCCCAGGATGGGGTCTGCATGAGGGAGGCGGTCCAGCCAGAACTTAAAAAAAACCAATAGAACATTTATTGTGTACTGCGTGCCAGCCCTCTGAGCTGGGGATTCTGGGGGGTAACAAACAGATAATACGCTTCCCCCACCCTAGGAATACAGAGAGCAGACAAAGGGGATCAACACATCACAGTGTCAGGAGGTGCCATGGGAACTTGGGGAGCCTCCGGGTGAGAGGCAGGGCAAAGGGCCTGACATGAGCCTGAGCGGGGACAGGGATGGGGACAGGGTGGCGTGAGGCCAGAGGGGACACAGGGGTGCATGCCGCAGAGGGCCTTTTAGCTGCTGGAGGGCTTCAGGGGTTTCCTCTTCGAGGGATGAGCACCAGAAACAGTGAAGTGCTCGCTTTAAATGTTTTTAGCAGATGGCCCACCCAGTGCTCACAGGCGTGGGACAGATACCGTGTCCTGCTTACAGATCAGAACAGGACTCCACCTTCCCACCTGGGAGCTGCTGTGACTTCAGCTGTTCCCTCAAAGGGTCCCAGGGAAGACAGAGGGTGCTGGGCGCCAGCGTCACCCGCACGTCGGGAGCTGAGGTCTCACGCCTCTGCCTGGAGTCAGCAGGCAGAGTTCAAGTCCCGACTGCGTGGCCTGAGCATCAGTTCGTGCTAGTAAGTAAGGGCCACACGAGTCCCCGCCTCACAGTGCTGAGAGAGGAGGGAAGGGGCTGGCTCCGGTGATCAAGTGGCCCAGTGGTCAGGTGGGGGTGGCAGAGAATCACACTGGCTTAAATGTCACATGATCCAGGATTGAAACCCGGCTCTGCCACTTACTGAATGGTCTTGCCCAAGCAAGGAAGCCTTTCTGTGCCTCCGTGTTCTTCTTTCTAAACACCCATCAGCAGCCCTCCTCACCGCTGCACACCTACCCGAACGGCCCGGACCCAGAGCACTGACACTGGGCACTGGCGAGGACACGGAGCAACCGCCACGCTCGGCCACCACTGGTGGGGGCCGCGTGGTGTGGCCACTCGGGACGGCAGCTCGGCAGCTTCTCACCAAACCACACGCACCCTCGGCACACCATCCAGCAACCACGCTCCTCTGTATCCGTCCGCGTGAGTGGGAACGTGTGTCCACACAAACACCTGCTCATGGGTGTTTTTAGCAAACTTACTCTCAGCTGCCACACCTTGGAAGCAACAGGGATGTCCGTCAGTAGGTGATCACATAAACAAACAGCACAACCTCCAGACAATGGAACGTGACTCAGCGCTGAGAAGACATTGGCTACCAAGCCATGGGAAGACCCGGGGGGACCTTAAGTGCACATTTCTGAGCGAGAGAAGCCCACCTGGAAAGGCCACACACAGTGTGACTGCAACTAGACGGCACTCTGGAAAAGGAGAACTGTGGACACAGTGGAGAGATCAGTGGCCGCTGGCTGGGGGAGAGAGGGGGACAGCTGAGCACAGAGGACGTTCGGGGCAGTGTGCTGTGATGGCGGGTCCTATGGAAGGCGCAACCCCCAGGCAAATGATGGGCTTCAGGTGATTCTGATGCGTCATTGTAGTGGGTCCATCTTTGCAAACAACAGAAATGATGGCGGTGGTGAGTGGCCTTGGTCATGGGGGAGGCTGTGCATGTGCGGGAATCTTGGCAGCTTCCTCTTCTCCGTGTTATCATAACCCTAAAACTACTCTAAAAACAGAAAATCTTTTTTTTGGAAAAGCCACACCCCCCCCAAAATAGCCTTCCTCTTACAGTTGACGTGAGAATGAAGTAAGTTAACAATATTAATAATTAAGAGGGAAAAAAGGGGTTTTGACCACCCGGGCACACAGCCAAGGGCTCCAAGAGTGTATGTTGCCAGTTATGTGGCTGTCAGTGAGAACATTATCTGGGACAGCCAAGGACACGGGCCCCCTCGGGCTTCCCCAGGGAACCAGCGTCACCAAAGGCGCCAGGTGCTCTGATTCGCCCTCAAAGGCAAGAATTAGGTAGCAGAGGGCTCTTCCACTGGCAGGACACAAGCGCAGATGGGCTGAGCCTCCTGGCCAGTCCCTGGGTCCCCAGGCCCTGGCCGGGGCTGGCGGAGACCTCAGGCGGGCCCAGGTCCAGCGCCCACCCCCGCCCCGTCCCGCCCCAGGCACCCCACCACAGAGGCCCAGACGCACGTGCATGGGCTGGGGGGCCTGCCCCACATAGCCCCCTGGCTGGAATCTGCCGGGTGCTTGTCGTGCCCCTGGAGCCCCGGCAACTAGGCCACACGCCCCCGGCAGAGATTCGAGCAGCTCTTCCGTTCGTGCCGGCAGAAAAGGGGCTCGTTGACAAGTTTGGGGACACAGGGCGGGCTCAGCACGCTTGCCACACAGGCCCCACACACGTTCTCCACTTCCCTCGGGGAGGCTGTCATCATAATTAGAGGTGGCCTCCAGTGTGGGGGGCTGCCTCTGAGACCCCCCAACACACCCCCTGCCCCACAAACAACGCTTCCCGGAGCCTTGTGGGGTACAGGCTCAAGGAGTGAATGAGCCAGCGAACCAGCGAACGAACGGGAGACAGCACCCTCGCATCCAACCTCCCTGTTAGCAGGTGGGCACCTCTTGGACATTCATGAGGCAGAGGGTGTGTGACAAATGACAGCTGTCTGGAGGTTTCTATGACCGTTTATAACATAAGCTTATAACATAAGCTGAATCTCAGAATTAACCCTGCTTGCTGGAAAACCACCTTTCTGGAGAAGAAGAAAAATCTCGGAGCATCAGACCACTCGCTGAGTTAGCACAGCCAGCTGTGGGGGCGCTCTGAAGCCCTCCCCATCCGTGTGAGTCCTGCCCGCACACCAGCTCCAGGCAGCCTCCCCAGCACACACAGCTGCCCCTGGCTGGGCAGGGCAACCTGGATTCATCTGACTATCCTCGGAGCCTTTCTGATCCCGACCACTGGGCTGTGGGTGCGGATGCTCTGGTCTTTTCCTCCTCAGGCCCCCGAAACACCACGCCCCACCTGGGACCACAGGACAGGGAAATACTCGTGGAGGAGAGGTGCCCCTCACAGGCCCTCCCCGCCTGCCCGCCAGAGCCCTCCCCCCCGCCCAGGCTGAGATGGCAAACGAGGATTTTCGGCACTCTGCCGAGAGGGGCCTTTGTCCGCTTGGCTGTGAGTGGAGCCGTGCCCGCCTGAGTTACACACTCGGAGAGGACAAAGGCGCCTCCTGCAACTTGGAAATCAGAGAAATCAGGGCCGACAGTCACTTTCCGCTCTCCGAGGCCCGCGCGCCATCAGCGGGTCCCCCTGATTCATAGACGCAGCTATGCCCTGCACCACATTCATAAATATGTGCACGGTCAGGCGCTGGCACTTAAGGACAGCCACCACTTAAACAAATCACAGCCCCGAACCTGGGCCGGGGCAAGGCTCCAGGGTAATTAGATCAAAGACCCTCCAGACAACCCCGTCCAGGGCTGCCCCTGGCCCCTCTCCTCCGGCCCCACAGGTGTTAAACCTGGGGAGACAGGAGAGGGAAAGTCAAACCAGCAAAACGTCAGTGAGGTGCACCTGAGGGGTCCCCGAAGACCCGGACTCGCTGCCCTTCCAGGCCAGGCCTTCCGACCTGCAAATCTTTCTGAGGAAGGGGAAGGTCCTGCCCCACCAGAGGGGGTTGGGAGTGCTCCCTGGGGTGTCCATTTTACATTCACACCTCTGCTCATAAAACCACCAGGGAAAATGAGGGGGCTGTCCTAGAGCGGGATGCTTCTGGGGGCCACCTGTGCCCAGGTGAGCCAGCCCCTGGATGTTGAGAGACTTTGCCTCCACCATCACTGCTACCCACCCCCGCGCTGACAGCCTCTTGTTCTCCCCCAAGTCACAGGGCCCAGGGACAGCGGGACCCTCAGAGAATTCCTTTCCTGAGCTCCCCAAGACCACACAGCACTCAGGGACCCAGGGAGCAGAATGTCAAGGCTGCCTGGGAGCCGCCAGGGTTCTGAGTTAAGATGTAGGATCACTTCCTCTCCTTTCTATTCCTTTTTAATTCTTTTTTATAGCACATGACAGGCGTCCATAAGAGGGACCCGTACAACTCAAGTGAACTAGGCAGCCCAGCTCATTTGCAAAGTGAAATGCAGATTTCTCCAGCTCCCTGGGCCCCACCTTGCCCTCCCAGGCCCCAGAAGTTGGGGTGGGCACTGAGAATCTATTGATTTACTATGATTTCTAAAAAATAAAAATAAAAAACAACCCAAACTGCCAAAGAAGCAATCCAGCGAGCATGAAAATCCCAGAGTCTGTCTGTCTCTTTCTCTCTGTCTCTCTCTCTCAACTCTGCTCAGGAATAATAAGTGTTAATTTTACACTTCATTTCTCAAAAAAATAATAGGATGTGCTTCTGCTTAAAACCAAGTCAGCCGGCTGGAACCTTTCAGGCTGAAACTGTGTCAGCCCAAAAGAGGAGCCGAGGGCTTTGTGGGACAGCGCCGTGCCGAGATGACAGCTCCCCAGAACGTCCTCGGCACCGACTTTTGTCTCCGAAAGCATTTGATCCCTGGCAGACACACACTTATTTCCATACAGGTCTTGGGGGAAGCCGGGAGGAGAGAGAGCTGATTATCAGAACCCTGAAGGTGAAGCTCAGGTGGGCCCCGCTGATGTCAAAGGCAGGCCCAGGCACACACTCGGAGGCCATAATTTGCTGCCTGAGAGGGGGGGCGCGGGCAGGGCATTGTTCCAGAGCTCGGATGCTCCGAGTGACCGGCTACTACGGCATCCACAGGCCTGGCCGGCCCTTCTCAGAGCGGGGGTCCCACTCAGGGAAGCTGGTCTGGGAACGGTGTTACTAATGCATACCCCCCTCTAGCAGAGAACCAGAGATGGCTGTCTGTGTTGACAGGCCGAGGTCGCCTCCTCCAGTCAGGGAGCAGTAATTAAGGACACAAACGGGAGAGTGAGGAACACTTGGGTTCCATCACTCACTTGCTGTGTGTACTTGGGTATGTTACTTGCCCTCTCTGAGCTTCAACGGTTTCTGCTAGTTGGCTGCTCTGCCACAGGACAGCTGCCCTCCCTGTGGTGCTCTTCCCCCAGGCCCTCCACCCCTTCCCTCCCTCCATTCCCATCTGCTCGGAGGAGATCTGCTCAGAGAGAAGTCTCCGGACACCAGCTAACACAGCACACAGCCTGTCCCTCCTGGCACTGCACCCACTTTCGGTTTCCTTATCAGTGCTGGCGACCCCCGGTATATTAGAGTTGGTTGTTTTCTCTAAGCAATTCTCTGCCTCTCTCTCTCTCTCTCTCTCTCTCTGTCTCTCTCTCTCTCTCTCTCTCTCACACACACACACACACCCACACTCACGCTCCACAGAGGCTGTTTTGCTCTTTGCTACGTCACCAGCACCTAGAACAGGGCCTGGCACGTAGCAGGCACTCAATAAAGAGGAAATGAGTGATGCGCATGAAGTGCTACTTAGTACAATGCCTGGAACATGGGGGGAGGGGACTGGCATGAGCTGGTTACTGCCCACCAATGGCCCCCAGACGCTGCACTTGCCATCTTGGGCACCTCCAAGAGCACAGCCGTGGGGGGTCTCCCTCGGCAGACAGGAGAGGAAAGCTTGGCAGGACGAGGCAGGGCCCCCATCTGGGACCCAGCAAGCCACCCACTGCTCCTTAACCACTTGGTCATCCAAAAACGGCGGGGGAAGAGGGCAGCAGACAGGCCTGCTTGCCGTCCCGGCTCCAGCTGACAGGAGGGCTGGGGACTTTGCTAGGCGAGAGGAGAAGGCAGTCCCCGGCATGGTCCTTGAACCAGCGCTGCCCTGAATGGAAGGAACATGCAGGCTGCCTCCCTGTTACCAGCTCGAGTAACGAACGTCACACTTCAGCTGCAGAGCTCCAGGGGCCAAGCCGGTGGCCTGCCCAAACTCGGGTTGGTAGAGACCCGTGAGGCCCAGGGCCCAGGCTCAGGCACGCACAGAGGACATGGAGACAAGGCAGACGGAGCACAGGGCCCGGCATTCATCCAGGCAAATGAGGAGGACAGAGGGGACCCTGGGAGGGGACCCTCCGATGCCCCCCCAACAAATAACCAAGCACAAACAGGTGCAGAGCAGGGACTGAAAACATGGGCCGATGGGGGGCTCAGCCCTTTGTTCTAAGGAACAAAGACCTTTGGGCAGAGAGAGAGGAGGGCAGATAATCACATCTGGGCGGCCAGCTCAGGCTAGTTATCTATTCATCTGTCATTAAATGCCACCAGGACATACACCCAGGCAGGCTGAGGGGATGGGGCAGGGTGACATTTGGACCTGGAGCTGACACGGGGCAGAGGAGAAAACGCGGTGTCTGAGGAAGCCCCTCATCAGAGGCCAAGCAGGAACTGGGGAGTGTGTGCGGGGCAAGGGCTGGTCTCGGGACCCCCAAGCCCCTGGCCCTTGAGCAGTTCGGCCCCTGGTCGCCGGGTGTGGCCCCAGGCAACAGGCCTGGCGTCCTCATCACCGGGGAGCTGGTCAGAAAGGCAGGCTCTCAGGCCACAGCCTGGAACTGCAGGGCAAGAACGTGTCCCGGTGACTTGGGCGTGCATTCAAGCAGAAGGGGCACTGAGCTCCGGGGGAGGCCGATCTGGCCAGGACCCTGTCGTCACAAGCGGTGCGTTCAGAGGTGCCCCACGGCCTTTACCAGGACTGCGCGTTCGCGGACCTCCAAAAAGGTGAAAGTTCCCCGAGGTCATTTCTTGTCCACACTCCTGAAGACTGAGACACCAACCAACCGAGGAAGATGTTTTCCTACCATTCCAACTGGGAGGCAGTGCTGTGGGGTGTCTCTGGAGGGCTGTTGGCCTGGGGGGCACCCCCACTTTCCTACTTGGTCCTGCAGGATGGGCTGTGCCTGCCATCCCCCCTCAGGGACACCTTCCCGGGCCTCTGGCCAGGAGGGACCCATCTCAGGTCACCTGTGTTTCCCAGAGGCTTATAAATGAGCTCTGGCAGCCTGAACCGGCCCCCACGGGGGAACCAGAGCCTCTTCCAAACAGAGCCCTGACAATCAGACGGTCTGAATTTTGAGAAGCTGGGGATGGATGGCGTGGACAGTGAAAATGGCACCTGGGGAGCTGGGTGCAGTCCTCCGAGGGTCGCCTGGGGTCAGTTGCCATGGCGACGGAGAATGAGCTCAACCTTGTAACTGACCCTTATCTTTTTTTGATCTGTGGGCCACTTGGGGCCAAGACTTGAAATCAACTGGAAAATAACCTGGTCACATATCAGAAAGAAAACTATTTATACTTATTTACCCAGGTGCCCACCTCCCCTTCCACCGCTATGCCACCGTCCCCAATCGAAGCAGAGACCTCCAGCAGACAGCAGGAGGAAGGGGCGGGCTGGACCTCCCCCCGACCTCAGCACAGTGTAGCTGTGTCCACATGCGGAAACAGTTCCCCATCCCCGGCCCCTGTTCTTTGTGGCCAGAGCACCGTCCCTCTTGCCATGCAGCACCCAGTACAAGTCCACTGAGGTGTGGGCCCTGTGATTTCTCCTCTGCTGGGCACTTGGCCCGCCCTTTCAGCCTGGCTTTCTTCCGAGGTCGGACAGGCCTCTCCCTGGACAGGGTCCTGTTCCCAGGCAGAGGGGCGCCGCTCTCCACGCCTGGGGCAGGGGTCAGAGGGGCATGGGGAAGGAAGGCCGAGGTGGGGGGAACAACTGCAGGCCCTCCCTCCTGCTCACACCACTGGGAAGGCCTGGCTGGCTCAGCCACTCCCACACCGGCCCCAGGGTTCCTGTGGCAAGATGGGCCATCTGGCCAAGACCAGTCTCCAGGACGCTCTGTTCCAAGTCCCAAGCACTTTGCTCACTGTCGCTTCCGAAACTCAAGTCAGAAGATTCCAGATGGTTCCACTGACCGACTGTTCCCAAGAGCCCCGTCAGATGGATCTTAGCTAGGGGCCAGTTAAGCCCAAGGATGATTCTGGGTAAAGCCCCCTTGAGATGGCCCATCACAGCCAAGAGGACAGCTCACTGACTGTCCCCACCCCCCACCCCCAACCCCTCCTCCGCCGCTCACCCTATTCCAATAAGACAAGAACCTTCCGGTCAGGGAGGGAAGCCACGCCTGCAAACCAGGCAGCCAGAGGAAGTTCCTGGCTCCCCCGTATCTAGATTTTAGGCCACTCTCTCCAAACGTGGTTCACAGCATCCCCCTACTTCGGTCACCTCTGATGTTCCCATGACCAAAGTTTCACTTTTTTTTTTTTTGGTTGATCTTCTCCTTGTTCCACTCTCTTAAAACTCAGTGGGATCTCCATGGAGGTCAAGGGCAGAGCCTGAGATAAGGGCATGATGCAGGTTCATGTGCGGCCCCAGCCCTTTCTCACAACTGGGCCCCAGATGGAGGGGATTCCTCCGGGCGCTCCGGCCTGCTGGCACACCGCCCGGGGAGCCACCCTGAGGCACAAGCAGCCCCAATGGCTAATGATAAAATGCACCCCCTTTGCAGTGGGCCTGCTTATGAGCTTCTTTGAGTCCCAGGCCCCTGAGCAATCCGTGTGCTTGTGACACTCAGGACATGGTGACTAGCCGTCTTTGGCAAAAGACAACGAGGCCCGGGACCCTTCCCTGCGAGACAGGAGGGGCCCATCTCAGCCCCTTCACGAAGAAAGAGGGGGACGGGTGGAGTGAACAGCCAGACCAAGCGGACGGGCTGGCAGGCCTTCACCAGGAATGCAGAGGAAGGAGAACTCAAGAGTTCCAAAGACTTCAGTGCTTTTTTGTCTCCAAATTCCTAGAACTTGAGACTTTGGGGGCTTAAAACATCCTCCTGAAGATGTCCCACTGCCGCCTTGCACATGTCCCCTTCCGCCTGCAGAGGCCCAGGGCCCTGTGAACGCCCCCTGGGACCCACCCAGGGAAAACAAGCAGCTTATTCATCCTTAGCCCTTAACGCACCAGACACCTGCTGATGGGTACCACGGGGCTTCAGATTCAAGTTTCCCACAACAAGGCAACCGCTGGAAAAATCCATCATGCTAATAATCCCCCGATTAACGGCCTCTAATAACATACAATTAACGTGACAGGCAGGCTGCAAAACCCTTATTGTCACCGACCCTGCCAGGGATGCGCAAGTTAGCCCTGTTTCCGCCACATCGGTTTCTGTCTGGGCTAACCTCCTATCCCCGCCCCACCCCCACCCAGATCATTTTCTAAAAAGGAGCCACGGCCATGCAGCCACAAGCCAGGGAGCTACCCGTGCACACAGACGCAGGGCACCCACGCAGAAGGCAGGTAGCACTGTTTTTCAGGAGTGTTCCATCCAGGCAGACACAGGACCACCCTACAGTTCCTAGTGCTTAAAGCAGAGAGGCCCAGCGCTCAGCCTCGAAACGGCAACTTGCCCCATCTTCCTCTCCAACCATGCTAACTGGACCCCGGGCAGCCCCACCTCTCAGCAACAGCCTGGGCCAAAAGCAGTGACGAGACTAGAAAATAATGATCGGTTTCTATGGGAAGATCTGCACTGTCCAGTCGGGATCTCACGAGCCACATGTGGCCATTTGACCCAAATTAATTAGTTAAAGGACATAAAAATTCCGTCCCGCATTTCGAGCACTCAATAGCAACGTGGCTAGCAGCTGCCGTCCCGGCTGGCACAGCGAAGATATCTGCATGGCAGCGCCAAGTCCAGTCTCATTCAACACCGCAGCGGTGAGGGCGCAGAGCGGGCCCTGAAGACGTACCCACTGAGCTGCGGGGTGAGTTCCGAAAGGTCGCCGACAAGGCCTCATCTCTTTGCGTGTGAACACGGGTGGCGACTTCCCTGCGTGGGAAACCGCTCAGGTGTGACCGTCTCCACCCTGCAACGTAAACCTCCGCTCCCGCAATTACGTGGGCGCTTGGCCTGAGGCAGGCAAGAAGGTGACAGCAGAAGCGTTCAAGAGCGACAAAGTCGTTCCGAAGGGTGAAACTCGAACAGCTGGGTGACTTCTGGACTGAGAGCCACGGAGCAACCCGAGTGTCCCCAGCTCCCTGAGAAACGTCTGCCTGTCAGCTCAGAGGACGCAGGCTGGTGGTCAAGGCTGGGAGAGAGGGTTTCCCGCCCGGAAGCGGGCTCAGCCCTGCTGCTTGTGGGGGATGGAATCTGAACGCTCCTCTTTGGGTGGTCTCTGCATTCTGCTTCTGCAGCTACAGCTCAAAGAGCAGGGTGTTGGCTGGGACCCGAGTAAAACGAAAATTGAAGCTGTAATTGGAAATTTAAAGGCAACATGGAATAAATGAATACATATAGACCAACGATACACCCTCAGGTTGTCACCCGATGCCAGCCGGAATACCAGCGTTCAGCTGAGGCTGGGGGAGCAGGTTTTCTTTGGTGCAGCTGAAAAGCCACAAGAGAGAGCGGGGCTCAGGGCTGCAGGCATCTCTCCGCCCCCTCTCCAACCCCCTCCCCCAAAAGGGCACCTCCTGGAGGGCAGGCACAGGGCACCTCCTTCCCGTCATCCTTCATCCTTCATCAGACTCAGAGCTGGGACTCTCAGGCCTACGATGTCGCCCAAGCTCACATTTAACATGAACATGGTTACTCGTCAGCTCCTAGAGCACCCAGACACCAGAAGGGGGGTCTCCCACCTCTAGGTGGCAGAGACCCCGAAGTCTAGCTCCCAGAGGCCGCCTGGCTGCCTCTGCTCACAGCCAGCTCTGGCCACACCTGGACCTTCATTCTCTTGCCAGGGAGGCTCCCACTCCACCCACCAGGGCAGACAGCCCCGCCCTTGGGAGGAAGGCGGGGACAGGCAGCCTGTGCAGGGCCGGGGAGGCAGATTAAGTGCTGAGAGGCTGGGAAGCAGGAGTGGAGGCCACCCCATGCCGCCCTCCACCCTACCCTCTGCGCTGGCTCAAGGAGCAGAGCAGCCGCCGTTAGCTCTGACGAGATCCCAGCAGTTCGAGATCCAAGACCACACTGTGGTGGGACAACCCCTTCCGCACCGCTCTGGCTGGCATCTTGCCTTTTTCCTTCTTGATAAAGACACCTTCCTAGCTGCCTTCGTAAAAACCCGCAGCCAGCACCTGGGAATTCACCCTTTGCTCTGCACCTCACCCCATCTGCTCTGATGTCTTTCTCTCTGCAGTCCAGCCAGCACATACTGCATAACAACCCTCCCCAGCCTCCAGGCCATCATTTTACTCCCTTCCTCAGGGACACACAGTGGCTCCCCATCGCCCATTGCACAGCTACACCCTCCTGCCAGAAGGCCCAGGCCTCCCTCACCACGCCCCTGCTCTCTGCCACACCCAGCCCTCCTGCCTGGTTCTCATTCCGTGCTCACTCCTGACTCTGTGTCTTTGGTTCACACAGTTCTCAAAGCTTTGCCTCCACCCTTCCCACCACGATTTTCCAAGAGAAAGCCTTACACCAGCAGGCACTCCAGTCGCTGGTTCTGGTCACACCCAAAACTATCCGTAGTTGTGTGAACTGAACGTGCATCTTTCAAAAACCCTGCTCTTCGCTCAGGCCGACTCCACAGTCTGCCACTTGCAACCCAAATGGTCCTGGTTAACAAATTTGGAGAGCAAAACCATAAACAGTTCCCTGCCCTGCCTGGTGTCTCTAACAGTTTGGTGGGTTACTGGACTCACACCCCAACCCGCACGGTGCTGTCCCAGGTGCTGGGGCTCAGCCATGGGCTCTGGGTCCACAGGCAACCTAGCACACCCACCTTGTCTGCCCTATGACCCCATCCCCCACCAGAGTGCTGTCCGCAGGGTGGACCCAAGCCTCGCTCACTGCACTTGGTGGCCCTGCCCAGGGAGAGAGGTACATCCTCGGAGTCAGGACTCGAGTGCCCCACCTGCACCATCCGGCTGTGGGGCCCTGGATGAGCGACCCAGCCTCCCTGAACCACACCCAGGTCCCCATCCATTAAGTGAAGGCGTATGTCAAGTTGCTGTGAGGGTGATCCGGGCCCAAAGCATCATGTTTTGTCACCACTGTTGTCATTGCTGCTACTATCAGGCCCTGGGACAATAGGTCAGGGAGACGCTGTCTGTGGCCCTGAGTTGCTTAGAGATAAGGACTCCTGGAGGCCAGGTGAGGGCACATGCTGTGTGCCATGGTGCCGCCACCCAGAAGCCCTGAAAATACCCTAATTGGGCCCTTTAGGCGCGCCCCCCACCCCAGGATGGGGGCGGCAGAGCTCTAAGGGAGGCCGACAGCTGCGGGTCTCTGCAGAGGGAGGGGCTGGCCGGAGCCCTGCAGGCCCTCCCTACAGACCATGTCACAGCCTCATGACCCAGGGCCCTGCGGACACTGAAGGACTTGGTCTGGTAAGACGACACCTCCCTCCCCACTGGATGGGACCACCCACATGCACACCCCTCCACAATCCAGTGCAAGGCCCTGAAAATGAAAGTAGCTTTTCAACAGCTGTTCGTCTGTCATAGCCAGGGGTGTGGCCCCATCCCATCCACAAAGGTAACCTCAGGTTCCGGGGGAGAAATCCTGAGCTGGGTTCTCTGCCTTCGCCTCATGCTTTAATCATGCCCTGAACACGTGGGGGCCTGACCCGAGCAACAGCCTGACACTCAGAAGCCAGATTCTACATGCACCTTGGATTCTGACCACAGAATCAGGAGCGCATCCCAGGCCACGACTCCCCTGGGCAGGTGCACCGCCTAGCCCTATCCAGGCCTCTGCCCAGACGCTCCCTCCTCCTCGCCCAGATCTGAGAAGAACAGGAATCCCATGCACCTGCTGGTGGGACCAGGGTCCAGCATGAAAGTGGGAGACCAGGTGGCCTTCCGCCCGGTTCAGGACAAAGAATACCTCCGTGCTACCAGCCAAAGCCCTCAGGCTCTCTCCCTCACAGGGCGTCATCTGGCCCACCCACCCTCATGGCCAGCCCCGAGGGGCCCCTGCTCTCTGTGCCGAGAACTATCCTCCTGCCTCTGCATGCGCGCGCCTACCCACCCTCTCTCCCCTGCAGCCTGGTAAAGTGCCTGGCAAATAGTGGGCACTCAGTATGTGCTGGACGGAAGGAAGGGCTTGGTCCCTGCCCTGGCCCTCTGGGCCAGTGACAAATGCCTTCTCTGAAAGGGCAGTGCCTTGCTTTATTCTAGCCTTCTCCCACAGTGCACACTAATAAGTGGAAACAAAACCAGGTCCTCGGTACAATCCTGTTTCAGTTAAAAAAGGGGGAGTGTGTGATTTACATCCATGTGTGTGCTTACTGAAAAAATCCCCCCAAAACACACATCGAGGTTCAGGGGGTCCTCTCCAGGGGGCAGAATATGCTTTTCTTATGCTCGCTTGGCTGCATTTTTTATTTTTCTGTAATAAGTAAGGATAGCTTTTAGTAGTAAAACAGAATAAAAGCTTTGTAATTAAACACTTTAATCCACTGATTGATGATGAAGACAATGGAGGCAATGACAGTGTCCTGTCTTTGGCTTGGTGTCCCCATGTTTACGGCAAGGCCCACTTGGTCCCTGCTCTGCACTTCCCCCCCATGGGCGGCTGGGAGCAGCAGCACCCCGCCTCACCTGGCCTCCCACGGCCACCAGACCCCACCTCCGTGCAGGCGATTAGCCTGGACCCAGTCCCATGGCCCACACTTTTCGAGTCTGGGCCATGCCGCTGTGTGGCCTGGTGTGCCACCTCCCCGTGCAGAGCTAAGAGATGCATAGACAGGTGTGGAGCCTGGGCTGCACCTGCTGGGCTCTCACCAGCCCTTCCTTGTGGCCGTGCAGGTGCCCTAGGAAGGTGTGTGCCACTGTCTGTTGTACACAGGGCACCGAGACTTGTTCAGGCGACCATCCCACCACGGAGTGGACACACCCGACGTGACCAACAGAGCCCGGAGGAGTAGGGAGACGGACAGAGAGGAGGAAGGCAGGTGTGCAGCAGCCGACAGCCCACGCAGACGTCCTTGGCAACCCTGTCTCTATGCCTGGCTCAGAGCTGGGCCCGGCCCCTGGGGGAGGCGGCCACTCAGAAGGCTCCTCAGGCCAGATGCAGCCAGCCCGGATCTGCGCCCTCCGTGAGATTGAAGATGACAGGCTCTGGGGGCCGCAGGGGCTGGGTCGCAGGAAACTTGGCAAGGTCAGAGGCAGGAGGCGCAGCTGGGTGCCTGGGGCCTGGGACCCTGGGAGGGCCCAGGCAGGGGCCGCCCTCCGCCCCTCTGGTCCCTGAGTCTGGAATGCTCCCGTCTGAGCCTGGGGTCTACTGCCACCCTCGTCACCCACCAGCTTCCGAGGAGACGGCAGGAAGTGACGCGGAGACCCAATATCGGCATTTTGAACGCTAATTTGACATGGAGGAGTGGGCATGGGGGACTGTTTATAATCAGCACTCCAATAAGCCCACAAATGACGCCAGTATTTTACAAGCTTGTTAGAAACAAATCACCCCTCAGCTGATATTTACTTACTGATGAATCATAAAAGGGCTCAATACACAAAGAGAGAGCCCAACGAGAACGTCTTCCTTCAGTCCCTTCCTCGGCAGCCACGCAGCGAGCCTGAGCCCGCTCCCCCTACCCCCTCCCGACCAGCAACTGTCCCCTGCCCCCGACTGCCGGCAGCCTCCCCAGGGGTGGCAAATCACTGGCACCAGCTCCGTCTCCATGCCCACCCTCCCCCCGCCCCCACCCATAGATGGCCTAATCTGAGGCTCAGTCCGTCCTTCTGCTGCCCGCCCCCCCCCCCCAGCCCTCTGCGGGAGCAGATCCAATCCTGCTCATTTGCATAATGATGAAGCCCTCCAGTGCAGGCTGGGTCTTCGGAGGGTTGGGAAGAAATATGCCCTGTCCTTTGGAGAGGCTCACAGAAGGCTCAGTGCAGCCCGGGAGGAATGGGGCGCCCAGCGGGTGGGCGGGGGCGGTGAGGAAGCAGCAGCTCGCCCGCCAAGGACAGTTCAGCGCGGTCGCCCGCTGAGCCTGTGTCCAGCTGGCCCAGCGGAGGAAGGACTGCCCAGGGCTGTAAACCGGCAGGAAGTGAGGTTCAGAGTGCCAGCTCCAGACTCGGGCCGGACAGACCCAGGTCACAGTGACCGCCACTCTCCGTGTGGCTGACCTTGAGCAAGAGGCTGACCTCTCTGAATCGCAGTAGGAGCAGACGAGGCAGCCGGGAAAACGCTGATTAGAACAGGCTGAGGGACGGCAGCCCCTGCCAGGCATTTTACATTAACACCGCCAACACTCCCATCCAGGCCTCGTCTGGTCTGCCAGTCCGCTTCCTTATTCGCCAGTGCCAGGGGTGGTGCTGGGCAGTCCAGGAGGCCAGGGCAGGCATGAGACCCCTTTCCCACCCCACAGCCCCCACATGAGGGAGACGGGGCAGTGCCGAAGCTCCTGGGGGTCGTCAGCCCCGCACCTGCATCCACGGTGTGGACGTGCTCACCTCTGAATACCCATCAAGCTGTGCATTTCTGGCTTGTGCATTTTTCTGGGCATTTGTTGCACTTCAACAAAGTATCTGAAATCTTGCGGCTACTCAGGGAGGGAGGTTAGCAGGGTGGATAGGTAACCGCAGATGGGAAGGACCAGAGCTCTTGGGGGAAGTGGAGAAACATTTGGGATGGGGGTCAGGGCAAAACCGAAAGGGAAGAAATTCCTCCAGGAGAGGTGAGGAGCCTCGTGGCAGGTCTCTGCCACATAGTGGGTAGCTCCTGAATGGAGGAGTGAATGACGAAAGGCTTCCTGGAGGAGGTGGCCCTGCAGGGACAGGCTGAGATGTTCTGGAGGGGTTTCTCTCCGGGGCAAAGGCTCCGAAGCAGGTTTGCTCCAGCGGACAAATGCTCTCTGGGCCAGCGGCCACCTGTAGCACGCTCCAGGAGTGGGCCCAAGCTACAGTTCGGGGGTTCCATTCTTCTTCCTTTCTGCAGATACTGACTGAGTGCCCAGGGTCCCCAATGACACACAGGGGAAGAGGAGGACAGGGCTCCGGACCCCATAGCACTTACTGCTTCCTGCAGGTAAGCACTTAAAAAAGAAATTAGTGTGAATAACACAGGAAAACCGAAGCCACGGCAGCCTTCCCCAGAGTTACACACCAATCCTCAGGCTGGTGCCATTTCCTGTCCCGTTTACGGAAGAGCAAGGCGACACTGAAATGAAGTTAAATTAAGCAGCTAGTCTGAGGTCACAGGGCTTATGGACATGGCTGTCCAGCACCGGAACGCAACTGGGGCCACCTCTGGGCACTGGGCAACGAGCCGACGGTGAGCCTTCTTGCCCCTGACCTGCTGCACCCACGTCCCTCTCCCAGCCCTGCGGGGAACCTCGACAGACACACCGTGTTACAGCAGGGACACTGAGATTCTAAGCTCTGGGCCAGGAAAGGTGATAAGTGACAACAGCAGCAGACTTGTCCAGAGCTGTCGGGCGGGACAGTGGAGACAGGAGAGTGGGGGCCAAGCAGGCTTGCCCAGGGCAAAACCAGCACACCGCAGTGTAGGGTGTGGGAGCCCGTGCCTGGCTCAGGCAGCCATGCACCAGCTCTTGCACCTGCTTGGAGCCCGTGCCCTACGTGGGTGCCATTCCGGCCCCACCCACCACGCCTCAGCCTGCATGGCCCCACCCCACCCGCTCACAGCCTACAACCCCCATGGGAACAGCAGCCTCAGCGGCAGCAGAACTCATGTGGAAACAGCGCTCCACGCTGCCGGGAGCCGACACCACTCTCAAATGGCAATTTTCCAGTCTGGGTGCAGAAACGTCTCCCACGGCCCATGGGGAGTGCGCCGAACAGACCGGCCGGTGCTGCCTGTCTCCTCAGCAAACCACGCAGACACTGGCCCTGCCCTGGCCGCCAGCTCTGAGACAGGACGGGAGGGCTAGCAATTATCACCCTGTACCAGGGGCTGCGTGCCGGGCACTCTGCTGAACACCTGCCATCCGGGCCGGGCTCACACGATCTCTGTATGGGGGTGACGGACAGGGCCAGAGCCCCGACATCACAGCCACAGAGCCCTGCTCCTGGCTCCCTCACCCTTATTGATGATCGTCGCTGGTAGCAGAGGCATGGAGGCACTGAAAGCCGAGGCTGCCTCTCTGCATGCGAAGCGCTGAGCCCGGTACTGGAGACGGAAGCACGCGTAACAAGGCTGTCCACGTGAGCCCTCAAGCTCATCAGTGTGCCCACGAACGCACGCGGCCTCCTCATGGAGATTACTTTTCATGCTCGAGCACCTGGCCCAGCACGCAGTAAGTCCACAAGCCAATGTGTTCTGACTAAGCAAAAATAGAAGAAAACAAACCGCTGTTGAAGGAGGTCCCATTTTCACTGATTCCCGACTGGCTATTTTCCACTTCCACCCGCCTGCGCCACCCCCACCCCCACGTGCACCTGAAAGGTTACGTTCTCCACCTCCAAACGGCGACTCTCACTGAGGGGACTCCTTGCCGTGTGTCCTAGGGCAAGTGGCCTCGTCTGTGAGGGGAGGTGGAGGTGGCATTAAGGGACTCACATGGTCCCTCGGGCTCCAGAGTGGCAGGATGGGAAGGCCTTTGTTAGGTTGTCAGAGAACAGAATGAATAAGCATGTGAGAAGTTCATTAAGGTTCAGGGTTAAACTTGAGAGCAAGACCGCCGCAAGAGACGTGCCAGCAAGTACACAGTAGGCGCTAACTCTGGAAGCTGCAGATGTTATTGGGAGGTGCAGAATTAAATGCCAGCACTGACAGGCTACGGGCAAAACGATGAATTTTGACGCTTTCAGTCCCGTTGTCCTGTCCTCGTCATTGCCCAGCCTTTACCTGCCCGGCCCTCCGAGCCGTTGAGCTGGGATCCCTGTTCGACAGAACTCATTTTCAAAGGCAGAACGAAGAGGGAGAAAGAGCGTCCTTGCAATGAGGAGGCGTGGGTGCCGGATGCCTATAAGCTGTGTGACCTTAGTAGAGTCACCGCCTTCTCTGAGCCTCAGCTTCCCCATAGCTAATAGTGGGCATATGTCTGTACCTGTTGACATTCTTTCCAACAGCAAACATAAACAATAAAAATCAACGAGTTTCCCAGCATGCTGGAGAAAATCAGGAAGTTTGGGGGAGCCCACGGAGATCTGTATGAGTCAGGCCAGGCCGGAAAGGAGCAGTCACAAACACCCTCCAATCACGACGGCTGCAGACAGGCAAGGTTCCTTTCTCGTCTGCCCTTCCTGTCCGGCACAGGGGGCTCTGTTTCCAGGAACCACTTGGGCTCCTAAGGTGCTAGGGCAGCATCCTCTACGGCAGGGACAGTCATCACCCCCAAGGACAAGGGAGAGCCCTGGAGGGTCTCCTGGTGGTGACACAGACTACCACTCTGCTCTCTGGCCAGAATCAGCCACGAGGCCCCACCCAAGACAAAGGGGTCAGGCTGTGAATTTCTACTATGTGCCAGGGACAGCACCAGTCACTAACACATTCCCCAGAGAACACAAGCCAGGAGCCAGGAATGTAAGGAAGAAGACTCACAATGGTCACCAAGCCTCTCAGAGCATGTTCCACTGGCCAAGGCTCAGGGCTCGGAGGGTGAGAAGCGGCCGCATGCTCTCTCTCTCTCTCTCTGGGTCAGCTCCAGAGCAATGTGAGGGCCCAGACAGAGCCCCCCCAAGGCCCCACGCCCTCTCCTGAAGGCGGAGGGTGATGCCCTCCTTCCGGCCAGCCAGCTCTCCGAAGAGCACGCCAGGTAAATGCCACACGCTGTCCTGGGGCTTTCCGAGAAAGTCGCTCTTGGCGATAAAGGCTCCAGGAGGCTATACGGCTGCACGCCTGGCGTCTGAACCGCGGTCTGAGGCCCGGTGCCGCATCTCTAATTAGGATGGGGACTTTTTTCACCCCGCACAGAATTTACATAATTGGGAAGGAGGTTACTACGAGGACCCTCCCCGGCAATTGTGCGTTTTCCATGCCCTCCTTCCCCGTTCCCTCGCACACTTCGAATTTAAGGGAGAAATGAATCGATTTGAATTTTTTGAAATTAATTATCATCATCGCTGTGGAAAATGTATCCTCTGCCTTCCTGCGGGAGTTGAGAGAGGAGGGGGTGACCTCCTGTGCGGAGGGGCCTCAGGGGGTGACACGTGGCCCCCCCACCCCCCCTGGACTCCAAAGAAAACCCACCTCACCCAGCCTGATCCCACCAGCTCTCAGAGCACCGCCCACTTCGGGCTGGGTGTCCTTTGGAATTTTTTTAGCACCAAAATTAATGCTTTAAAATGTCACTTGCTACGGCAAAATTTATCAACATTATTATATACCATAGAAACTGCCATCCCAGACAAATGCACGACATTAAAATTTGGTCTAGCGCTCCCCAGAGAAAGCGTTGCCTGCAATTTGTATAACGGTTTATATATTTATGCTATTTAATGGTACAAAGCAATAATTATGACTTCATTCACTGATAAGCAGTGGCATTCCATAAATCTGACTCGGATTTAGAACGCGCCAGCTCTGACACCCGTGTGCTAGTTGTAAATTATGTTGCCAGTAAAAAAAAAAAAAAAAGAAAAAAAACCCAAGCAAATATGAAGGAGCAGCAGGAAACTAATAATGCGTCTCCAGCTGTTCCAGTTAACCTGCAAATGTGGCCATCTGCACCTCGGGAGGAAGAGAAGCCGCAAGGCCGCAGGAAGGCAGAGCGGAAGGAGCGGGAAGGACCCACACAAAGCCGTCCCCGAGGCCCACGCGTGCCCTTGCTCCTCGGAGCCGGGCAAACTCGGCCCGATTGCGGAATGTTCCCGGACACGGGAGGGCCCCCTCTCCACGCCCCTGGCACCCGCCCCACGCCCCTGCCCGCTTGCCAATGATAAGTCCTGGTGTCCAGAAGTCTCAGCGTGGTCTTTCCTTGCAGCCCCTGCAGGAGGCTGGGCTTCTGCCTTGGAATTCCTACTTACCGTAGAACTACCCCTTACAACTTTCTCATTTCTGTTTCCTTTTCAGGTTCTGGAGTTTAACACTTCTTCACAGACTTGTGTTGCATTGTTAAGAAAAGGCCGGTGGGGTAAGGGGGGAAGGCAGGAGAAAAAGCAGTGACTGTCACAGAGGAGTGGCCACTGTTCACGGTTCAAAATGGAGCCACGGGCACAAAGGTCTGAACTAGCCAGCAGGATGGAAACGCTCAGACGGCCACACGTCACGGAGCTGGGGCAGCGCCCCCACCCCCGGGCTCCCCACTGCTGGGGCCCCGGAGCTCTGAGCTCCTCCCAGGGAGTGGCCTGGGGCAGAGATGGTTCTGAGGGTCACGGAACACGAGGGATGCGCCTGCCAGAGGCCCAGCCAGCCTGTATCCAGATAGCATATCGCCATCCCCCCTGCCGGTGCCAGGTTCAGGGCAGGGTTTGGCATCAGCTATGGCTCCCTGGGACTGTCCCTGGGCCCCACAACTGTCCTCTTCCTTGACGTCTACAGGCCGAGGCACAGCTCCGGCAGGAGAGCCAGCCCGCAGCACGCGGTGTGTGCCACGCGCCGCTTCACGTGGTTCCCTAGCTAACCCTCCTGACAACCTCTGTGCGGGGCGCTCGCTGGATTATTCCCCTGTACAGACAAGGAAACTGAGCCAGAGATGACAATGACAACACTTGCCCGGGATCAGCTCAGCGAGAGAACCACACTTACAAACCACAGGGCTTCTCAGAAGGTTGGCGGACCCTCTAACCTGGGCTTTTCCGAGTTTCAAAGCATAACCCACAGCAAAAAAAAAAACTATGCACACCTTGACCTAGTCCACACTGACTCCCACACAGAAAACCAAAACAAATGCTCAGGAAACTGCGCCTGACGGAGCGTGAGGGCCTCGGGCATTTCCGTCCCGCTGCCTGCTCACTCGGTGGATGATGTCCTTTTCCATTCTGCTGCCCGTGACTGGCTAGGTGACTTCACGGTTTGCTGGGGGCTGGCAGCCCATAGTCTGCAGAGCCCAGGTTGCCCCCACGCCCTCGTTCCACAGGAGGGACACTGAGGCTCAGAGAGGGTCGCGACAAAGGGCGGGGGAGGGCGTGGTTCCCACCCTCCTTCCAGTTCTAGGCTCCTTGACATTTTGGTAAAAGGATTCTGGAGCTAAGAAAACACTGCCTCTTGGCAGTTCCAATTGTCACAGGCTTTTGAAAACCCTGTCCAATCACGAGCTGCCCCACCAAAAGTTTCTGGAGCCCACAGGGCATCGGTGACAGGGAAACTGGACATTGATTCCCATCAACATTTCGGAACACTCCTGCCCCGTCCCCCCACCTCACACATCCTCTCACTTGGAGATGCACCTGGTGCAGGTGCGGGGGGGTGGGGGGTGGGGGGCTGGTCCTTTTATTTTGATGGTTTAAGCAGCAACAACTCCAAGAACTAGGAGAACAAGCCCTCAGAGGGAACCTATGCAGTGACTGGCCTGGGAGGTCCTGGAGGCCAAGCTGGTAGCTCTGTCTTCCTGGCACTCGAGGACGAGGGACAGCCGGCCCAGGGGGTGGGGTCAGGCCTGCACACACTTCAAAATACACAGGGTGCATTCACCTTGGCTAAGCCGGAGAACGGACTGGTGAGGAGAAGCCACGCTTCCTCCTGTAGCAGGGTGAGCAGCCATAGGGAGCCCGGGGAACTCGGGCACAGGTGGGGACGCAGATGCTGCGAGGGAACAGGGGACGGCCCGGATTCTGGGGCTGGGACAGATGGGACGGTGAGTGAGGAGAGCACTGGAACAGCAAGGTGTTCGGGCAGGCGGATCAATGAGGGACCCTGCTCTGGCCGGGACACAAGGCATGGCCAGCAGCGCCCGCAGCCTGAAGCTGAGGTTCTTTTTTGGGGGTCACATTACATGTTTTTTTAATAATTACTTGCCAATACTTTTTTAAAAAAGCAAGAAATTTGACAGAGACTCTGGGTCTGCACCTTCTCTAGAAAACCCAGAACATGTGCACTCTGCCAGCTGTAGCCCCCGGGAAGGGCACGGCTCAGCCAGGACACAGCAGCTCTGCTGTCTCACACATGGCCTGCTTCACTTGCTCTTGTTAAGGCTGGCCTCTGGGGACACAGAGTGGGTGACCCTTGAACTATAGGGCAAAGGAGGCTAGGATTTCAGCTGTCCTCACCCCCCAGCAACTCAGTGTGTGACCTCGGGCAGGTCCCGGCCTCTCTCTGGGCCTCAGTGAAAAAGCTGTGCAATGAAGGGGTAGAAGTACCTCAGGCCCCTTCCCTGGGGTGAGTGAGCCAGCTGTGGTTTCCAGGTGGGGGGATGCGGGAGACAGTGCAGCGCCCACAGCAGCCCCACCGTCCCCGAGGCCGTGCCGTGCCAGCCCTCCGCAGCAGATGTGAAGAGTGTGTCACAGATCAGAGACATTAAGAGTGACAATGTGTTATTACTGCGACAGGGAGATCTCAGGAGTCTTGGAGATAGGCTTTCAAAATCCTCAGCCAAAAAATCAATGGTAATGCCCAAGAATTTATAAAAGAAGCACGTCACTCTGCATTTGAGAAGACACAATTCTAGTTGCCAGCTAAGAAAAAGGGACAAATGTGACATTACGGAAGGGAGGGATGAGGAGTGGAAACCATGTGGCAGGATCCCTGGTGATGAGGCTGTGTCTACAGCCCCTGGGGGACACTTACTCCAGTGCCTGGCCGGGGTCCCAGGGTGCCCTCTGACCCTTCCAGGAGGGGACAGGGATGCAGGAGACTCCCCTTCCCTGCTACTCCTGGACCCCCTCTACCCTGGATCCTGTGTTTCTGGAGCAAGCAGAAACAGACAGGAGTGTGGGCCTCAGACATCGGCAGGTCTGGCCCTAGCTGTAAAATGAGTACAAAATAGTGGCCCCACTTTTCCACCAAGATTGTTGTGAGGATCAAAATTAACTTTAAAAAAATCAAACAGGCTGCAGAGGCACACGGCCCAACAGGAAGGGCACAGACTCGGAAGGCGGAAGGACATGGGTTCAAATCCCGCCTCCACTCTGGAAGATGAGAGCAACCCTTTGGGAGGCAGGCAGTCAGGGCCAGAGGCGGCGTGTCTGCAGCACCCGGCACACTGCTGAGCATCAGTGACTGGCAGTGACTTCAACCTCACGGTCATTACTGAAATAAGAGCAGATGCCTGGCATCACAGCATCGCAATCTGATACGGACTTCTTCCAAACAACCACTTCGGAGATTAGCTGGCAGTTTCAAAAGCCTTTCCGCAAAAGACTGTCTTTCACGGGTACGGGGCTCCCCAGTTTAGGGAATGCCTTCACAATTTTTTGAGAGATGTTCACAAGAGGAAGTGAAAGATTCCCCACGTGACAAGGAAGCCAAAGCCCACTCCCCAAATTGATGTGATCGGACCGAAGACACATACCAAATCTGGGGCAGGCAGTGACCCTACTTCCGGTGCCTCGTCCCTTCCTGGGACTCCTATCCCTGAGTTTATAAGGACTTGTAACCCTGTGAGAGCACCCAAGAGCATCCTACCAGAGTGGTGAGCGCGCAGGAGAAAGGTCCCTGCAGATCCTGGCTCCAGGTTTTCAGGGAAGGGACAAGGGCTTTGAAGGCCCCATACCCCTCCTCCCTCCCCCAATCTCAGGCCCCTTGGACAGGCAGCCCAGCGAAGCACACTGCCCCTCCGCCACAAGGAAGCACCCGCTTGGACACAACTGCTCTACCCTGGGCAGCAGGACTCACGCCCCTGCCCCCTCCACGCCCACCCTGATGGCCATGCCTGCTCAACACCCCCTAACAGCGACCAAGCACAGAGCTCCCCAAATCCCAGTGATGTCCCAAACAGGTTGGCTGGGCACCCTCTCCCCACCTTGTCCTATCTCAACAACTTGGATTTGAATGGGAGCTCTGAGTGCCAAGTATCAACCAGGCAGCTGCTGGGGCGAATCCTGGCGTCCCATCCACCATCGCCGACAGCTGCTTCTCCGCTTGGCGGTGAGCTCTGTGGGGGCAGGGCCTCTGAGTCTGCCGGGCTGTAGCTGGCTGGCGTTCTCCACGACGTATATGCAGTTATCGTGGAAATTTTACAAAGGGCAGAATCGGATCTGCCCCTCACAGAAATCCGGCCTGTTAAGATTTTGGTCTACTTTCCTCCAGAGATAAAACCCTTACATCAGGTCACGTGAGATCTCAAGGACGAAGCCACCTGGCACAGGGCCCTGTGTACAGCCGGCGCTCATCACGAGTAGGTTGAAGAAACACATGAGAGGACAGAGAGGCGTGAATGGAGGGGAGTGCACGTGGTGGGCAGGCGCTGTGGTCCGAGGAGCATCTTCGAGTTGTGGGCTTTGTCGAGGTTCCAGCCTGGGCCATGGACACCTTATGGGGAAGCTCGCTTTTCTTCAGTGTTTTGTAATGTTTACTTCGTAATTAATTTTAAGAAAAATCTGAAGAGACCTCACGGACACAGGGCAAACAGACCTCTATTAAAAACTGATAGGAGCAGACAGGAGACAGGAATTTTTCCCCCAAACAGCAATAAAGACAAAATACACTGGTCTTTCCTTCCCAAATCCCAGCCCTGGCTTGAGGCAGAAGCCTCCTGTCCCTGGGAGAATCCCTCCCACCCACACCTGGAGCACCGCGGAGTTCATCCGGCCACGTGGGACAGCGTTGGGCACACAGGTGGCCCCCAGTAAACAACACCAACATCTACCGAGCACTCACCACGTGCCAAGCACTGCACTCAGCACAGCGCACGCAGTATCTCATTTAGTTTCTGCAGCAAACTTCGGTGATCCTCATTAGTTCCCCTCATTTTACAGGTGAAAAGGGTTAACACACAGGTTAAGCTGTTTCTCCAAGGGCACAGGGCTAGTAAGTGATGGAGGCAGAACCTGAATTCAATAAACATGATTACAGAGCCTCTGCTTTTAATTCCCACACTAGAATGTCCCGTGGATTATAAACAGATGGGTGGGTGGAGAGATAGTGGATGGGCAGATGGACAGAGAGTGGGTGAACATTGAGATGGATGGTAGATGGACTGATGTATAAGTGGGTGGTGGATGGATGGACAGATGGATGCATGGATAATGAACTGGTAGATGATTGCATGGATGGATGATGGATGGATGGATGGATGGATGGATGATGGATGGATGGATGGATGGATGGATAGATGGATGGATAGATGATGGATGGATAGATGGACAGATGGATGGATGATGGACAGATGGATGGATGGATAGATGGACACATGGACGGATGGACGGATGGAGACACATGGTGGATGGGATGAGGATGGATGGTGGGGAGGGTGAATGAGTGGAGCATGTGTTGATGTCAGATGGATAAAAGCCATGCACGGGCCCAGGCCTGCTCCTTCCCTTACTTCGCTGCCCCAGCACCGGAATGTAAACACAGAGATGACCGGAAAGGCTGCTCCCCTCGAAACTACAACAACAGGAAAGCCACGGGCCAGCTTCCCTCTCATCTCTCCTACCAATCATTTTCAATCCGCCCACCCAAGGGCTGAGTCTCCAAGTCCTCCGGCCCTTGGCATCTCCCTGTCCCTTGGAGCTTTCTGGCTATAGGGGGTGAGGGACTTAAAGGGCATCAGGGAGAAGGCGAGCCATGGCCAGAGGCAGGGCCATCAGTTCAGCTGGCTCAGACCTGCTACCGCACCGAAGACTGACTTGGGTTTTGTCCACTTCCAATGATTCCCTGAGGCCCTTCTCACCCTGAGTGTCACCTCTTCTCCCAAGCCCTCCCTGCAGAGTCAGACGCCCCTCCTTAGTGCCGCAGACACCCCCTTCTACTCCAGCAGCTTGGACAGCGATACTGTAGTTGTCCTTCCCCACTGGTATACGCAGGAGTGGAGATTTTCCCCATCAACTCTAAGATGCCGCCACCCTCAGCTCAGTGCCCTGCTCATTTATTGAGGAGGCCTCAGTGAATATGGTGCAGTGGATCCCAACGTCTCAAAGTCTATGACCTCCCCTGGACTCCACACGCCCTGCCCCCTCCCGGCCACAGGCCCACAGGGGCCTGGCCACCGGGCCGCCCAACCCGCCTCCTGCAGTAACGTCTTCATCCACAAGAGAGCGCAGTGTCCTGGAGCACGACACCAGTTCTTTTGTAAATGCCTGGTGTACTTACAGAACACTGTATAACTCAAAAATTATAATTAAAATGTCTTAGCTCCTGTATTTATAGTAACATTTAAACCACTGTGCTTTCTTGAAGTCAGTCATTTACTCCAGAACAGCACACTTTATAGTGAACGGATCTCGGAAACAGTACCGCGGGGACCTAGCCCAGGCACATGTAACTCAATATATGTCAACAGCTGTAAAAATATTGGTGGGAGAAGGCAGGAAAGAAAACCGTGAGCCCAGATCAAGTGCCCTGTCTCTCACACAGGACTGTCTTCAGCTGCTCCCTCCTCTTCCAAATAATTGGGCCGTTTGGGCGTCCGCGGTCACACAGGGTGGGCCCCTCTTTGAGTCTGGATGATCAAAAAGGTTATAAATGAAAATGATCTCGATGCTGGCGGCCTGGAGAGTGACCAGGGCGAGCGTGGTGGCAGAAGGGCCTGTTCTAATCTCACCAACTGCACGCTGCCTTCGGAGTGCGCTCCTAGGGCGCAAGCGGCGTCCTGGGATGAGCCGCAGCAAATTCCGCCTAATGCCTTCTGCATACAAATAAGCCCCTGGCAGGAGGGACAGGGCAGCCGCTGCCGCCCAGGGCCTGCGCCCCCTCCTGGGGTTGCCTGTCTTAGCTGAACAAACAACTGGAAGACAGCGGAGAGAGGAGAGAGCAGCAGGCTGGGTGGAAGCAGACAGAGGGACTGGGGGCTGGGGCAGGTGTGCCAGGCAGGGCTCTGACCCCTGACCCCACAGCCCGGCAGTGGGTACACTGGCCTGGGTGGCCGAGGGTGGCACGGCCAGGGGCTAGGCCTGATGAGGGAATGGAACATTCATCAGTAGGGGGGTAGTGGGGGGCACCCCTGCTCCCAGGCAGGCGGGGCTGTAAGGCAATAGGGTATTGGGTGGGTGGGCACCTGGTCCTTCCAAAGGCATGGCCGCGGATTCACCGAGACGCAGCTGCTCGGTGACCAGGAAGGGCATGCGGGTGTCAGAAGGGCTCCCCCTCACCCACTGGGTGGAGTTCCGGGAAGGGGCCAGGAGGGAGGAGGTTCTGTCCTGAAGACCCCGGAGTTCCAGCTCTCATTGCCACCAGACTGGTCGGGGGCTCCCTTGAATTAATTATGTAAGTCAAGTGCAGGACGCTAGACTTCAGGGAAGGGCCCTGGGGCTGGGCGCCAGGGCCCCAAGCGGGAGAGGCCTGACTCCACAGGACCCAACCCTCGCACGGGGAACAGCCCAGAGAGGGGAAGGATGTGCGTCTGCCTGTCACAGACAAGCAAACGGGCCCCGGGGACAAGAGTTACAGTGCCACACTGCAGGGTGAGGGGCCCTAATCCAGCTTTGCCTTCAGTAGCGTGGGAGCAAAGTCTGTTTCTGAAGGCGACTCCAGGCCCCCGCTCTCTGGGACGGGTGTTCCTGCCTGAGCTCAGGGACGGTGTTTGCGGGACCTAGAGCCCCGCAGTCGTGGCCCAAGTCAGGACCGGCCTGCGTGCGACCCCCACAACCTCTCGAGCACAGGGGGCGGGGTGATTTAAACGAGTTAATACAGAAGAAGCCCAGCAGCTGTGCTCAGCCCACAGGCCTTCAACAAGAACTAACCAGCGCAGCGATATGCACGCTGCGGGGAGGTGGTCCCATGGCACAGAAACAGGTCCGTGGTCACGGGCCCTGGGTCACTTCCCACCTCGGGGGACTCGGGAGAAGAGGAGTAGGCCCAGAACTGGCTGCGGGGGACACCACGCCCTTTGCTCAAGGGCGGACCTACCACCAGATCCAGGCCCTGCGCTTACCTAACACCTCAGAGTGAGCACCTGCCCAATCTCTCCGGGTTTCGCAGGCACACGCACACATACTTCCAGTGAGGATCAGTGGGAGCCGCACATTTTAAGGCCCCAATTAGGCCCAGTGTGCGTTTGACAACCTTTCCACCTCCAGAAGACATTTATTTTTACAGTGTTCTCCAGCTGAGAAATGAGTGGGTTCCTGCCCTTCCCCGAGTCGTCCTGGTGTCAGGAGGCACTGAGGTGTATCTGGGAGGAGGGGGCACCCACTTGGCAAGGCCGAGCCGTGGCGGTCATCCCCGTGGGTGTCAGAGGTAGGGACGGTCCAAGGCACGGCCCAGTCCTGAGCTCCCAAGGAGCCTCAAAACCCCACTCCCAGCCCAGGGTGCCTGCAAGACAGGTAGTCCTGGGGGTCTGAGCATACACTTTCCACCCTCCCGTGCCCCTCAGCGAGGCGGGTGTGGGTGTGGGTGTGGGGTGGGGTGCTTTCGGTCTCGCAGACAGAGAGGCCAGTGACCTTACTGCAGCCTCACTACACAGAGGACCAAAGCCGGAACGCCACTCCTGCGGAGCCCCACTTCCTGCTCTGCTCCTCCCCACGGGCTGCTGCGCTTGGGCCACACGGCCACACGCTGTGTCAGGTCAGCTGAGAAAACTAGCCCAGGTGGGGAGGGAGCTGCTGAGCTGAGGGATTAGGAGGTAGAGCAGAACAGAGCACGGAAATAAAAAGATACAGGAAAAGCCAAGATTTCCTTGGTAATGAGGGATGGTGGGTGCGACTATCAGCCTGGGCTCCGGTGGCGTCCCCGCCACTGTCTGACCGGGAGGCCCTGCCGACTTCCTCATCAGGCTGGACCTGCTATAGAAACGCCTCAACCCCAGCATATGGCAGCACCGCCGACTTCTCTCCCGAGAACACACGCCTTCCCCGGCGGAAAACACGAGGACCCGCATCCTTGGCAAGGAGAGGAGGGTAACAGGAGGCGCCTCCTCGTGGATGGCACATCACGACACCGGGCTCTGCTGCCCTTTGCCGACCTCATCATCTGTGCCTCTGAACCAAGGCTTACCATCTGCAATGACACCAGAGACCCCTGCACGTCAGGGGTCTGTCACCGCAGAGTCCCTCCTGCACTCACATTTTCAAATAAAGGTAACTGACACCAAAACCTCCCCACCCCGGAGGTGACCTCATGGGCATTCCCCCAACCAAGAGAGTGCAGCCGCTTATGGATTCACCACGTGTACATCCATGGCGTCAGCGTCAGCCTCTCTTTGGCCTCTGGCCCCTAAATGTCATGATGGCTTTGCCCAGGTGAAAGGGGTCCCTTGCAGCAGCCTGGGACTGGGGTACCGAGCAGAACACAGGCTCTGGGGGGGGGGCTTCGTGTGCACCTCCGACTCTGCTATCTCACGAGCAGCAGGCTGGTGATTAGCAAAACAGCAATAGCGTCGAAGCCACGGCGGTGACAGTGATGAGAGCCGTCACCTGGAGCCATCATGGAGCCTGCTTCTCGCTCCCCCGCTACAGGCCCCCATGTAGGCTGGCGCTCTAAACATTTTAGGGAAACTTGGCCAATCATTTTCGTGCATCTTCACGGCCTGGACAGATTAAGCCCAGGCCTCAAGTGGCTCTCCCAGTTGACAATTTTTCTTTCAAAAAGGCAGAAGTTGCTGTGAGCCAAGTTCTTGCAGCCGAATTCCTGGACACAGCTTCCGACGATTCCAATCAGCCGGCTCGGCGGTTGGGCTGGGATTTCAAGCTTGCCACAGTATGAAGTCCGGTTTGGGCTATATTCCCTTCCCTCTCGCAGTGCGGTGGAGGCTTCCCCGCAAAATCAAAAGGCTCACTGTCAAGCTCCCGCTTGGTCTGGGCGCGCGCGGTCACGTGAGCGGCGGTGGGAAGGAACATGAATGTGGTGCCAGCTCCACCATGGGGCCTGCAGGCCTCGTCCGAGCCATCCAGGGACCTTACGAAAGTGGAACAACCTTCTTTTCATGGGTTTCCAACTGCTGAACCCCCCCACCACGCGCCAGCGTGCAAGCGGGGTGTGCAGCCGAGCAATGGCTGGGTAAAAACTGAGGCAAGTCCGCCAGGCGCTGAGGGCGCGCCCGGGTGTCAGCCACCCGGGCGCGCCAGGCCCGAGCCTGCCCTCCTCCTCACCTTCTCTTTCCTCCCCTGCCACCAGAATTTGGAATTTAATGAACATGAAGTCACCACGGGGCCCGGGGAGGAGGCCTGCCCTTTAACGGGCACCAAATACATGCGTGAGGTCCCCAAAGGGGGTGGATGCGTGGGGAAAACCCACACAGATGCCACTCAGGGCTCAGAGTGGGGTGTGAAATTGACATCTCCTTTCTGTTTTCTCCCTGGACCACGGGCAGATAATACAAACGTGCACGTATGTAAAACAGAGGTTCGCTGGGGCCGACGGGGTACGCTCCTTGCCTAGCCCATGTGCAGTGGGACCTCAAAATCAGCAGGAGCGATGTTGACACCACGGAAATTGGTAAACACGACAAATTAGATTTTTTTCTTTGCAGAAAGATGGTTGCTAAATATTTACCAGCACATCCTATGACTGTGTGTGTATGGATGGAGATGTATAGATATATACATTTATATATACACACATATACATACATATATATGGGGGGAGAGAGAGAGGGAGAGAAACATTACACACACACATTATTCACATTTGTACGTTCCTCCAAATTCATAACTTCTCTTTAAATGTTCTTTGAAAGCAACACTAGAACCAGGAATCCAAGTGACTCTGTATGCTTTTATAATAAAAAAAGAAAGAAAAACCAACCCGTTCTCCTTGAATATAATAGCGGTAGCTAAATTGATTCCTTTTTTTTTGGCCGGGCATTAACTTTCTCCTATTACCGCAAATTTGCTGCACAGGTATTTTCTTCCATCTCCAGAATTAAACACACTTCTAATTTCTCACTTCAGGTGCATTAAGTGCGGTATAGGGCACAAATGAATAATTTTATTGATAATAAATTTAATAATCCATGCAGCACTTGCTGAAAATGGATGCGTTCTGGCTGCATTCATTCTTCCTCCTAATTTGAAGACCGCGGGGCTGCTGCAGCCCCGCGAGCCGAGCCCCTGGTAATTGCGGGCTATTCTCTGCTGGTTCGAGGCTCGACGGGCAATTCAGGGACATGTTCTGTTTCACGTGGACGAATTACAGTAATCAGGTTATCAGATTAGCACTTTTATCAATCGAAGAGACTATACAGCATCGGGGAGTGGCTTCCATCTCCTGCAGACACAGCTGCCCTCCCAGCCCCGTGGTGGGGTGCGAGAAGCCGGCTGGAGAACACCTGGTTAAAGAAAATGGCCCTACGTGCTCACCCCAAACCGGGCAACCCAAACACTGCCGGGTAGGCGGGCTCACCAAGGTGGAGAGGGGGGAAAGCAAGGAAAATGAGCCGAGAATCTGTGGCTGGTTTCGAAGCTGCTTGGAAGGGGTAATGAACGTGGTCGCGAGGTCTGACATTGGACAGAACGGACCTCGGCTCCAGCCAGGCCACGGAGACCCTTCCGCAAGTCAACTCCCTGACCTCAGTTTCCTCATCTGTAAAATGCGGGCAAAATAACACCTGCCCCTTGGGCCTCGGAGGAGGTAACATCTGTTGGTGCTGGGCGCCTGGGAAGCACCCAGTGGGTGAAGCTCTTGGCTCTTCTTGGACCCCTACCCTGAAGGGGAAGTCAGCAAAGTGTTCGCATCAGGAGGAACTGCCAGAAAAGGACAGAGTCTGGAAACTGGGTCCAAGGAAACTGCTGATGACTGCAGTGGCAACCTAGGGGTGAGCGTCCTGTCATGGGAGGCATTCAAGGAAAGCTGACCATCTGGGGAAGCGACATGTAAATAGATTCTAGGGTCACACTAGTTGACTTGAGGTTCCAGGAGTTTTTGTCCAACTATTCGAGATTAAGGAGGACCTTGACCTGACTGCTCATACTCGGTGGGTGCAGGCAGCCAGGAAGAGAAACAGCCGGGACTCAGAGGTGGGAGGTCTGCCTCCCCAGAGCTGGGTCCCTGGCTTCTGCACCTGTCTGTGCCGCTCCCACCCCCAGCCACGGACCAGGGTGCACCAGGCCCATGGCATCGGCCTGCACCCAGCACTCACCCTCCCGCCAGCAAGGCCAGCTCAGGGATCCACACAGACACTGGGACCTCACTGCTTATCAGGAAAGACGTTGCCATTGCCACGTGTGCTCCGCAGCCTCGAGTCACGACACCGACAAGCAGAGCTCACGTCCCAGCATCTGGCGGGCAGAGCGCCCGAGTGACACCAGCAGCATCTCCCAGCAGCCTCCTGGCCTGGGTTTTGCTGCCTCAATAGTCAAAGGCACCTGACATTTACAGGAGACCTCGCCCCCGCGAGGCTAACGCGCCTCACGCACACACGGACCTGAATTACGAGCGCGCACTGCGCTGTTCCTCACCACAACAGTAGTGACAGCTGGTCGGATTTACTCTTATCTTCCCTCAGTCAAGACTCATCTGACCCTTTCAGTGAGAAGCATTTTGCTTTTTGCAAAATAAGGACATACCAAAAAGAAAGGAGGAAGGAAGGAAGGAAGGAAGGAAGGAAGGAAGGAAGGAAGGAAGGAAGGAAGGAAGGAAGGAAGGAAGGATCTGATTTCTCCCTCGGCATTTGGGTTTTTCTAAGAATGGTGTGTCTAGATGGGTTCTCAAGTGGTCAAGTAGCATCTGTGACAATGGATAATGTCCCCCTCCAGCCCTTTTTCAGCACGAGAGGAGAAGACATCCCTTAAAAATCTCAAAACCGGAGGCCAGGCCTCGGTGCCATGGCCAGGTGAAAACCAAGGTCAGAGGCAGCACGTGACTGCAAGTTTTCCTGAGCAGCCCCCAAGTCCGAGAGCCACCCTGTCCGCATACCAGGGAGCCCTGGGCACGGTACGGTGGCACCGAGCAATGGGGCCCTTGGGACATAACATGGAAACACCTGCACGTCCTTCCCATTCACTCCACTCCCCGGCCAGCCGTCCGGAGTGAGGCGCCGGGACAGGCTGGGGGCCGTGCCCACCACAGGACCGCGCAGGCAGCAGCCCCTTTGGCTCTGCACAAAGTTCCTGGTCCTGGCGGGGCACCCCGCCAATCCCCGCCTCCTCCTGTCTTCTACACCCCAGCACCCCCACCGTCCGTCTCCCCTCTCCTTACGAACCGCCGGCCGCCTCCTCTAAAAAGGTAACTTTTCTCCGAGCGCCATCCTGTTCTGGAGGTTTCGGTTGGAAATTTGGCCTGGATGACAGCTGTGTGGGCCTCTCCCGGGCTCGGCCCAGCGGGCGTTCTAATACACTTCATTCTGGGGCTGGTTGCTGCTTTTAATCTATCAGCACGGCGCCGCAGCTGCTGTAAGCTAGCTGAAAATTGTCTGCAGACGGGGCGAACCATCGGTAACCCTTTTCAGTGTGAGTAAGCGCACTTCTGCAGAACCACCGCCCTGCTCACCCGGGCCTGGCACCCGGACCAGCGGGCGTGTGGCCCAGAGCAGCGAGACTGTCCCATGCACCAGGAGGGTCCCTGCCCGAAAACCCGGGAAACTTCCAGGAGCCCGAACTCACTGTGGGCTTAGAAATTCTACCCTCCTGACTCAGTTCCTCCAGAGCCTTGGCCGGAGCACAGGCCGCTGTGACTAGACAGAGCTCGGCCCCAGGACCCCTTGCACTGGTGCTCAACTGGATTCTCAGCAAGAAGAGGGCTTTTCTTGTCCAGGAAGCAGGCTCAGCCCTCCCAGGGCTGCCACCACCAGACCCAAGGAAGGCTTGGCCCAGGGCAATGCCATTAGATACTCCGATCTGCTGGTGCCACCAACTGTAAAGGGTCTCTGGTCCTCTACTCGGTGGCAGCAGACCCACCGGGCCCCCCCCCCCCCCTGCAGATGTGGTGCTTGGCGGGGGGGCTGCCATACTTGCCAAATATGAGAAGTCAGAGGTCTTACAAAAAACATACCAGCACCTTCAGGCATTACAATCAGTTTAAAGGTCAGTATGGAAAGAGAAAAAAAGGGAGAAAAACAGGAAAATTTAAAAACAAAGGAAAGGGTAGGGAGAGGGAGGAAAGGGAGGGGAAGAGAGGAGGAGGGGACCGTGGGGGCGGGGGACAGGTGACAAGGCAGGTGCTCCCAGCAGAAGCAGTACCCACACAGCCCAGCCTGTCTCTGCAGACCCCTAGGGAGTCAATAGGGGGAGGCTCAGCCTTTCTCTATCTCTCTAGTTTCCGGCGAGATGCTCAGAGGAGAAGGCCACCCCACAGCCCAGATATCCATCACCGAGGGGACAACTCCTGGCTTCTCTGGCCATGGAGACCCCAGGTAGCGTTCACAGCCTCGTCCACTCCCTAGAGCAGGTGCAGAGAGGGACCGTCCTGTCTGCCACCCGAGGAGAGCCCAAGAGCCCTCTCTCCCTACTCACCAGCCAGTAGGTCTCTGTTGGCACAGCAGCACCCAAAAGAGTCGGGGCCACCCAGCCAGGGCAGGCCCCACACCCTGCTCCTGGAGCAGATGGGTGCAGCTGAGCCAGCCCCTCAGTCCAGCCCCAGCACTGGTTCGGGGAGGAGCGGCTACAGACCACCCAGCCCAGAGAAAGGCAAGGAGGGAGGGCAAGGGGGGACCCACCTCCCCAAATCCGTCCAGCTCCAAACCCCGTCTTCCCTCAGAAGTGATACGGCAGCAGCTGTATCTCTTTCATTTGAGTAATTATCATATAATTAAGTGCATGAATTACAAGAGAGCCAAGGCATTAAATTAAAATATTTAATGCTTGTAAATCTGAAAATGATTACTGTGCTGATGTGCAGCCAGTGAGAAGTGAGCTCGAGGCTCAGCAGCAAGCGCTGGGAACGGGTGGCAGGGGCCAAGCTCCGCCTGGGGGGGGGTGCAGCCCAGAGAGCGGCGGCCAGTCCGCACACCTTCCCGTGGAGAGAGGTGTGGGCCCTGCACAAAGGGCCACGTGCCTGAGCCCCCAGCTGCAAGGAGGGATGGACAGGGGTGGGGTGGGGGAGAACCAGTTCGCTGGGGAACCTTCACAGGCTGTTTCCGAGGCCCTGGGGACAGAAAGGAACAGCGCTGAGGCTGACGACATCATGCACAGGCACCCTCACACCCTTTGGAAAGTGTTCGTGTGCCCAGGTGGGCAAATGAGGAAACCGAGGCCCAGAGGGATGGGAGACTTGCCCGAGATCACGCAGCAAGTTGAAGCAGGGCTGGGCCCAGGGCCAGGGCCTCTGACAACCTGTGCTTCTGTACCTGGGAAGCAGATGAGCGAGCTCACCTGGCTCAGACTGGCTTTGATGTGACCCCAGATGGCACTGGCTGATCTTTTCATTTCCCAACCCAACCTGGATCCCTCTGGTGATGAAAATGAGGTACACAGGTCCCAGAGCAATCCCCCATGATGCTGACAAATCATTCCACAAAGCAGAAACAGGGGAGGCCCGGCCTCACCCAGGAAACACCATGCACTGCCCAGGCAGAGCCAGGCCTGACAGCTGCTGGCAGTGTTCAGAGGGGCACAGGGTGCGAGGGGGCCCACGGGGAGCCAGGCCACCGTGGGCCTGGAGCAAAAGCTCCCGTGCCTGTCCCCGAATGTTCTCAACAGGGACCACCAGGGAGGGCGCAAAGAGTGGATGTCCAGTCCAGACATAGGAAAATCAAGTTCACAGGACGTCAGGGGACTGGAGAGACGGCACAGGGGCCCCTGTGCCCACGTGGCCTCCACCAGAGTTCATCATTTCTTGGCTCAAAGATCCCTCTTGCCCTGGACTCCTGTCTGTGGGTGGCCGGCGCCTAACTGCTCACTTGTCTCCTGTCCCACGAGGTGAGTTGGCCTTTACCCTCCCTGCAGTGAACTAACTTGGTTTTAGCCCTGCTGGCTTCTATCGCCCCTTCTGGGAACAACCACCTAGATGTCCTTTGGGGAACCTCCACCCCCACCATACTCTAGGTGAGCACGTGGCTCAGATCTGGCCAATCAGTATAGTCCATGCTCCTGGATTAGTGATTGGCTCAGGGATGAACACATGACCCAGGCCTGGCCAATCAGATGGTGGCTAAGACTCTTGCACCTGGGGTTGTTGCGCTAATGCCACAAGAGCCTGGAGGGACTGTGGCTATTTTCCCACCATCGGGGGACCCAGTCCTGATGGCAGGCCCACCGAGCCCATCCCCTTGGCTCTTTAAGCCAGTCTGAGGCAGGCTTCGGGTTCGGGTTTGGAGTTGTCATTCCAAAAGGCCCGACAACTGTGCTCCTCAGAAACCTTTGGTTCCTCCCAGGCAAGGATTCGCCCCTTGCTGTCTGTCTGTCTGTCTGTCTCTCTCCCTCCCTCCCCACAGTACTGAATGCAGGATGGTCTGAACAAATGCATAAATGAACGACAAAGGGACAAAGGTCCCCTGCTCAGGCAGGTCCTTTGGGTCCAACCGGGGCTCCCAGTCACGTCCTACCCACTCCTGTCCCAGGCAGCCTCTCCTGAGCACCAAGAGCTGGTGTTGGATGTCCCTCTGCTTGAGCCACCAGGGGCCACCGGCCTGTTGTCCCAAAACACACAGGGAAATCCTCGAAGGCAGGGACCTCATCACAACCTCCTCCTGTCGTCCCCACAGCTGGTCACAGGGCTTCCCACTCCCATATGTTCGTTCCCTGTGTCCCCCTGTCTGAAATGGCTCCTTCTTCCCTCCCTCCCTCCCTCCCTTCCTTAGGGAGTCAGACCCGCCAGCCCCCGTAGGAACTTTTCCCAGAACACCATTCCTCCAAAGACATGGCTCCCCGTGCGCACTCCGCAGCACTGGCTGCGCGCACCACTGGCCAGCAATCACGCGCTCCCCAGAGGGCACCCACAGCTGTCCACCTCCTCCACCAGCACCCACTTCGGGCCACCACCTTTTCTTCTCTACATGACAACAGCCTCCTGACCAGTGTCCTGTCTTCTGGGGAGTGTGAACCTGCCCTGAATGAGCCCATTAGGGCTGCCCCAGAGAAGGGGGCTGCTGAGGGTCAGACTGCTCCGTGGGTCGCCACAGAAACACTCCAAGACCTGAGGACAATGCAGCAAGACCGCAGATGCAAAGGGGGCCAAAAAGAGCAAGCACCTGGTAAGGGGCAGTTTGCAAGGTGCGTCCTTCTGAGCAGTGACACAGCAAGTGAGTCCCACAGGCTTGGGTACAGCGCCCAGCCCTACAGCGTTCACGCCACCCCCGTGGCCTCTGCTAGGGGACATTAAGAGCCTCAGTTTCTCTACCTGGAGGATGGGAACAGCAGCCAGCTTGTGGAAACAGTCACTAGATGTGGCTGTGAAGCGGCCCTCTGGGTCTTCCGTGACACACAGTGGGCACCTGGTGCATGGCAACCGCTCTCATTGCGATGCTGACTATTCCCGTCCCCAGCCTGGGAGTGAAGTGCCCACAGAACACGACCGGCAGCTAGACAGGCCGCTGGGAGCTGCAGAGTTCCATGGATGGGCCTCGACACCGGGCGTGGACTGGGGGCTCGCGTGTGTCAGGCACTGCGTACGTGCCTGCCGTGTAGCACACTCACTCACACCCAGGGCATCAGTCATAGCTTTCCTGACCCCATTTTACAGAAGACACCAATGCAGCGAGGACGTGTGCTACATGCCCGAGGGACCCAGGGCTGCACAGGGGCAGGCTGGGATTGGTGGTCTGCAGCCCTTCCCCGGAGCTGCCGTGAGCCAGGGGCTGTACACAGTGAAGATGGAAAATAGATCCGGAGGCTCCTCCCCCTGCCCCAGGACCTGACAAATGCGTGAGGAAGAAAGGACGCCACCCTCAGGTGCACTGCAGGCCCTGCCGTGGGGGGAAAACCCTTCTGATCTGGTCCTGAGCAGGGGAGCGTATGCCACCCAGCCACGGTGTCCCTCCGTGCCATGGTGACCCCCCATGAAGGGCCTCTGCAGGCTCGGGGCTGGGCCTTTCGTTCACGATCTTGTTTAATCCGCACAGCAGCCCCAGGAGACGAGTGTGACGATCCTGTTTTACAGAGCAGAAGGCTGGGGCTCAGAGAGGTTAAGAGACTTTGCTATGGCCACACAACACAAAAGAGCAGGAAATCAAAGCCATAACGCTTCCAATAAATCATGCCAAGTGCCTATGTAGCTGTTTAATTTCTCTCTCTCTCTCTCTCTCTCTCTGAGTCAGGAGAGGTGCCTGTCAACAGGCAGCGAAATAGTCTGTTACACTTTGCTCCAAAGCAGTACATGCTTAAGGACCACCAGCCCCTCCCCAACCACATCACCGCTGCACCCAGAGAGCCTGTCTGAGGTCACAGACGCCACTCTGCAGGTTGGCCCTGCCTGGGGGAGCGGACTGAGGAGGGTGCACATGTTCTGGAAGACGGTTCCAGAGCGGGGCCAGACCGGATGGCCGAAGCGTGGAAAGGGTTCTGAGGCTGTGAAGACAGCCGTGACACGAGGGGCCAAAAGCCAGCGGGCGCCCTCCTGTTTCTCACAGGAAGGCCACCCCAGCCACCCCTGCTCCCGGTCCCCTGTCCGACTGTGTCAGCAGCAGCTCCCAGGGCCACTGTCTCCAGCTCGGACTCAGCGCCTGGGTGTGAGCCCTGAGCGAAAGGCAGGCAGGAGGGTCAGAGGCCTGGCCGGGCGGGGCCTCCGGAACTGATGGGGAGAGCCCAGGAGGGCCAAGGAGATGAGTGGACAGTCTCCCTGGGCCACAGGGACCTTGATTGGCCAGAGCTTTTCCAAGAAAAGCATCCTTCCCTATTCATGGTTTGTTCAACAAACACTGGTTAGGCACCGAGGACAGCCTTTCATGTGCTTATTCAACAGTTACTTACTAAGTACCTACTATGTATCGATTCTATTCATTCACAAACAACATATCCGGAGCCTGCTGTGTGCAGAGTGCCAGTCCTGTGGGTCCCACCCACATGGAAAGCTCAGTGCCTCAGGGAGGAAGATACTCACCATCAGACCCAAGGAGACATCATGCAAGTGCGCCCCGAGGGGTGGAGGGTGTGACAGTAGGGGACATGGAAAATACAATCACGACAAGTGCTGAGTGGGGGCAGGGCCAGCAGGCCTCCACCTAAGGCTGATGGGAACCACAAGGGCTCTGAATGGGGGCCACTCAGTCAGGGGGCCACTCGCTTCAAGTCCAACATGACAGCAGGTGGGGGGTGCGGGGAGCGAGATGGACTGCAGAAGACCAGGGAGGGTATGCGGCCTCTGCACCTGGCACCAGGGATTCAGGAATAACTAAGACACAGAGCCTGCCCACTAGAGTCCATGGGTCACCTAAAACCACAGGCAAGCGAGCTGGTGGCTGTCATCCCAAGTGACCAGCTCCTCAAGGGACAAGTTGGTTTTTGAAATGTTACTATTATTCCTGCTTTATCTGGCCAACAGTTTTTTGAAATTGCAAAGAACACTAAAGGGGAAAGTGATTTTTTTTTTGGTTCATTCTTTCATTCAAAAATATTTATGAAAAGCACCTCCTAAGTACCAGACACTGTGCATTCCAATGTTTAAGGGTTTTTAAGGCAAAAGTCAGATGCCACAGGCCTTCGCAGGCCTGTCACTCCCAACATGGGTGCTGCACACGGGTGGCTAAGCCCTGAGCTCGACCACTTCTGAAGCAGCACCTCCCACGAGGGAGACGCCGCAGACCTGCCACTGCCCACATGCAAGCGTGAGCCTTGCAAACAAGGACCAGACACGTGACGACGTGGGACCACAGATGACAGGGGTTCTGCATAGGGATGTCCCATCCCAGGGATGTCTCATGCTCTGTGACCACAGGAAGCCACTTAACCTCTCTGAGCCTCTCCTGATAGGAGACAAAAGCAGATCTTTTGGTGGAGGGGACCTTGGAGCAAGCCACGGGGCGTGGGAAGGGCTTCCATGGGCAGAGTAAGTGGCGTGTGGTGACATCATTCTAGACAAAAGGCCAGCATTGCATCAGGATGTGCAAAGGCATCTGGAAGCAGCAAACCACCTGCTCAGGCTGGAGCCCAGGGTGAGAACCAGAGGGTCACGAGGCTGGTAAACAGGCCTTCCACAAGCAGAGGGTGGGGGGATCGGATGGCAGAACATGGTGGTGGGCTGTGTTCCACAGGCAGCAAAGCGCCACCAGAGCCTTGCAGTGGAGAAACGCTTCCACAGCGTGGACGGTGGCCCAGGAGCTGGCAGAGCAACAGGGATGAAACCGTGGACGGAGGTGGGGGTGGACAGGGAGCCTCCCAACAAGAAGTGCCGGGAGGGTATCCCGGCCCTGGGAGGGACGCAGAGTGGCAGGTGAGCTGGGGTGCTGTCTTTGCGGTCCTAGCTCCACCGTGTTCCAGAGCATGGCCCACTCATGCGACCAGGCTTAGCCTGACTGAGCTCCTGCTGGTTGAGATGGATGTAAAGACTCCTGGTACATAGTAGGCTCTTTGTAAGGGTGGGAGGGAGAGAGGGAAGGGATGGATGGGTAGACTGGTGATGGAATGGATGAATGCCCGGCTCGGGGGATGGGTAAGCAGATGGGTGAGTGAGGGCCACTTGAGTAGCTGGATGGATGCACGAATTCCTGGACAGACGGGTGAGCAGAGGATGAATGAACTGGGGCAGGTACGAGTGAGCAGCAGAAAGAAAAGAGGCGGGCTGGCTGGGTAGATGGGGGAACACACGGTGGGGGAGTGGGGGGTGGCTGCGTGTGTTGGCAATGACTCCCAGCAGAACGTGACTAGAGAATGCTGGGAGACGCCAAGCAGGTAAATATATTCTGGGCAGATAAATGGTTGGGCCTCTCCGTGACTGTCCTCATTACTCCCAATTGAGACCTTTTCTCAGCCAGCCTCACCCCCCAGCATTCAGAAAGAGAGTCTAACAGAAAGACCTGGAATCCAGCGAGCTGGCCAACTGACTAAGTTCAGTCTTGCTCGGATTTGCTGTGTGGCCTTAGACAAGCTGCTCACCTTCTCTGGGCTTCTCTTTGCTCTCTGTACAATGATCGAATAGGATAAGATCACACCAGTCTCTAAGGTCCATTTGCAAGCTGAGCCCCCTTGCCAGGTGACCTTTAAGGACAGTGATTGCGTGACTTTAGCAAGCATCGGAAGCAGCTGGAAGACCTGTCAGAACACAGACCAATGATCCTCACTGCCTCCCCAACCATGAGTTTCCAATTCATGGGTCTGAGTGAGGCTGAGAGCTGTGTTTCTCTCAGGTCTGCAGGTGAGGCTGATGATGCTGGGACTCCCCTAGGAGAGCACCAATCTAGGCAAAACCTGGGTGGTGTCCCCATGTGGGGGCGGGTCACCCTGACCCACATTGGGGGCCTCCCTGAGCCATGGTGTCCTCTGATCACCTGGCGGCAACCTCGGATGTGGCGAGCGGGTTGGTGGTCCTTGGCCCCACACCACACCTGCCGCAGGCCCTGTGCCCACCTCCCCTCCACCACACGCTCCCTGCCTGCTTGCTTTCTCCGGGAGCCTTCTGCCGCTCGTGCAGGCTGCCCCTGCCGCCCTCGGAACAGCTGTAGGCGTAATTATCAAAATAACATTTTAATAGTCTCATAACTGAACTCCCTGCAAAACATGCCAGCAGAGGAGGCGGGAAGGATTCTTTTTAGCACCTCCTCCCGCCCGACTTGCTAATTGGAGGCATTTAAAGCTGCCAGGAGGCCCAGGTGCCCAACCCTGCCCACGGAGTACCTCCTCCGGCCCCACGTGGCTGTGGCTTCCCCACCAGGAGCACCCGGACCCAGGCCTCAGCCAGGGGCCTTCACGTGGGCCCCGATGCCCCCTCCTTAGGACAGGAATGGCCACTCACTCCCGCCAACAGTCACCACTCAGAAAGTGGGATTTGCTAAGAGAACTTAGGCAATTCATTTGCGATCACCAGGGGTTTTACTTGCTTTTCACACATTTTTTTTTTTGTAATTAAAAAAGAAAATCGCTACCACCAACACTAACTCTGGCTCCCCCTCCCCCACTAGGCCACGTAATGATCCTGCACGGAGTCCTAGCAGGTAGTTGGCGCCCGAGTTAAGCTCCGTTGACAAACCCAGAGCAAAACCAGCTGCAGGGGTCTGGGGCTTTCCCTCCCACTCAGTGCGGCTGGGTGCCCGCTCCCTCCGAAAGCCAACACAGCATCACACGGCACGTGCTCCCCATGCCCGGGCTGTGTGCCGAGGCCGGAACGTGGGTTTTCTGTTATTACACCTCATCCTCATTCAGCAGCCCAAGGAGTGAGGCCCAACTGCTTCTATGATCCCACTTTACCAGGAGGATGTTGAGGCCACGCACCCCCGGTGTCGGTGGCACCCGGGGTGCTGGGATGGGACACCGGGTGGCCGCATCTGTAGTAAGGGTGCTATCCTACCTTCCTTGGTATCTGCGCTGGGCGAACTGTCTCCTATGCCGGCGCTTCCCAAACTGGACAGAGTTCATGCATCACCTGGGCTCTGTTTAAAACTCAGATTCTGGTTCGCCAGGACCGGGGGAGCCCTGGGTTTCTGTCTACTGCAGGCCTGGGTGACGCAGCTGTTGCCGGTCCGGGGGCCACACCTGGAGGAGCGAGGTTCGAGGAGGCAGGGCCCAGAGGAAGCCTAGGCCAGCCCCACACAGGTGGGGCCGAGAGACCAGGTGAGGCCTGAAAGTGCTGGGCTTCCGCCCATAGCTCCATCGAAGGGGTTGGCCCTGGTTCTCTCCAGGCCCTCCCAGCATCACTCAAATCCCAGGAGACAGGGGGTACTATTTCAGGGGCCAGCCCTGTTCTCAAACTCCACAAGCAGCCATAGGACGAGAAGCCGTCTCTGCTCTCCAGAGGAAATTGTCCCTCATCATAACCTGCTGACTCCCAAGTTCCTGAGGCACTGTGGGAACCCACCCAGGGTGTGGCCCTGTCCCCAGGCACCTGACCGGTGGGTGACAAAGAGCTGCTGACGAAGGCAGCACATGGTTTGAGTAGGCTGGGGGACTGGGGGAAACGCAGGCAAGAGAAGCTGGGGTAGTGGGTGGCACAGTCACCCTGAGCCCCAAAGAAGTCAAGTCCACTTACTATCAGCCCAAAAGCCACTCAACTTACCTCGACTGGAAAAGCAGACCCTCATACCACCCCCAGACATCGGCTGGGGACAGGCACTCTGTCTCACCCATGGGGACGCAGCACCCCTTGAGCCTTGGGAAAGGGAACTGGGCCTACCGTGACCGCCTGCGCTCACCCTTCAGGAAGCCCAGTCAGGCTGGAGGGTCCCAGAGGCACACCCTGCTGGCCACGGGCCTTCCCTCGTGGAGTCCGAGCCCTGGATCCAGGTCCTGCCTCTGCCCTGCCGAGCCCTGTGGCCTCAGGCAAGTCAGTTTCTCCTCGGCACCCGATGCTTCCACAGCGACATGTGACAAACACAGTGACCTGATTGCGGGGTCCAGCACGGAGCGGACACTGCGTTATGTGTGTACACACATCTACTTTGTACCCACATGGTCTTTGCTGTAGATGTTCTGCATTGAAGTAAAAGTCCTTTACCCTGTTTGACATGTATTAATCCTGCTCTGTTACCCGAGTGCTTTCTGAGCGCTGGCTGGGCGCGGACTGGGGTGGGTGACACAGATTGGAAGACATACAAGGCCCTGGTCTCTGGGAAGACGTGCCAGGCACAAGTGATGTCACAAGAGACAGAGTGACAGACAATACGGCAGTAGGGACTCGGAGCCAAACTACCCCAGGGCGGGCAAGGAGAGACTCTGGGGGCAGGCCAGCGGGCAAGGCCCCCTGCAGGAGGGGCCCTGGGAGTCCCCAGGAAGGGGGAGATCTGTAGGAGAAAACAGCCGCCCAGCAATGGTGACATCAGCCTTGACCCACTCATCACCGCTCCATGGGAACAAGGTTCGAAGCAGGGCCTTACCCAGCCCTTCTGCTCTCACGAGTGCCCGAGGGGAGGGCACCCTGTCACCTCGCTTCCCAAGAAGGAACGCGCACAGAGCGTCCGTGACTTGCCTGAGGTCACCTGCTTGTAGGCAGCAGAAGGGATACATGAACCCAGGCAAAAGCCACGTGCTCACCACCTGGTTCCACTGAGGCCAGGGCACCTCGCGGCCAGCAGGGAGCCAGGATCCCCCCAAAACATGGAGACAGGGAGGGCTAGAACCTCACTTGAAGCAGGCAGGGAACAAAGGGAGCCCAGGCACACACTGGAATGGCAATGGCAAGGCCGCCCGATGGCTGCAGAACTGGCCAAGTCTCCAAAGTGACTTGGGGGCTGGCAGGAAGCCTTGTCGGCTGCCCCCGTCAGCACTGGGCTGTGACGATGGCCCCCCTGTCCATCTGCCACTCGAGCCACAAAAACGCCTCTGGTTTCCAGAGGCCCAGCTCCCAGCCGCCCAGCGCCAGCGTGGCTCCCGAAGCCGCTCCCACGTGGTGGGAAAGGTCTAAGCCTGCTGGGCCTGAACACAAGCTGGACCACACATGCCATGGTGGGGGGGTGGGGGACAGTAGGAGGGACGGAGGGCCCAGTGCCTGCATTCAGGGGAAAGGCTGCAGCTCGGGGAGCTTTGGGACAACAGGGACTGAAGAGATGGAGCAACAGAATTCCCAAAATCCTCGCCTCTCAGGGCAGGAAGCGGGCAGGCCACTGTCCATGGCCTTTAAAGTCACTCAGTGGCCCCAGTCCCAGCAAACAGCCCCGAGACAGAACAGGAATTGGGGTCATTGTGGGCAGTGGTGGCCTGCCCAGGACCTCCTCCAGGGAGAAGGCACCCTCTCTGCCCCAGAGGCGCCCCTCCAGCCCCACCTGCAGCCCCCAAAGGCCTTCCCGGCGGCTGGTTCAGGCTGGCAAAGTGCCTCTTCCGTTTGTTAAGGACCGTCTTCATTTCCTCCACCTCCTTACTACGGCACTTTCCAGAACAGGATATTAAGGCACGAGAAACCGAGGGCTTTCGGGGTTTTTAGTCTCTGCTCCAGGGAAAAACAGACACTCGTCCCTGTCTGAAATTGCTTCACTCCGTGAGCCTGTGGGCCGTGGGAGCCCTCCTGCCACAGATGAGCAGAAAATAGAGTTTGTTTCTCCAGCCTCCAGCCCCCCCTCGCCTTCCCGCTCCTCTCTCTGCCTGGCGCACGGCTGGAGGCTGGGGCCTGGTGGCTCCATGGCTGCCTGGTGCCTAGGAGCCGGGCAGGGGCTCCCGCTGCCTGCACACAGCCCCGCCTCCCACGCCCCCAACCAGGTGGCCTTCAAATAACCCTGGACCGAGGGCCTGCTTGGGGAAGCAGACCCAAGGACCTTTGTTCCCTGAAATATTCAGGTTTTCAGGTCATTCTCTGGCTGTGCCAGGAAGGCAGTGTGCTCTTGGCTCGAACGTGCTGGTGTTAAAATATTCATCTGGCTTGGGCTGGGACTGAGGGTGGGGTGCATGGATGTTGTGTGTTGGGTGGGGAGGGGCGGTTCAGAGAAACAAAACCATTGTTTTCCCCTCTTCCTTACGGGGAGGTTCCACCATGATCTGGCAACACTGTTTCGGACCCCTTGGCTCCCTGGGAGGCAGAGAGTGGCGGGACACAGGCGGACAGAGGTGCGGAGATGATGCCCCTCCACGGGGAAGGGAAGGGGAGAGAGAAATGCTGGTGGACGTTAACTCAGCCCACATGGCCGGGCCCCGGGGTTCTTCTGATCAAGCAATCCCCAACCCCTCCAGCCCACAGCCCTACCCCAGCATCAGCAAAAGCCTGCCTGCCTTCCAGAGGGCAGCGTGTGCACACGCCCGCTGACCAGGCCGTCGCCGGGGAGGACCCCCTTAGACCAAGTGGACCAGACCGGGGCCCTCTGGATGCTTTAATTATCAGCCAACCCCCCTCTTTCCCTCCGCTCCCAAGTCCCCATCACGGAAACCTGTCAAGCGTCCACCCCGAGGACTGGGAAAATCAGCTACCTCCTGGCCCTGGTCTTTAACTAAAGGCTGGAGCTCAATTATACCAGGGGCCTTGGGGATCTCGGAGTGGTGGCTAGAGGGAGGGCTGAGCTCCCTTCCCTTCCCTGGAGCTGGGGAAACCGAGGCTGGAGGACGAGAAAAGAGACACGTGGAGGTCGGGGGGAGGTGGGGAACCCAGCTGGTCCCTGCTCACCCTTCCTTGGAGGGATGTCTTGAAGGGTTCCACACCATCTGGGGGGAAGCAGACAGACACCCTAGGTGGTCAGTCCTGGGAGGCAAAAGAACCACCCCCAGGGGAGGGCATGGGGTGGGGTAGGGTGGGGGAGACCCAGGTAAAGGCCGACTAGCTGTAGGAACTCCGCGGTGTGAGTCACGGACTCACACATCTTCCTGCCTAGCACGCCCTTCACTGGCGGGTTTGGCCGTCTCCCCTCCCGAATGCACCCTGCGTCCGCCCCACCCACAGCCACGGCCACTGTCTCAGGCCAGGACACCAGCAGCGGCTGCTCATTGGGCCCTGGGCTTGCCCCCTGCACCCCCGGCAGCCAGAGCAGCCCTTCTACAAGCTTCAAATAGGAAAGTGCCACTCGAGACATCAGCCCTGCGCTGCTTTCTCCCTGCACAGATGAAGCCCCGGCTGCCGACCGCACCCCTTGAGGCACGGCAGCGCCCAGCCTCTCTCACTTCACTGGAGCCATAGTCCCGGACACTTGTCACACTGCTGGTCCCTCGCCACGCCCCCCCACCCTCTCCTGCCGCAGGCACTTCCAGCCTCTGAGCTTATGCTCAGTCCCGGTCTCCTCACTGGTTCACTTGTCACCCCCTTCACACCTCGGCTTACCCGACATCCCCCCATTCTCTCCGTCCAGGCTCTAATGACATCCCTGTGCTTATAATCGCACACTGGCTGGTTTCCCTGCTCAGCCTCGGCTCTGCCGTCTGGATGCTCAGCCACATGGACACAGAAAAACACATCTCTTCACTCATCAGAGCCCAGCACAGCGCCTGGGGCAGGCGGTCTCTCCACGGTAGTTGTTGAATGAATTAAAGACTACGGGGCTGCCAGTCAGCTCACGGCAGAACTTCCCCACAGTCAGAGGTGCCAGAGGCCTCTAAACACTCAAGACGGGCAGTGGCCAACATTCTTCCAGCCTGCAATGAACACCAGCCTTCCCTGCACCATCTTGATTCCTGATCACACACGCACTCAGGTAGTTAAGAGCCCAGTGTGCAAACTAACCTTGCACACTGTCCCCCAAGACTCCCCTAGGTCCTGCGTGGGTGGGTGGAAAAGTTTCACTTTCATAAAGCCTAATAAAATCTTGCTTCCACTGAGCAGGCTGCAGAGAATGCACTCAGAGAGCCTCCGAGGCGCTTCGGATCCTGAGAGTGTGGGAACACGGCCGCCACCAGAATACAGGAGTCCCAGGGACCAGCCAGGAGGAGGGCCCCAGGCCTGGCCGCCCCAGCCACGCTCAGAGAAACATTGTAACAAGGAATGAGCCCCGTGATCGCCCGGGCCCACAGCAGTCCTCCGCAAGAACCGTGGACAGAAACAAACACACACTCAGAAGAACAGGGAAGGGGGGGCGTCCGCTCCTCCAGCCCCACCCATGTGGGCTTCCCTGTTCGAGCAATCAGGAGAACACTAAACATTTGTACCGTCTCTTCTCTCTCCCACGGCTGATTAAGCAGCTGGGAGCAGAGAGTTGACTGTGGAAGAAGCAAACGGTTCCGTGCCATCCGAGGTAAACATTACCTTAGGAATGGCGGCCGAGACACGCAGCCCGTTGTCAGGAGGGATCACTATTATAATACTTAAAATAACATTTATAACACTTACGGAAATTACACGGATGTGATCTGCAGAGACGCAGAAATGAAATCAGCTCAATGTGTTTTTATAGGAATCCTGAAATCTCTGTCCCCGGGAGGAAAGTTCTAGGCATTCACGGCTTTTGCCGGGCCTCCGTGAGCTGGTAAAATCTGAATACTGTTTCTGAGGTGAGAGCGCTAATCATCTTTGAACCCCTCCCAACACATTTCCTCTGTAAAAAAACACTGTAGTTAAAAATTTAGTTTGATGGAATGATATTTAAGTGCCTCTCCTCATCTGACTCCCTGAAAACGCCCCAGAGGGTCTCCCTGTAATTTGTTCAAACGAAATAATATTTTCGTTTCCCCGTTTCTCTTTGTTGTCTTGTGTGATGAAAAGTAACATTTCTTTTCTTTCAATCCTATTAAGCGAGGCTCGCAGATGCCTGCCAGCCGCTCAATCCAAGTGCGACCTGGCAGGCAGGCACACGGCTTAAAAAACGGGGCCCGTCAAGCTGGGTTTCCATCAGGAGCTGACATGTCCCCAGGTGCACGGCTCCCTGCAGCCTTTTCCGAGCAGTGCCTGGGGTTTCCAGCACACCGGTGGGTTTTTCCCTTCTCTTTCTCTCTCTCTCTTTCAGCCTCCACGCTGGGGTCCCTGGGCTCACATGGTTGGGCATTTGCATACGCGGTCCACCTTCCCTGCTGCAACCCGCCACGCTCATGTGGCCCCAAGCCCGCCGACACCTACGCTCAGCTGGCCAGGCAGGAAACTGGCCCACTCTCCAGCTGCTGGACCAGCCCTCTGGCGCAGGTCCCTCCGGGCAGAAGCGCCACGTGATCCTGCTCCGTCCTCCCTCTCAGCCCACAGAACCTCCCTTATTGTGCCCACCTCCACTCTACATGACTTCCTCCACAAGGTGGTCATCAACAAACTTACAAATTTCACCTCCCCAACTCCAACACGCTCTTCAAAATCCGTCAGCGGATGTCACCTCCTCCCTGAAGCCCTCCCAGCCCCTGAAGGCATCCACCCTCTCATCGCACTTGGCCAGTGCTTCGACTCCATCCACAGAGACGCAAGTAAATAAATGATGGTGTGGCCGTGCAATAAAACATCACACACACTTTTCTCTTTTACGGAGCAAAACCGATGGACTGACGAGGAAAGATGTCCATGGCACGGCGCCCGACGTGGAGTGAGCAAGGATAACAGAGTAAGAGATATAATCAATCCCATTTCGATCATGCATGTGTAGACGCCCAGAAAGTTCTTGGAGGGCACAGAAAAATCAGAAAGAGTGGCAAGTGCCTTCTGGGGGGTAGAATTTGCAGGAGGAGCCAAGAGAAAGGAACAATAAACAACCCCTGGTGTGGTTTCGATCTTCCCTCTGGGAGCGGAGATTACTTTCCTGGTTAAAAGACGATCACGTCTTCGGTGATGTCGAGGACTTAGCGCCACTGTGACTTTCTGTATTTAACTTGTTGACGTGAACGCTGGCCCAGAACCGATCGCCATCACTAAGTATCAGCCCCACGCAAGTTTCTCAGAGATCCATCCACACTCCCCACCTAGATCTATACGTGCAGGTCTGGAGACACAGTCAGGACTAAGGTATCGTACGTGTAGAAACCTCTCTCTCTGCGTCCGACTGGAAAGGGAGCTCAGCGTCCTCTCTGTGTTTGGCTGGCCAGACACAGATGGAAAGGCCAACCAAGAAGCAGCTCAGCGAGACCCCGCAGGCTGGGTTACTATCTCAGGGGACAGCAACGGGCCAGGACCCCCAGGGCCTCACTGGCTGGATGGCAGTGGAAACGGTCATGTCTTTAGGACAGTCTGACCAACTTCAGATGGTAGGGTTTTCTCATTTTCTCTGTGTCCCCATCCTTCCGGGAAAGAACAGGCAGAACAATACGGCTGGGTACCCCAACATCTGGGTCCTTCAGATCAAGCTGCCATCTGATATTAGAAAAAGACGGGGTCCGGCACAGATAACGCCCCTCTTTAATTACACAACCTTTTGTTACAAAATCAGAAGCATGTCATTCTGTAACATCACAATATCACACTCAAGCACACCACGTGACATTTTAGGAGAAATGTTCAAATTAAAACTATAACCTATTACACCCACATCATCACCCTCCCAACCGCCTTTAAGCAGGCCTTCCTTCTGTCTGACCCTGTGTAGTGTGACTGGCTAATCACACCCTAAGTCATGAGAAGAAATCACAACGACAGCACCACTTCCGTTCTGTGTGAAATGTCAATGGATTCAAAACTGTTTGAAAATAAATCTATTTAGGCACAAAGAGATTAAACCTATCAATTTCTTCTAATGCCGTATTTCTTTTTACTGGTACATCAACCGCCTACAAAGGGCTCACAGGGCGTGTACACAGTTCACACACAAACACATCACCAACCCCCACTAACCGCCCGCTGGCCTGAGAGCAAGGGACCCAGGGGTGGAGCCTGCAGCAAGCCTCTACCCAGGAGCACCGAGCAGCCCAGCATGGTGTGACCCGGCACCGATGAACAATCAATAATGTTACGATAACCATGTTTAGGCTATTTGTCCCGTAACTAAGTACAGCGACCCTGGAAACAGCGATACTTGGCCCCGAAATTGAGGACCCGGGAGATTTCTGCCCTTTTGCTAAGCTCAAAGGGAATGAAGTTCTCTGGCATCACGGCCTGGAGGAGAGGACGGCAGGGAGTGAGGCCCAGCAGTGCTGAGAAGCGTGTCCGGCACTGCCTGGCTTGTGCCCCGAGCAGACACGAGGCCTAGAGGGACCTCAGAGGGCCACAGCCATTGCTTTCCAAGCCTAGGAAGTCCCTTTCTTACCAGTCCGGTGCAGGAAGACATGGAATGAATGCCCACCCTTCCACGTCGTCCGTGGAAACAGGACATGATGCCTCATGCAAGGGGGGGTCCCTTTCAAACAACAAAGGGGACCCCTCCCCAGCAGGCCCCATGTCCCTTGCTAGCAAACTGGGTGTACAAGCAAGGCCCAGCCACACCCTCTGAGGCCCAGGGCCTCTTCTACGGAATGAGCTCCAAGTGGCCGCCATCTACAGCCGAAGCCCGGAGCATCCTCGTCTTTGTCCCCAAACTAGGTTTCTCAGGGCTGAAGGGGGCTGCTGCCTTCGGGTTTCTGGGCTTTTCTAACAACATACTGCGTCCTTCCCAGCCCGCTCTGATGGAACTGCTGGGGTTATCGGCATTTGTCTGCTCGGCTGCCATCCAAACGACCACAAAGAACGGAAGTCTGTTCCCCCAGTTCTGGAAGCTACACCTCCAGGATCAAAGTGTCGCAGGGCTGGTGACCCTGGGGCTCCTCTCCTTGGCACAGCCCCATGGCTGCAGCATCCTCACGTGGCTTTTCCTCTGAGCGCTCGCATTCCTGGGGCCTCTGGGCATCCACGTTTCCTCTTACAAGGACCCCAGCGAGGCTGGGTCACGGCTAACCCTAACACCTCCTTTTCACTGAACCTCCTCCTTGAAGGCCCTCTCTCCAAACACAATGGCACAGCGGTGCTGGAGGTTGGGGCTACTGTGTAGGAACTGGGGGGTCTCTGTTGTTCCAGGAGGCAGGAGCTCATGTCTCACTCATGTCCCCCCCCCACCCCCTGGCATTTCACTAGCAAATGTACCTTCCCCAAGCTCCTCTGGGTGCTGCCACGCCTTCCCCAAGGCAAGGGGTCAGAAATGGGCACGGAGTTGCAGGGAAGGATGCCACCCTGGCTCTTCCCGCCCCTGCACCACCACCACCCCCCTTTCCCAGGTCCCCTCCGGGATGTGGCAGAAGGGACTTTATGATAACCCCCTCCTCAAAGTGGCAAGACCCAAATGGAAGACCCAGAGCAGAAATCACCAGATTGCGATCAAAAGGTCAGGGGGCACCTCCAGACCCCAGGCAAAGGGTGGGGGGACACCACTCAAGATCTAAGCAATGACTCTGCCTCTCAGCCCCATACAGGGGCTGCTGATGCCTCCCCTCCCACTCCCAGTCCCCCTGCCCCGAAATCTCACATCTTCCAGACTGACCCGTGCTCCCACCTCCAGCTGGCCATGGACACACAGCCCTTGGGGAAAGGGGGTAAGACTCCGCTGCTTTCTAGTTGTGTGCATTTTTAAAAATCCACCCACGTGTGAGATGCAGCCTGCCTCCGGCACAGAGGGCATGCTTTGCGATCTGAATCGGCAAATTTGTTAACTGACTGTTGAGTCTAATGTTACACCACTATTCTGCCTCTCGTTAGCAACACAAATTACCGGCAATTAGCCGGCTGACTGTTCAAAGGCAGTTCAATTTCATGTATAAAGAGAACTATATAGTGCTTAATGTATCTATCAAATGTAACAGCCCAAACAAAATTAATGATATGAATACAATGAGTGCTTCTGCGGGATAATTACCAGGTGTCCGTCGTGAGACACACGCCACGGGGGCAGACACCCGATCCAGGCAGCCACCCGAGTTGTCGGGGCTGGCCTCGCTGTGTGCAGGGAGCAGCCGCCATGCAGGGCTTGGCTTGGCCCCGCCGGTGACAGGGCAGGGCTGGCAGGCCAGCCCGGCGTCTGTACGACACAAGTCCTGAGGGAGGTGAGACCTTCGGCAAGTCCTTGGGACACCGTGTCCCCATTGTAATGTGGGGACAATGGCGTCTATGTCCCAGAGCACCTCACCAGGCGCCTCACCCAGGGCCTGGCTGACTCTGCTGGCCTCGCCTGGAGGCAGGCGGCCATGCCTCTGGCGTTACTATTACATCAGAATTTCCGAGGTGAGGCCCCGCAGACCCCTTCCCGCCCGCACCGCCGGCGGAGTAGCGTGGCACCATACGAGCCACACTTCGATTTAATTACCACGTTTTCCCCCTCCGGTAACTAAGCATTTTCCTCTGCTCAGTATCCCTGGAATGGCAAGGCCATTCCCAGCGTATCTTTCGTGTAGCCATAATTAAATAATTAAGAATGGCTCAAGCCCTTCCAAACACAACAAAGGGCGGCGATGACTTCAGACCCACGGTAGGAAGACCGAGCCCCTATCAGCTCCGTTTTCCGCTAACAGTTACGTGAGGCCACCCCGGCATCCCCGCTTGCATGCCAGCACACCAATAAATTAAGATATTCCTGGCCGCATCTGCACGAGGGAAATTAGAGCGGTACCTGGTCCCCGCCAGTGTGCCAGCTCGGAGCGGCAGGCGCAGCCCACGCTGGGCGACCAGCTGTCTGTGAATGTGGTGTGTGGATCACAGCTCGGAGCCAGGGGATCTCTTAGGAGGCCTGCTCTGATAGCGCCGCCACCTCGCTGCAGGACCGCTCCCTCCACAGCACAGGATTCAAACCCCGCTCCCGCCCCGTCATTCCGGCTCCGGACCGGGGCGGACCGGGGCCTCCACGCAGGCTCCCAGGGGCCCACGCGAGCCTGGCTGCTCTTCTGTGCTCCCCCCAAGTCCTGACTGGCGAGGCCAGTGGCCAAGGCACTTTGGTTTCTGAAGCCCCAGCCCCAGCTGCCTGGGAGGAGGGGCGACCTCATTCCTGGTGGGTGTGACTTGACTGGGCGCAGCGTCTTTACTGTTGATGAGGACGAGTGGCCCTTGCAGAGGCTTAAATGCCAAAATGACTCCAAAATGCTTCACATGAGCACAAACTCATGGCCACGAAGGGAGGCAAAGACCAATTTTCCCAGAAGTGGGTGGAGGCTTCTGGCCCCGAGGTCAAGTCCAACTGTGCGTGCATCTTGGGGACAATACTCAGAGCCTGACATTCTTCGGAAGCCCCAATCCCTGCTCCCCCACAGGGCTCTGGAGACCCTGACCACGACAGGCCCTGGAACGGGACCCTGCCTTTAGACAGACACAGCGAGGTGTCCAGGCCGTAGCCTCTCTGACAAACAGAAACCCCAAGGCTGCAGGCCAGTGGTCGGTGCCTGGCTGGGTGGAAGAGCCAGCTGACAGGCAACAGGGGTCCCATGAGCATGTGGGTGGGGGCGTGGGGATGGGTGGAAGGAGAGCTGAGACTTTCACCCTGGGGTGGGGAAGGGGTGAAGACCTCGGGCGTGTTGAGCTAGATGGCCAGCAGGCAGCTGGCTGTGAGGGTGGAACAGGAAAGCAAAGGAAGTCAGGGCTGCAGACCGCGGGGCGGAGAGGGGGTTATCAGATATGCAGGAGTGTCCAGGGAGCAGTCAACAGGGTCCAGTGGCCTGAAAGGACTACAAATCATCAGCTTCCGCAATCAGGACCTTCGGATGATCCTGGCAAGAAGCACCCACTTTTTCAGTGCCTCTGAGCTGGTTTTCTGCCCACCAGCTAGAACTGCCTATCTTCATCCCTCTAGTGAACTCCTACTCATCTCTCAGAGGCCCAGCTCTAATATCCCTCCTCCTTCAAACCTCCACAGACCACTCTCCAGCCTCATGTATCTGCCCTCGCTCACACAGAGCGAGGACAGGCGGTCACTCTCCAACCCACTCATACTATGAGGAGATTTGCACATCCACTCCTCTGCCTCTCCCATCAAATTGGATATTCCTTTGGCGGGGGTGGGGGGCTCCGTTTGCCTCAGCCCAAGGTCCCCAGCACAAAGCCTGGCAGAGAGCTGGCAGGTGAAGACTAGAAGGCATGAGAGGAAATCTATCCTAAGCTCGCTTGCTTCAAGAGGCTGAGCCAGGGGTTGACTCTCCAAACCAACAGGGCCAGGTACCAGATGGCCATGGGGTCCCTGCATGTGGTACTCAGGGCACTCGGGCAAACAGTTCCCCACCCCGGGCACACCAAGGCCTCTGCCCAGATGGGTGGCGGCCAGCCCCACACTTGCACACACACACAGGCTGGTCCCCATCCCCAAAGGACAGACCTCCTTTAGGGTCCCATGGGGGCCACGCAAAGTTAAAGCTGGATTCTTCTCCCTGGGCCTCCACCTGGATAGGAGCTGCTGCACATTGTTCTCCACCATCCTTGGCTTCCCGGACAGGTTGAACTCCAGCCAAGTCCGTCCCTTCAGAGTCAAATGTGCTGTGCCCTTCTGGACGTCTTGTCGGGCTACCCCATCCATCCCTTCCCCGATGCAACGGTGTGCTCCAGCATTTGATCACCAGTTGCTTTCAACATGAGATGCTTTCTGTACCTGGACCTGCCTCCCAAATAGGTTGAAAGCTTCTAGGGGGCAGAAACAAATGCCACACCTTCCCGTTGTCTTCCTTGATCCACAGCCAGTACCAAAGCTCAGGAAGCACGTCTGACAGACAAGTGTGGCCCTGCCACCATGGCAGACATTGCCAATCAAGCGCCTATCTGATGAACGACTCGCTCTTGAACTTGAGGGCTCCTGCATCTCCGGTGGCTGCTCTCCATCAGAAACGGAAGGAGGTGGGAAATGCCGGGGTGCTCGATGGAGCGCATTTCTGAAGTTCTCCGGGCCTTCCTCTGCCCACGGCCAAGAGGCCACAGAGAAACCGGGAAACAAAGAGGAAAGCCACCATCCCAACTGTGGGCGTCTCTGCCAAGGCTCCCCGCCACCCCTCTTCCCGTATCACTTTCCTGTTTGCAGCAGCCCCAAGGCCGGAGTGAAGGGGGAATCCAGGTGTCAGAGATGTGCCCTTGGCTGAGCTCCTGGAGGACCACCCAACCACAATCAGACAAAGGGAGAAGCCGGAAGGAAGGGGCTCTGACGAAGCCCTTGGCTGCTTTCACATCCATTTATCAACATTCTTTCTTCCTCCTTTGCTACCTGCCCTTCTCGGGGCTACGAAACGTAGCTCAAGACCTGATCTGGGTATCACTTTTCAAATGCCCAAATCCCCGCAAAGGTTTAGTGTCTAGCTGTGTGCATTTTGCTCAGTATTAACATGTTCAATGGAGTACTTTGATTTTTTTTTTTATCTAGACGCCAGAAGCTGGTGAATATATGCTTCATAGCTTCAGATAAACCTTTTGTTCTTCTGGGGCTGATCAGCTGGTAGAGCAGCGAGAGGAGAAGGGGAGGGGAATTCACAGGGGCTCAGCGGTTTCAAAAAGTCAAATTACCTCTGAGCCATAGCACGGCTGATAATTTAAATGAAAAAATATATATACAGGCTGCAGCACACAACACCGGCTCTGGTAGGACTTTTAATGAAGCCCCAGTTGTGATGACACCGAAGCAGGGAACGCGACGGTGGGATAATTACTTGGCTCCCACACAGCTGAGTTCCAGAGATGCATTATTAACGGCACATTCCTTGCCATAACGAGAGCTGAGCAGAGGTAAGCTCCGCAGACCCGGGCGTCCGCCATTAGCGGCCTGGCGCAAACACAAGTGCGTGCTGCCACAAAAGCGTGCAAAGGTTGTGGAATCCCAGCGAGTCCCGGGCTGGGCGGCGTGGCCTCCAGGGTGGGAGTGGGGGCGGGGCAGGGGGGCCGAGGGAGTCAGAACGTACATTTGGTCCACACAGACGTGGCCAGAGATGCCACCTGGCCCTGCACAATGTATTTGGAGTAAAGCAACTTGGGAAATTACGGAGTCAGAACACATCGATTTTCCCGCAACCGACCCAGGAGGCAGCCCTGATGAAGGATTACGGGGGCAATGCAGCCATGTCATTCTCCTCCGACCTGGCCCTGCTCTTGTGCAGCCCGGAGCTCCCCTGGCTGGGGCCTTCCAACCTGGGCATGCTGGGCAGCTAGGCTTCTGCGGGCCACTGCCAGGCAGTGCCCCCTGCCCAGCCCCAGCCCCGTTCCTGAGCCAGGGTGCTCCCTCAGGCCACATTTTCAGGACATGCAGACATTGCCAGCTCCTCGGAGTCCAAGGTCTGCTGCAGAGGGGTGAGCTACAGATACGGGAGTTCTTGCTCCCAGCTCACCCGAGTTAAAGCCAGGGGCAAAGTCACCCCTGTCGCCGTTGCTCAGGGCCACGGGGATCCTACGTGCACCCCACGCAGGGCTCCAGGGTGACTTAGAGGAGACGGCTGGGGGGCTGGTGCCGGCCCTGAGCTTCCTGTGGTCTTCTCCTCAGTGTCCTTCCCCTGGAAGCGTCTGTTTCAAGGTGACCCCGTTTCAAGAGTCCGCCCCAGCGTCCCCCGCCTGCTCACAGAACCAGGGCCTCCCAGTAATTAACACCCGCACCTGATGAGGTCCAGCTGGCACACTGAAGCCATGCCAGCGCATCCGCCACGCAGCAGTCTGTGCTCTCGCTGAGAGCCCAGCCGGGCCCCTGCCCGCCGCGGCTGGCCAGCCACCCTGTCCCCGAGGAGAAGGCGGATGCCACCCACGTAGCAAAGATGCTCCCTAGGAAGTTGTTTATAACAGCGAAAAGCTAAACACTCCCACAGGGAATTTAAACCGGGGCGCTCCCGAGGCTGGAACACCAAGCGGCCACTAAAAACGGCGGTGGAGAGGTGCATGTGCGAACGCGCAAGTTCATCACCGTCCCCTGCCGAGGGGACAGGTGACAAGATAGTATAGGCATTCTAACTCCATTTAAAAGGAACATGTGTACGAGGGAGTGCACGGTGTTTCCAGGAGTAGAAAGGGACAGAACAGCCTGTCAGACATCAGGGCAGAGGTTATTCTGGGGACAAGGAAGGGACACAGGACAGTGTTCTGGGTGCAGGTGGCCCTGGGCTATGACCTGCACTGACAGCTTTGGCGTGGGAAAACCCAGCACGCTCCATGTTTATGGACGCGAGCCTTCCTGTATGTACGGCACGCGTCAAGAACGGGGGCCCTTCTTTATGACGTGCGCCCTTTTCCACCCGGGCACCGAACCGCAGTGAAACGCTCCTAAAACTCTGCTCCCGTGGGTGTGGGCACGCCAGGCCAGGTGACCAGCGCCCGATTGTTAGCAGCGGTCTTCCCCAGGGAGAGAGATTAAGGGTGGTTTCTCTCTCTACTCTCTATGTATCAGCACTTTTTTTCCCTCGGAAAAGAAAATACGTTATTTGAGGTCTTTTTAAAACAGCTTTTTCACACAGACAGGGGCAACTCACCTGAAATTATAAAGAACATCAGGACCACTGAACAAAATCAGCGGAACCACCAAATAAAGTGCCCACACGCAGTGTGGAACCTGTCCCGCCCAGGACGTCTAGAAACACGGGGACAGGATTCTTCTGCATTAAAAACAAGTCACTTTCGGAATGAATCGCTTTTCCCTGGCTTGGCCCAGGGGACATGTGAACCAAAACGTAAACAAACAGCTCCCGAGCCAGCTCGGAGTGGCAAAGTCTGTTAAGGTCCTCGGCCCTGTCTCGGAGCTAGCTACGTCCATGCAGCCAGAGAACAGTTCAGACCCACCCGGCAAAGGTGCGGCCGCGCCGCCTTGGCCAGAGCCCACCTACCCACCCCCCACCCACCCCCTACAGGCCTTCCCCTCCCCTGCCCACACTGCCTCTTGCTCATTTTAGATCACTTCCCAGCAGATCGATGTTCGCAGGACAGGGGAACACCGAGGAGGTTAGCAGGTATTGGAGTAGAGACACCTCCTGGAGGAAGAAGTCGGTCGTCCGGGCAGATTAGTCCTTTGCCCCAACCCAAACTAATACCCTTTACGAGATTTATTTAAAGAGAGGAAGGATGCGTGTGGACTGGGTGGAAGGGGGACCCCTGGTGGCAGCTGCAGCCTCTCAAATTCAGTCCCCAGCAATCCAGCTCCGACCCCAGACTCATCCTCAGACAGAACACGAGCTGTGCTGTGAACAGATCCCACCCCTCAGGGATCGTAGGGGAAGCTTGTCCCTGGGCCCTGCTGGGACCTCCACAGAACCCCCCTTCAAGAAGTCCCACCTGGAAAGTTTCTCACAGGCTCCTAGCACCTCCCACAGGTCGGCTCCCAACTCTGCCCTGACTGTGTCCCCATCCAAGTCCCTGGTTCCTCCGTGCTTCAGTCTCTGCCTGTAAAGTGGAAAATCTAATTCTCTGAACCAGCCTGTTCGCAGGGAGGGGGAGGGCCCTGGGTCTCCGTGGAGCCCCGCGCCCTCGGCTGGCATGGCCCCTAGGAGAAGCCTGCTTCCTTTGGAAAGGTGTACAGGTTACTTATCAAAGCCCAGGAAAACGCCCCTTCCCACCTGAGGGGAGACCAAGAACTTAGCCAGGGGCTCAGGAGCAGCACTTTCTGCCTGGGATGCTCTCTCTCTCTCCTGTGCCCTGCTGGAGGGCTGGTGGGCTATCGCAGGACCCAGCCAGGGAGCAGGGCCTTCCCCAGCACCCACAGGGCCCCGAGAGCCGGCTCCCACGCCCCTGCCAGAGATCGGGATAAGACACGTTGTCCTAGATTCCTGGGGATGCGCCCAGCCTGGAGAACAGAGCCCAAACCCAAATCACTAGCAGCACCAGCAAGTCCTTGAAAAGCCCGCGGCCCAGGCTGTGCGCCCCTCAGCTGGTGGGGCGGCCGGGCTCCAGGCAGAGGGCCTGGTACAGGCCCCCCAGCAGGGAAAAGGGCGTGCTCTGGGTTAAGAGCCCGAAGCAACCAACTTCCTCTCGCCGATCGCTCGGTGTTCTGAGACCACGGTCCGGTTGTCTCCGACTTTATTAAAAATTCCACATTTCCCGTCCCTTTGGACCCTCTCCCCACAGCTCTCTCTCTCTCCTCCCCTCCTCCTTCGGAGAGTCTGGTGGAAAGAAGAGGCCACACACCTGTGTCGGCACAGCCAGGCCCAGCTGCTGGGACCCCCAGGCCTCAACAGAGGGGACTCCTCGCTCACTCTCTCTCAGCACACACGTGCGTGCATGAAAAGAAACACAGAGGCCTGCACACACAGGCATGCACAAAGACACAGAGAACCCCACAGATCCAAATGCACACACACAAACAAACGAACAGGGCCACCAACAGACAGCAGCACACCCACAGACCCCACAGGCCAGCAGAGAGACACACCTCTGACGGGGCTGTCCGCTCAGACGCCTCCCCTGCGAGCCAGAGGGTGGAACAGCTACAAAACGAGAGGCTTCTGGGCTCCCAGCCCCGAGGCCAGGCCTGGACAGGCTCCTGCAGAACTCCTGGGCCGCCTCTTTCTCGTGTGGGTCTTGACGCTCCTCCCCTCCCAGCCATTTTCGGAGGGAGACCCTGACAGGACCCTCCCCAACCAGAGCAGGGAGTGGTGGGGGTGGGGGGCTCTCCTGGGTCTCCTACTGCTGGTGCCCCCCAAATGAGGACCCACTACACAGAGAGGTGCAAGAAGTTAGGGTCCTGGGCCACCCAGGCTCTAGACGGAGATGACGTGGGGTGAACTGACACCGGGCCACACCTCCCTGCCGGCTGCTGACAGGAGCTGAGACTCGAGGTCACATCTGTGCAACCCAGGACCAAACCGGCCTCCCCGCAGCACCTGAGCACACCGAATCTAAAGGCCACAGCAGCACTTAGAAGCATCTCCGTGCCCTGCCCCACCGCCGGCACAGACCCCCTTAGCCCGTCTGACTGGTGTGCACAGCGGCAGCACTGACATCCCCGGTCCACTGGCAGGACTCACATCTAAGAATCACACTTAAAAAAATACACTATCCCCCAATATCCCGGCCCACCGATAGGCTAACGAAATACTCACACTTATGCCTAATCAGCTCTCAACCGGTAAGGCAGGGAACAGACTCAGAAACGGAACCCCTTTTGCTAAGCCTGAGACGCCCACTGAAACAGCACCAAACTTTGGTGTCCCACGCTTGCTTCCAGGAAAATAAGCACTATCAACTGTCTTTTTAAAGCTCGATAGTATTTTGTCAATATTTTTTTTTATTACAGCTGAGAATGGATAAATATTTTATTACAAACCAAAGGCCTAAAATAAACAGTTTGGTAAATAGTTATTACATTACAAGGAAAAACATCTGTGGAAACGGCTTCCCATGTAATTATTCGTGGTATTTCACATTAGCACGCCACGTGAGTTTCTCTGGCACTAATGTTCCACTTGTTCTAAATCTTCCTCCTTGTTGCTATTATTAAAATCTTAAAAAGGTGCCAAATCTTAAATGAAGGAAAAAAAAAATGATTCACTAGAAATTATTCATACCACAGTGAGCCGCTACTAAACCTGGCAGGGGTGCAGTATTTTCGGTGAAATTAACATAAAATATACAACGGCAAATTATCCAGGAAATAGCTATGTTCTTTACGGCATGCTCTTACATTCGGAAAAAAGAAAAAAAATGTCCCCCTTCTCCATCCTGCCGAAAGCCACAGACAGCTAGCTCCATTCCGGCAAGTTTTAAAGGGATAGTGATAGATTTGTCACAGGGGCCGGGGCTCGGAGAAGGGGCTACCCAACAAGCCCACCGGTGGATCAGCCTTAGGTAATTACCAAAGACCACGTCAGAAACACAGCCCCGGCAAGAAAAGCAGCCCGCAGCTTCCCGGCCCCTCCATGCATTCCCAGAGAACACGTTTCCTCTCCCAGGCCTCAGCTCTTTCTCCTAAACACAAGAAAAACTGTGACACCATGTAAAATGCAAATCTCGCTGTAAATATTTTATAAAATTGTTGCATACATCCCAAAAGCTATAGGTCTTAATTGAGAGCAGGCGATTTTTCTAGTCAATATATGGAAATGGAAAATGCTAATTTGTGTTTTTCTCCTTATGAAAAGCCCTGGAGAGCAGCAAGCCACAAATGCACTCACTTTAATATTGTAAATATAATTTGGCTCCCTCTTTACCAGGCCCACAGCCCCGGCTTTTATCTCCCCGCGGCGGCCGGAGGAGACAGAGATTCACTTCCACGGCGTCAGCCTGGGAAGGTGACCTCGGACGATGGCAGGCGGAAGCATGGTGGGGGGTCATCAGGCAGAGAGTGGTCCCTCCCCCACCATCCACACCACCTGGGGACTGGTGGGCCAGGGACTGGCGTGTGGGTGGGGGCCACATGCCAGTGGGCACTGCCCAGGCTTCTGTCCCCCCCAAGGCCAGGAGCAAGAATGAAGGCCGGAGCTTTGGCTCCGGGGCTCCCTGCTCTATCCAAGGGTCTCAGAGCCCCCTCGGGGCGGGGAGGGACTTCTCTGAGGACCAGCTCTGGAGCAGCCGTGGTGACCAGCAAGGCTGGCAAGACGGGAAGCTGTGAACACCTATTTCCCAACTGCAGATTGAGACGAAAGTCTCTGCCAATGGTCCCCAGGGCCTGCCACCCCCAGCAAGGGGCCCCTGCTCGCTCATGGGTCCGCAGCCCCCACGTCACAGGGTGCTCCCCACCAGGAACACAGGCCTCGCCCACCCAGGGCGGCACCGGACTCTTCGCCAGCCACTGGCCACAAGCCCTGGAGATGCGGCCGGTCCGCACGGAGAGGCGCTGTCTGCAAAATACCCATGGGGCTGTGCAGGCTCGCTGTGGGAAAAAGAATGCAAAAAAACTCTCGTTCATCACTTTTTCGGTTGCTTATACGGTGCAATGACAGAACTTCGGATATATGGGGCTAAAAAAGAAGTTTATAGCATGTTTTCTCGTACTGTGTTTCCAATGTGGCGAGAACATATGTCAAGTTACACATGTGGCTCGAATCACGTTTCCCTGGGACAGCGTGCTCTAGACCACGCTCCCACGGCCACGGAAAGCCTGTCTCGTGTTCACGCCTGTGAGCGCGGCTCTCCAGGCGCTGTCATCCTGGGGCTCTGCAGGTGGCCGGGGCTGGGGCTCTGGGACCCCGTGAATCTGGGCGTCGGCCATTCTGAGAAAAAGCCCTGTGATGCCCACGGCTCTGTGACTGGGCCCGGCGTCTTGCAGAGGCTTTGCCACCACGGTCGTGCAGATGGCAGGTCCTGGGGCCCTGGGCTTGCCTGCCCCTCAGTCAGAAAGAGCTCAATGTTTGACCGTCATGGCCCTGTTCCACCCCCTCCCCCCCGGCCCCTGTCCTCCAGGGCCCCAGGAGCCTCCCAGTGACTCCTGCCCTCGCTGACACCCACCCCCTCCCCGGCCCAGAATGCAGGATGCGGCTTGTTGGGAGAGCCTGTGGATCCCACATTGCCTTTCCCAGCCTGTCCACCTCCTCCTAAACCCATTCCTCTGCCTGTCCTCAAATTGGAGGACACAGCAAGGGATGGGGGAGGGAGGGCAAACTCAGAGTCAGGTAGCCTGGGTGCCGCGCGAGGCCAGGCCCATTCCTAGCTGTAGAGCTCAGGAACATGATCGAACCTCTCCTTCGCCTCAGTTTCTTAATCTGCCAAATGGGAACAGTAACACCGACTTCATACAATTTGGGGGGAAGCTGAAATAATGCATGGAAGGCAGCTGGACACGGTACACACTCCATTGTTCCTGGCTATTAGCATTTCACGGCTATCATCATTTTTACCATCACGCAGCTGCCCCACACCGCCAAGCCAAGGCCCTGGGTGTTTGGGACATCCTCCCTGGGGCAGACGCAGGGAAGGGGAACAGGTTGCAAAGCCAGAGCGAAGGCCTGTGGGGAGGACAGAGGGGGTGCCCCTCGCTGCCGGCAGACCCCGGAGCCAAGGCACAGAGCTGGGCGGAGCACCCTGCTGCACAAGAAGGCCAGGGAGCAGCCCGTTCCCTCCAGACGTACAGACCCTGCACCCCCAGGTGTGCAGGGACACTCAGAAGGCCCAGGGTCAGGGCTGTTTACGGAAGAAACTCACTGCTTTATTTCCAAGCACTATCAGCCACGAAAATATTGGGGGAGTGTGGGGAAGGGGCGCGAGGTTGGACTGGATGGAAATTATGTACAATCGACTGTTCTATAAATGGTTGCTCCTAAAAGAACAAAAGTAGTGGGCGAAAGCCTCAGGAGCTGCCATCTCCGTAGGTCAAAACAGGATGTTTAACACCTAATAGCTTCAGCACCTGCAAGCGGAGTGACCCTGGCCTGGGCCTCACTGTTGTTAAGGAAGCCTGTGCTACCCTGGGAACTGGGCTGAGAAGAAGCCCCTCCCCCATGTGCACGCGTGTGCACACACAGACATGCACACGCACGCTCGTTTGCTTGGACTTCACTCACAGATTAGAAATAAAGAAGCTGGGATGGGTGGGAGGGAGGGCACAGAGCCCCGTCCGGCCCCTGCAGTGGTGAACTTCAATACTCTAAGAACAAGACTGAGGGCCACGTGGCAGGCTTCAGAAATCAAGGGAGTGACCCCCTCCACGCCCATGGCCCCCCGGCTGTACGTGCACAGAAGTCCATGTCCAGGACACACCAGCCGGTGGGAGAAGAGGCTCCACTCCCTGAGCTCTCCCTGGACATGGAGCCGAGCCTCAGAGAAGCTCATGCACCTGCCCTGGGTCACACAGCCAATGTCAGCAGAGCCAGCCATGAACCTCGATTCCGAGACCCCAGAGCCAAGCCTCTTCAAACAGGGGTCCCCAATCTGCCGGCTGCGGACCAGTACCAGTCCGTGGCCTGTTAGGAACCAGACCGCACAGCAGGAGGTGAGCAGTGTGCTAGTGAGTGATGCTTCATTATTGCCTGAGCTCCATGCTCTGTGCCACCCCCCACCCCCACCCATGGAAAAGTTGTCTGCCATGATATTGGTCCCTGGTGCCAAAAAGGTTGGGGACCGCTGTCATAAATGACATGCAGGATAGCATGCCGGGCTCAGGACTGGGGTCTGGGGTTCCTGCCCAGGCTTGTCTCTCGTTCAGGCCCCTTCACCTCTACCTGTGAGATGGAGACCCTCACCCTGACCTCATGCACTTGCGGGAATGTGGGGAGGGGAGAGACAAGACACCTGTGACATCTGGGCTTGACGCCCAAGTCCTTTCATTCTCTTTGTTCTCACCCCCCAGACCTGCTCAGGGCCAGCTCCGGTCTGGGCACTGGTGTACAGACAGGAACGAGGGACACGGGGCCCCTGGTCCACTCCAGTGGGAAGAAAACAGGACACGGACAGAGGAGAGCCCGAGGAGACTGCTGATCTCGGGAAACACCATGAGGAAACAAAATGGGGAGATGGAGCAGAGCGCCGAGGTGGGCAGCCCCAGGCAGATAGCCCATGAATGGGAAGCGGGAGGCGAGGTAGAGGCTGGGGAAGGGTGCACAAAGGTCCCCAGAGTGCTCAAGGACAGGAGAAGTCAGGCGTGGCTGCAGCAGGGGAGGGGAGGAGGGTGGGGATGAGGCTGTGAGCACTGGGGGGGGTCTCGCAGGTGAGGGGGGCGGGCAGGTAGAGCAGCACAGTCCCCCTGGAAAACCATGCGGCCATGTCCACTCGAGCTCACCGAGTCCCTTCCCCATGGGCAGCAGAGTGGGCGCCCGTGACCCCAGGAGACCCCTCCGCAGGTGGCCTTGGCAGCACCACACAGGACAGCCCCCAACTAGGAGCCTCCAAACACCAGCAACCACAGACGCACAGCCAGTCGGGGTGCACTGGTTCGGGGGGCACCACCGCTCAGCCCCAGAGCAGCAGCCCCCAACGCTCCCGAACATGAGCCAGGACACCGGCCCCACTCCTGTGCCATCAGGGAGGGGCAGCTGCTCCTCTCTGTGGAGGAGGCGGACGGGCCCCAGGCCCTCTGGGGAGCACCAGGGCAATGCTGGGGTGAGGACATAGGCTGTTTGCTGATGTGGGTGCTGACTGCGGGGGGAAGGGACACACAGGTCACGTGTATCACACAATACACACGACATTGGTGCCCTCACACACAGTGTGTAAGTCACACCTCAAATGAAAGGGGGCAACGTGGGCACTGGCCGGGTGGCTCAGCTGGTTAGAGCTTCATCCCGATGCACCAGGGTTGCAGGTTCGATCCCCAGTCAGGGCACATATGAGAACCCACCAACAAAAGCATCAGTACGTGGAACAACAAATCGACAGTGTCTCTCTCTCTCCTTCCCCCTTCTTCTCTCTCTCTCAAATCAATCAATAAATAAAAATAAAAAAGGGTGCAACACGGACGGATCTTCCCACATCCGGCAGGCAGTGAAGACCGTCACCTGTGGCGGCTCTTGCCCCTGAGTCACAAATGTTCTCTCTGCAAGCCCAAGACGAGTCCGTGAAACCCTGGAGGCAGACACCCCAAAAGCCAAGCCCGCAGAACCAAGCACCCCCCGAACCTCAGGCTCCTAAAATCTGGATTGAGTGGACAAAATTCTGGGCCACTTCTCGGCCTCAGTTCTCCAAGCTGAGAGGGGACAGGAGAGGCCCCCAGGGCAGTGGGGGACAAGGCCCGGCCCCGGAGCCTGAGCAGGAGCTGGGAGCCAGGCCCGTCCCAGGTGGGGAGCCGGCCACGTTTATCACCCGCCGGCGTGGAGATTGACTGCAGGCCTCCTCTGCCCACACCGAGCCATTAGCTCATAATGGCCCCGAAGGCTCCCTTGGCCACAGACCTGGGCCCGCGCGCCGGGCCCCAGCTCCAAGAGTACTAATGACTACCACATTGCCAAAATAAATCATCATCGCTCAGAAGGGGCTCCGGCCGGGCTGGCGGCGTCCAGACTTCATTTCACGAATGTCCCCTTAATGCTCACTGCCTGGGCCGGGGGGTCCTCATGTGGACGCGTCATCTGCGAATTTCTCTGACTCGGTGTTTATAAAAAGAGAGAAGGAAGGGAAACGGGGCCAGGTTATTCTGTGCAATGCCACCGCCATCCACACGGGTGGGAACTCGGTGGCTGAATGACGGCCCGGTTCGAGGTCCCCTCAAAGGTTTGAAGGCCCGGAGCTAGCAGCTGGCAGCACCCAGAAGAGGCAGGTGGGAAGTGTGTCCCGTGAACACAGCTCCCAAGGGACACGCTCCGTGAAGAGGGGGCTCCATGACCACAGGGGACAACCTGGCACAGCGGTTGAGCACATGGGGTCTGTCGCCAGACCGCCTGGGTCCTAACCCTGCTCCGACTCCTTCCCGCTGGCCATGTATGTGGCCCTGGGGCAGGCATCTTCCCCGCCGTGGTCCTCAACATCCCCATTTGTGCAGCGGGAGGACAGGGTGCCCCTCGGGTGGGGGGTCGATGTGAGAATTAAGTGGGTAAGCGATGTAACAGGGGCCGGCAGGTGAGTGCTGTGGAACTGTTTGTGGTCGTCACCCTGACCGCTGTCACTGCCATGATAGAAACCCTGGAAAGTCCCACAGGGAGAGGCCTGGTGACAGGGTGACATGCTTACTTAGTCCAACTCAGCAGTGTCATTGTTAGAGTGTGGTTTCCGGGAAAGAAAATGATTTATTTGCTCAAAGTCACAAAGCGCATGGGGTCGGGAAAGGATGGGCTGGAATCCAGGCCTCCTGCCTCCCAGGCTGCTCCTTCCCGTAAGAGATACTCACCCCACGGCCTCCAATGGCCACACACTGTGCATGCGCCATCACCCAGGGGCCTGTCGGGAGTGGAGAACAGGTCCCGCATCCCAGGGAACACTGGGCCCCACTGCCCTTGGGCCTTGGGACCTAAAGGTGACCCGTGGGAACACAGGGCAGCCGCAGAGCATCCTCCCAGCCTGCCTACCATCTCCGAGGGGCGGGAGCCAGGTCTCCTTCCCTGAGACCCCTGTGACCTCCCCCCAGACCCTAACCCGCTCTCTTTGCCCTCCTTGGTGTTCCCTCCCCAGCACCCCACCCACCCCTCTGCCTGACCCGGAGTCCTCACTCTGCACCCTCAGCACGGCCGTGCAGTCTCACGCTAGCTCCGAATCTCACAACCAGTTGGAGCTCCATTGGTCTTCGGGTGGGATTGCACTTCCAGGCTTCCTGTCCTGGACTAGAGAGGCCCTGCTCCAAAGCACTCCCCAGGGGCCCCCAAAATAACAGAGAGAGGGCCCAGAGTCCAGTTCATCACTGCCTCTTCCAGGAAGCCCTCTCTGACCTCTCCAGGCCACCTGTTTGAACCCTCCCTAAACAATGTTCTGTATGCCTCTTTCAGGAAGCCCTCCCTGAAGCCTATTCTGTCTGACAACCAACCCCACCGCCCCCCCCCTCACCTAACCGCCCTAACCAGAGTCCCACTGCCAGGCCCTTGGAGGCAGGGTCTGATGAGGACTTATCCATCATTCCCCTCCCCTGCAGCACGGAGCACAGAGCTGGGCACCGGGACTTTATCACAATGGAAGATGCCCAGAACACCTGCAACCCTGGCAGTGGGGCAGGGGGCAGAGAACAGGAGGGGTTGTGCAGGACCAGGTGGGCCAGCTGGCAGGTCGTGATGAGGGTCCCCAGACTACGTAGAAGGCCCAGTGAGGCACAGGTGGGAGCCAGATTTCCTAACAGGGGTGAGGGGAGGGGGGCAGGCAGAAGCAAACCTGGCAGCCCCACCCACGTGCCACCCGCCCAGGAAAGCAAGGCCACCGGCGGCAGGCTCCTCGGGCTGGGTTTGGACCCAGCTCCTTCTCAGCGGCCGCACGTTCCCAGCAGACAGGGATTGCTCCTGCCGATTCGAAACCAGGTCAGAGAAAACGGGCTCTCGTTTCCGGCAGGGGTGAGCGTTCCTCCCGGGAAGGACTCCGCAAAAGTCTCCAAACTGAGCACGAGAGACGAGTGGGAACCAAGCCTCATTCCCTCGGTGGCCCCGCGGCTGCCAAAATTACTGACAAACTGACCTACAAAGAGAGTTTCTATTTTATGAGCAAACCCCAAAGGTTAACAGCGGAGCCGCCGGCGGGCGAGCGGCACCGAGGAGCGGAAGCGTCCCCAGCAGCGCCCGCACGGAGCCCGGGCACCTCAGTTTCTCGGAGAAACGTGTCCCTGAAAGCCAAGGAGAAAGGGAGGGTGGGGAAGGGAGGCTCCAGAATGCTAACCGGGGGATCTGGACATGCGGAAGCCAGGCCACTGTCCCAAAGGTCTGGACCAGCGCCACCATCGGGATTCGGCGGAGATGGCCACAGTGTGCATGCTGCCCCCTGCAGCTGTGTGGTGTACAACCCACACAGCCACACCCCACAGACCTGAGTCCCGCGGGGTTCCCGCCGCGCAAAGAACCCTGCCATCGAACAGCCCTGGTTTCGGGGTACGTGACTGTGCAGAAGCGCGGGTCCCTGAATCAAGAAGGGCCCTGAACTTGGTTTCAGAACCTGATGTATTAATGACAGAGCTGGCCGTCCCTCATATTTGAGAGCACCGGACCCACACCAGCGGTATGGCCTCAGAGAGATGGGGTAAGCAACCCATCAGTGAATAATTTACACAAAAGAGTAAGGGAATATCCAGCCTCCAGCCTCCCTTGTCATCCAAATCGTCCAGATGCAGGTCCCCCTCTGAGGCTGGCCAGGAGCAGAGGGAGGGCAAGGGGAGCCCTGGGGCTGGGCAAGGGCACAGCGGTGCCAGCAATCTCCAAGGCGGGGCGCTGATGCCGGAAGAAGCTTTTGAGAGCAAGGAATCCATTGGAGACTAAAGGCCCTTGGGTTTTTCGCGTACCGGTGTCTGAGCTGCAAGACAACCTCTTGGAGTCTGGCAGAGGGTAAGTAGCAAAAAGCAGGTCAGAGAACGTACACAGGCAGGCAGGAGACAGGGCCGCCGCCGGCAACCCACCGACTGGACACCTGGGCCTGCACCGCCGACCCGCAACCCAGACATGAAGCACGAGCCGCCACCAACACCTCATCAGACCTGGCAGCAGCCTGGGACAGAGCGCCCACCCCTTCTCTCCTGATCTGGTCACGTGTGAGGCGTGAGGACACAGCACCCAGGGCAGAGTCCTCGGACTGTCCCAGTGAAATCTCACAGGAAACGCGGACTTCCCAAGCAGGACAGAGCAGAGTTGCTCTCAACCCTCATGGTGCACCCTCCCAGCCTCCCTGCATCCGGGTGGTCCATGGGCATCTGCTCGGAATGCTGGGGTTCATCAAATTGCAGTTTGAGAACCAGTGATTCAGTGGCCTTGTTTCCAGTCTCCAGCAATGCGATATTCCTAGATCACACTGTGTCTCTATAGCCACCCTGGATTTCCACAGGACTTCGGCTCCCCTGAGGGCCAGGGTGACAGTCAGTAGCCCTCTGCTCCTGACGTCTGACATTGGTCTCCCAGCCTCAAGGCTCAGAAGGTCACACAGCTGCTCCCGTGTCTGACCACCAAACCCCCCCCCCACCAAGAGCACCCGGCATCTGCCCTGAAGCTGGCGCCCACAACCACATCTGAGAACCCAGGGTCCTCTCCCCATGACCATATCCCCCAGTTTGTCCACCCCACGAGGTCCTGCAATGGTAAAACCAGAGTGTGAAAGGACAGTGGAAAACAAAACAAAACTCGGGTGGGAACAGGGACAAGCATTATTAGTCTGAAAAGAAGTGATTTCTCACGTGAATGCTGTCTGTCTTGGTGTACAGGCCCCACAACAGCACACCCTTTTCTCCCTGGCCAAGACACGGGGTCAAGGGGGAGCAGGGTTCCCAAACACAACCCTGGCCCCGGTCCAAGCCCCAGGCCCCCCCAGGTCCCAGCTCCCAGGTTCCCACCAAGCTCCGGGACCCACCACCGGCAGGTGTGGTACCGACCAGATGCTCCCGAAATTCTCTGAGGCAAATTGCAGCAGCTGCGGGGAAGGCTCACTGAGTGTACAAGCTTCCAGGCCCCTCCCCTGGAAACCCCCACTCAAGAAGCCAGTCTGCGGGGTTCACCTGTTGAATGAATGAGGAGGGCAATGGGGAGAGATGGCACTTGGGCATGTGCAGGCCTGATTCACCTGCACCCCAGCTTCTGGCCCTCTGTGTGACCTTGGGCAAATGTCTACCCCTTTCTGAGCCTTAGCTTTCTGATAAGTAAAATGAAGCCTCCAGTTCTGACCCCTCCTTGGTTTCTGCAGAACAGCAAGACCTACCTAGACACTGCTCCAGACAAGACAGGAACTCCAGCTCGCTCCCCAAAGCAGAGCCAAGCCTGCCCCATGGCCTCCCCTACCCCAGAGCAGACCCTCATAGAACAGGAAGGAGCAGAGCCTCAGGCCCACCTCTGCACAGGGGTGGCAGGGAGGCCCCTCTCCTGGGAGGACCCAGATATTTTTACATCAGTGAGGCCTCCTCCTGCTCAGCACCAAGCCTGGGGGCCTGCACGCCGGGGCCAGGTGCCGTCCTGCCGATACTTGCTCATTAATCAATGGCCACTGTCATGGTCAAGATCAGCACGATGGCTGGCGGAAGGCACTGTGGATAGGTAGGTGGACCGACAAGTGTCAGTTTCCAGTTCACAGCCCAACACAGGCCGTCTGCTCTGAAACCAAGGACAGATGTGCTGATAGCAAAACTTCCACACTGCCTGGTGCCCAGAAAGGGAGGAAAGATTCCCCGGAAAGGTGTTTCCTCAACCTTGACCCGATCACGGGGTGATTAGGAAAAACACTGGCAACACTCGGAGCCGGTGGTGTCACACCTGCACGGTGAGAAGGAGCCTGGGCTGACCTGGGCTGACCGAGGCTGGCCGAGGCTGGCCGGGGTGGAGCGAGCCAGGAGAGGAAAGAGGCCAGGCAGGGGCCGAGTTCACAGCTGCACCCCGCACTGCTGTCACGGCAGCCAGAAGGTGTCAGGAAGAGCCAAGCAGAGTCCAAGCTGCAAACAGAATGTCACCTGACAAAGGGCAAGTATGCGCAAACTTCCTGCAGGAAAACCCTGCCATTTGGCATCAGAATTAGAACAATATAAAGTTCCCTTCTGGGTTCTCTTGGGCTCAACGACACTGAGAAAAGGAGAGGCAGCTGAGGGAACCAGCATAGAGGGGCCTGGCGCTGAGCAAGCAAGAAAAAATGCGCCTGGACTCAGAGGAGCTGGCTCACATCCAGGAAGAGGCACCGCCACGTCACGCACATGGCTGGAGTTCAGGAAACACCTCCTTGGCTGGGGTGGGGAAGAGGGCGTGAAAACTGAGACAACAGGTGGGGTTCACGTGCAAACGGCACGAACAGCCGATGCAGCAGGGTCCCCACCCCCGTGCATCACCCTTGGCTGTCACCGGTGGCCAGCCCCAGGTGGACCGGGAGTCACCTTCCTGCCGGAGCTTGGGGAGGCCCTGAGGAACGGGCAGGGGATTTGGGGCAGAAGCTCTTTGCTGGGAGGCAGTGACTATTCCATCATACCCTCAAACAGGACAGTGGCACTGGTGCATCCAGCTGAGTACCAGCCCTCTTCCAGGTACCCTAGCCCAAGTGTCCAGAGCCGACGAGACCACAGGGAGGAGCGCGTTCCAACCACCACTTCATTCACCTGATGGCTGATTCTGAGGGGCAGTGCTCCTGCCACCTACCCACGTGTCCCAAGTCCCCCAGCAGAGAGGCAGGGAGCATCAAACTATGCACAGGCCACTTGAACCCAAGCAGGGTCATGTGGTGGGCTTCCGAGGGAGGTAAGGCTGCCGCCTGGTCAGCAGGACAGAGTTGAACAGCCCCAGGAGCGGGAGACAGAGCCAGGTACCTGAAACCGAACTCAGATGCTGGCGCCAGAGAGAGAAGCCCCAGGCGCTCTCCAGGGAGATGCTGAGTCTTTTTTTTTTTTTTTGGTAAAACAGATCTTGAAGGCCCATGCTCAGACCGTTGAAGCCCGTCATGCAGGCGATAGCTGAGGGGGGTGTGTGCATGTGTACATGCATGCATGTGTGTGTAAGGAGGCTGCCCCTTATCAGAAATCCCTCATGAAAACCTCACTCGGGGAAGTGTTTATACAGCCTCAAAACACATGAAGTGCCCTCCGTGGCTCGCTGTGGCCCTGCATGTGGGAACAGGCCACAGAAGTCAGAGTACGTGGACACACTCCAGGCCCTGTGTGGACGGGAGACTTTGCCTTCCACACTTTTTAAGGATTCATGTTACCAGCAGAAACAATTATCTTTCTCCTAAAGCTAGAGGTCCTTTAACATCTGATGGGAACCCACCCTAACCAAGATCCTAGGGCAGATTATCAAAGCCCAAGAGGCTCCAGGAAGCCAGGTTTATGTGACAGTGTCTCGTGCATTTCCACCAGCCTCTAATGCTGCAAGGGAACAGCCCACGGATCCCCCTCCTGGAGCGGAGGGCTGGGCAGGAGGGTGCCTGCCTCCTCCTAGGTCTGCAGTGGATTCCACATTTGACTGCGAGGTCCAGGACTACGTCTGTGTGGACCATGTACATTGGATGCTTTGAAAACAGCCTGTCATGGTTTTCTTTTTGTCTCATCATCCCAGGAACATCCCCACTTCCCCACATGCATCCGCATGCTGTGACTCCACTGCAGCTTCCTGAGTCCCCACCCGTGGCTGCGAGGGAGGGGTTTCAGAATGATGCCCAGGTGGGGAAAGTGGCATCCGAGAGAGCTGAGCAGGAAGCCAGGACTCTCAGACGTGCTGGGAAGGAACTCGGCTCCTCCCCACGGTGCCAGGAAAGAGCAGCTGGGGAGCCTGGGGACTGCCACTCTCCTGCCCCACCCCAGGAGCAGCAAGGTGTCTCTTCCCAGTGGGAGCCAAACCTGGAATTCTTCCCACGTCAATCAAAAATCACTCATGCCACCCAGAACCAGGAAGATCTCGAATGGAACGGAGAAGAACCATCCATCCAATGCCAAAGCTGAGACGAGAGCGGTGTGGGAATCACCTACCAAGGAATTCGAAGGGGCCGTCAAACTACTTCCACAACCACAAACATGTGGGAAACAGGTGGAAAAACAGAAAGCCTCAGCAAAGAGATAATGTTGGCAGAGAGACAGATTTAAAGGAGCACCAAATAGAAATTTTAGAAATAAAAAAAGTAACTAATTTTTTAAAAAATCGATGCTAAGCTCACCAGCAGAAGGGAGGAGAAAGAGGAAAGTATTGGTGAACTGGAAGAGGAATACTAACAATGACCATGGACAGAAGAAAGGGGGGGGCAGGGAAAGAGAGAGAGGACCGCCACAGTGAAAGCTTAAAGATGCTCATGTGGCCCGCAGGATCGCAGGAAAAAGAAAACAGAAAGGACAACCGAAGAGAACCAACGAAAACCAGAATACAAAATGGCAGGCTTAACCCTGACATATCACTCATTACATTAAGTATAAACGGTATAAAAACACAAACTAAAAGAGACTGGCAGAGCGGGGTGGGGCGGGGGATGGCCCGCCGACACTCTATCTATAAGAAACTCCCTCAGAAATGTGACCATGTAGGCAGGTTGGAAGTGAAGAGAGAGAATAAGCTGTAGCTTGCACACATTAATGAAAAAGCACAAGCAAAAGGGCTACATAATATTATCTAAAGTGGGCTTCAGAGTAAAACAAAAATTACCAGAGACAGAGAGCGACATTATAGGACGAAGAGGGGTCAATCTACCAAGAAAACACAGCAATCTTGAATGTGTGTGCAACACAATTAGACAGGACATTCCGACACTTCTCATTCAAAGGTTGATAACTCAACCAGACAGAAAATCAAATCAGCATGAGTACAGAAGATGCCAACCGCCCCATCAATCAACAAGATCGAGTTGATTCTGACTGGACCCGTCACCCCAAGACAGCAGATACACATCCTTCCCAAGCGCCAAAGGACATTTACCAATATGGGCCACGTCGGGGGACACAGTCTCCATAAGCATAAAATGATTCAAGCCATACACAGTATTTTCTCCAATCACCATCGAATCAGACCAGAAATTAATAACAGAAAGACAACAGGAGAGCCTCCGAAGACTAGAAAACTAAACAACACGTTTCTAAATAGTCAGGAGTCAGAGATGAAGCTCAAGGGAAATATTTTATAAAACGCGTCGAACTAAATAAATATAAAACTACAGCAAAACAGAATGTGTGGACGCTGTTTAATCAATGCTAAGAGGGGATGAGAGCACGAACGGATACATTAGAAAAGAGAAAAAGCCTCAAGTCCATAAATGAGCCCCCCCCCCAAAGACTCGGGGAAGAAACAAGAGCCAGGTAAACCCAAAACGAGCAGGAGGAAGAAAACAATAACGATACAAAAGCAGAAATCATGAAATGGAAAGCAGAAAGCCAACACGTAAGATTAATTTTTAAAATTGGTTCTTGGAAAATATTGATAAAATGGACAGATCTCGAACATGGCTGACAGACAAAAAAAAACAGAGAAGGTGCAGGTTCCGGTCTCGGCAAGGAACCCGAAGAGGTCACTACAGACCCGACAGACATCAAAACGGCAGTGACAGAAGAGCACCGTGAAGCCCTGCAGCGTGGTTCGGACCCACTCGACGGAGCCAACCAGCTCCTCAGACCATGCAAACCGCCCCAGCTCCACCACAGGAAGTAGACTGTTTCAACGGCCCCATAACTATCAAGGACATTGAATTCATAATTAAAACCTGCCTAAAAGCAAGTCTTCGGACCCAGGTCCCTTCCGTGGAGAGTTCTAACAAACGCTTAAAGAAGAATCAACACCAATGCCACATAATTTCTTTTAGAAAACAGAACAGGGCCACTTCTTCATTTATTTTATAAAGCTAACATTGCTTAATACCAAAACCAAGCAGACAGGACGAAAATAAAAGAAAACTACAGCCCTGGCTGGTGTGGCTGAGTGGACTGAGTGCCGGCCTGCAGACCAAAGGGTCACGGTTCGATTCCCAGTCAGGGCACAAGTCTGGGTTCTGGGCCAGGTCCCCAGTAGGGGGCGTGTGAGAGGCAACCACACACTGATGTTTCTCTCACTTTCTCCCTCCCTTCCCTATGCCTCAAAATAAATAAATAAAATCTTTAAAAGCAAAAAGAAAACTGCAGATCAATATCCCTCAGAGATACAGACAAAATAATCTTTAACAGAATATTAGCAAAGAGAACTCGGCAATACAGAAAAGGATACAAAGCTACCTTAATATTAGAAAAATCAATATAACTCACTATATTAACATAACAAAGAAAAAGCACATAGTCACATAAGTAGATGCAGTAAAAAAAATTTTTCACAAAATCCAATATCCATTCATAATAAAAAAAAAATTTAGGAAATTAGGAATAGAGGGAAATTCCTCAACTTCATAACAAGTATCTACAAAAACCCTGCCCCCATCATTACACATGACAGTAACGGGCTAAATGCTCCCCCATGTTCAGACACGAAGGCAGAGGCCCAGCTTTTCCTCCTCCAGGAAGCCCTCCACAGCATCCTCAGCCGCTGCCCACACACCTGGAAGGCAGGCTCAGCTTGGCCACGGAGGGGCTCAATGTGTCCTCTCTACACAAGGGCTTCATTACCATCATCGTCATCTTTATCATTATCTTCACTTAGGCCCTGTCCCTGGGACTGATAATAATAACATTAGCAATATTAACCATCGCCACTTAATGAGAATGTATATGTGCCAGGTACCATGCTTGGCAATTTTCGTAAGTGTTAACTCATTTAATCCTGCAAACAACACCCAGAAGTAGGGGTGCTAATGCTCTACACTTCGTGCTGCCCCCTCTGACTCAAGCTCTGGACTCACTGTGTGTCTCTAGGGAACCCCACCAGTCCCCCACCTCCGGTACCCAGGCAGAGCACCTGTGAGGGACACCCCTATGCCTCCAGAGGGTCTGCAGCAGGAAGAGGAGGGCTTCCATTCGCTCCCCACTGGGCCCCACAAACACACAAGGGAGGGGACTGGCCAGCTGTCCGCAGCCCAGTGTGAGGCTCTGGCAGCTCCCAGGAGATCAGGGTGCAGCAGGCCCAACCCTGGGGCCACCACTGGCCACGCGACCCTCGTTTGGCCATCACTCCAGGAAGGCCTGGCCAGAGCAGATGTGAAGGAAAGTGCTCGTGTACCAGCTGCTCCCAAGCAGCCAAATGACCAGAAAGGACGTCAATGTCAGTGGAGCAGCATGGGCCACCAGGCTGGCACCCACGGTGCAGCCTGGACCACCTCCCTGGCTCCCCCCTCTCCAGCCTGCAAACCTGCTCTGGTCAGTACTCTTAAGAACAAGCTTCCCAGGACCCACGGACCCCTCGAATCCTGACACTCACCCTCCTGTGCCAGCTGGGACCTGGAAAGTTGAGTCCCCAGTGCGTGTTCCCCCAGAGCCCCTCAGTCTGTTCCTCTGTCCGAGTCTGCTGCCCTAATCTTGCCCAGGGTCGTCTGGTAGACTCTGTTCAGCCTCCCTCGTGTGGCCTCTCCGTGGCTGTTCAGGCTGCTGCCCAGAACCACTGTGCAACCTCGCCATCGATGACACACGGCACTCGCTCTAGGGGCCCCTCGCTCCGCCCAGCTGCCCTCCTTCAGCAGACCTCAGGGCTATTCCGAACATCACCCCTCCCCACAGCCACTCAATGGCCAAAACCTACTGGTTTTGCCTCTGACATGTTTCTCCAACCCACACTCTCCCCACACATCTCCTCATCTTCTCACTCCAGGCCAGCCACCTGCTGCCTCACAATGTACTCTGCAGTGACACTAAATTGTCTATAGTGTCCCCACACACCTCACAGGCCTCTTCTCTATGAATTGGCTTATGCTATTTTCTCTGCCTGTAAGGCCCCTCCCACCTGACTGTCCATCTTTTAAAGACCCTGAGTGCGAATAACCTCCTCCAGGAAGCTCTCCTGGAATGCCCAGATTGGGCAACAGGCCTGTCCTTTGAGCTTTCATATCTCAGGCTTGTGACATTATACTGACCTTACCTCCGTAGGCCCCCACCGCTCCACTAGGCCAGAGGTTCTGCGCCGAGGATCTCGGTCGCAGTTACCCAACTGAGATTACTACTAGTGGAAGCTCCGCCTACAGAGACCTTTGCCTTTCCAAATAAAAAAAGGAAGGAAGGAAGGGATCTGAGACAAATGAGAAGATTTCCACTATTTTAAAACCCAGAACTGATGGATTCTCCATAGAGCAAAGTGCCCAATCAACAGCTCCTGAAACCAGCCAGTGAGAGTCCGCGTCAGGGAAGCTGAGTTCTCACCCACGGGGGCTGTGCAGGGAGAGAGTGACTATGCCCTGCTTAAGGGGTGGGGGACAAGAAAAGAAAATGAAGAATGGAGTATAGGCTCTCGGTGCAAGCTGGCTGTTCCGACAGAACTTGGACGCCGTCTCTGCGGGGGAGGGAGCCGTTCTTTATAAGGCCCGGTTCAGCAGGTGTTGTGGGTCTGGTGTCACCGGACTCGAAAGCACCGCCAGCGAGCCGTGCAGAGCGGGCTCAGCGACACGTGTTCCCGGTGGAGAGTAGACGGCAACCCCTTTTTCCTCCTTCGCACGTGATTTTCTCTTCAGCTTTTTTGGAGGGGTTTTGTATTTCCAGGTGTGAGAGCAAAATACTGAACCCTTCCCCTCCAAGGCGCTGGAGGGAGGGCTGGCCTGCAAGGCGGCTCCGGAGGAGTGTGCCCTGGAAGACTTAGCAGGTGGAAAACCTCTCTCTCTCTCTTTCTCTCACACACACACACACACACACATCCTACACACACACACACACACACACACACACACACACCCACACACACACACCCCCCCCCCCTAAACAGACCCTCCCCTTCCGAGGGGACCAGGGCCCATCCTGCCACACAGAGAAGGGAGCACAGACGAGGACCACTGAGGCCAAGGCCTGAGCTGGAGGTCACAGGCTGGGCCCCCAAGTGCTGCCCTTTCTCCACCACCAACGGCAGGGCCCAGCCCTTCAGAGGTGCCCAGGGAACGGGCTGAGGTGACCGAGAAAATGACGGGTCCAGGATGACTAATGCCCCAAGGGGACGGGTCTGGCTGGGGCCTGGCGGCCTGCCGGAAGGTCCACAGCCACGGCCCAAGGACACAACAGGGCAAGCATTCCTGATGAGGTGTCCCAAGGACAGTCCCTTCCCAGCCCAGACCCTCCTCTGGGCTCCCCCAAGGGCCCGTGACGCCCTGAGTGAGGACACCTGGGTCCAAGGGCTGAGTCCCTCCCTTGGGGGCCAACCTGGGTCATAGCAAGTTAATTCCTTCAAGGACTAGTTCTCAGACCCCATATTCAGCCACCCATCCAACAGGGGCCGAGAGTGGAGATGAGCACAGGCACATGAAGAAGGACTCCCCTCAGCCGATCACACCCTCAGGGTCCGAGGCCCACGTCCTAGAAGGGCTATGTGTGCCTTGTACACACACATTCTACACAAGGGCAGACACGCCTTCCCCAGCCATCGAAGGGGGGCCCTGCCTCTGGGCCAGCCCCCCACAAGCCTTCCCTCAGCTGTTATCCAACAGGCCCCAGGGTGGGGCCTCCTGCAGAGCCATTTCTGAGGGGGCACCCTCCCAGCGTCAAGGTGGATGGGGGCAGCAGGGTGGGAGCAGCCAGGCCCCCCAGGCAGGAGGCCAGCCGAACAGAGCTGTGGGCTGCTTCAAGTGTTTAATGTTCCCGCGTGGGGAAGGGGTTGTCTACAGGCTGGGGGAAGCCCAGAGAGGGGGTCTCATTCTCTGCAGGGAGGGGGGATTTCAAAGGAGACCCCAGGGCCTAAGAGGTTTCCAAAGACCCTTGTCTGTCTGTGAGCTCCACACCACCCCCTGGCCCGCAGCCGCCAGGAGAGGGGAGTTGGGGAGAGGTTGCCACGGAGATGTGTCCCTGAGTCATCGTAACTCTGGGTCTGCAGGCTGCAAAGCCACAGAGAGGCCCCTGCTATAAAAAGGCCCGCTGAGTGCTCCCAGGGGAGGTCTCCAGCAGTTCGGGTGCCGGAGGAGGCCTGCCTCGGACCCCCAGTGCCCTGAGTTTATGAGAAGGCCACCCGACTAAACAGTCTTCACTTGGTGCCACTAAGGGGGGCTTTTACCCCGCCAGCTCCAGGTGGCCACTTTGGGCTCGAGCCATTTAGTACGGGAAGATGTCCACAGGGACACTAGGCCCTGACCGTTTTCACTGAAACTGCAGAGCCTCCCCCCCACCCCTGCTGCCCCCGCTGCCAGGGCTCTGGTGCCTGGCTCTCTTCCATTCACACCTCCTGCTGCCACCCCTGCCACCTGCCCCAAGCCACCAGGGCCACCGAGGCACACCACACAAGCCAAATACAGTCTCTCGCCTCCCTGCTCCCCTGTCCCCTCACCTCTGGGCCAGACCAGGCAGGTCTCCATTCCCTCCCACCCTCCTCGTCACCGCCGCTGGACTGACAACCCTGCGGCACTTGGCTATTCAGGCCACACGCTGCTCCCAAACCTCTCACGGCTCCCTAGTGCTGAAGCCCAAGCTTGCACACTCAGGTGCACACGGGACCAGGCTGGGGACACAAAGCATCCCCAGAAAACATGACAGGGACTGGTGGGCACTGGGGATACCTAGCCCCAGCTGCTGCCAAGCCCCCACAACTGTGCAAAGTGGGGTCTCTCATGCCACAGGCCCTGGTGGGAGAGCCACACAAAGAAGAGAGCCCGGCCTTCATTCGGGCCCAGCTCCTCCAGGCTGCAGGACGAGGGAGAGTCGTTCGGCCTCCTCTGTGACAGGGATGACTGACTGACACCTCTGCCAGGGCCTGGTGCATGGGGGCTCCACCCGTGGCAGCCAGGAGCGTCACAGAGTACGCGCTGCAGCGTCTTCCATGGGACGTGGGAAGGGATGGGGCGATGTCCCCTTCACCCTCTAGCCCCCACAGACACCACCCAGCACTCTGCGTGCAGTGGGTGCTTAGTCAGGTTCTTCAGTAAATCGAGCTGATGAGGCAGGTGGGGGTCCAGCCAGAGCTAGAGAAGGCACAGATCACAGGGTCACCGGCCTGTGCCTCACGGCCACGTACTCAGGACCGGCATGACGAGGCCTTCTGCCACTGTATAAACACCCCACCTGGGATGGAACCTCAGCTCCTTGCTCCCCTGCGCCACTGCTTGACAGGACCCCTCCCCCTGACGCCCGGCCCCCATTTGCGGTACACATCCATGGGTTTTTCTGAATGCACACAGTCAGGCAAGGGCTTTATAAAGCAGCACTCAGTCAGCACGGCTGTTGTTAACGGAGATTCAAGAAAGAGGGGATGGTTCACACCAGACCAGCGCCCCACTTTAGATGGCAGGGTCTGAGAGAGAATGATCACACAACCCTCCAAAGACCGAGGGCACCCGGGTTCCAGAAGCTCCCGAGGTCCCCACCCCCAAACCCACTGACCCCCTGTGCTTGGCAGGAATCCAGCTTTGTCCTCTCTTATGGGGAGCCCCGACCCCCGCCAGGGAAGGCAAATGGAACCTCACAGCGTCCCTCTACACCCAGGCCTCCAGGGGATACCACGAGGCTTCAGCAGCTCCCCCTCCAGGGAGGCTGCGCTTCCCGCAGTGCAGATCACGGAGGAGGGGCAGGGAGCACTGCAATGACTCCACTCCGTAAGCACTCGGTCTGGACCACGAGCCTGAGGGACCCGCCACGCACGGAGGGGAAGCATGAGTGGTCAGACCTACTCGACGTTGTGACAGATGAAACGGAAGCATCATTGGCCCTGAGTGCTGGACAACAACTGGAAGGCACTTTGTCTTGGCAACGGAGGCAAATTTACGTCAGGAAACGTAAGGGACTGTCCAGGGCTGGACCGTGACATAAGGGGAGCCGGGACAAGAAGGCTGGCTGGGTGGGGACGGAGCTCCAGCTCCGACGCTCTGTCTCCCATCCGAAATGCTCTGAACCCGCAGCCGTGACCCTGGCCGGCGCCCTCAAAGCCAGTGAAATGAAGGTGGGAATCATACCCCTCCAACCCTGGTACACGGCCCCAGCACAGGCGGGGGGACCCCCTCTTACCGATCATGTGGTTGGCAACATGGATTTGGATCTCTCTCTCATTCTCGAAGGTCATCTGGCACTTGATGCACTGGTACGTCTTTTTCTGTTTGGAGACAGGAAAGGAACGAGTCAGGAGGGAGAGAAGAGCAGAAAGTTGAAGCTCCTGGAGGCGCGGGCTCAAGGCCCCCAGAATGGCCCTGGTCCCCTCCCAGGTCTCTCTGGACCCTTCTCTTCCCACCATTATGAACCCCACTTTCCAGTCTGGGGAAAGGGGGGCTGGACTGCACCCCGGGGGAGCTGCTCCCTGGGGAACGTGCCCCATCCCAAGGAGCGGGTGCACAGCAGAACCCGGGAAAGGAGGCTGAGGGGTCCACCCTGCGTGGGGGTGCTCTGATCCATCTCCCCATCCTGCCTCCACCCTTCCGTCTCACCATCCCTCCACCTGCCTGTTTGACCCTCTACCTACCCTCCATCTCCCCACCCAGGCGCGCGTGCGCACACACACACACACACACACACCCAGCCAGCCACCTACGCAAGCTTGGGCACATGCACGTGAGAGCATACACACAGATGTGAAAGCTCACCCTCACCCCAACTCACTAGTAACACCAAGCCCCTCATGGACACACCCCACAGCCCACACCACAACCAGCTCCCTGTAACACAGGTGCGTGGAGGCAACACCCTCAGGAGGGGAGAGCACAGGTTCACACAGGCCTCGGACACAAGTGCATGCATAGCCATACCCTGATACGCGCCCCCGAGTACATACACGTAGGCTTCTAAGTGTGTATGTATGCGCTCACACACAGGTGTGCACACTCATGCACACATAGGCTCACCACACCAACACCACTATGGTGCATGTGTACCCAAGGGCCCCCGCGGCCTCGCACATGAGGCTGGGTGCCAGCGTCCAGAGCAGAGGGCACCCGGCGGGGCTGTTGGTCCCCCAGGCTGGTAGGAAACGAGCACAGAGAAGCGGATGAGGACTCTCGCTCACTCACCCTCGGCTTCCTGCTGCAACCGTGGCCCCCCTCATCCCCACCCCAGCACCTCCCCTGGGTTCGTCTCCCCTTCTGCGTCTCCCAGAGATGCCTCCTGCTCTGGAGCACGAGCCCAACTAGGAGAAGATTGCAGACGAGACTTGGCATTTAAAGCACCTCCTTTGCCATAAGCCGCCTCCCCAGGGCCCAGCCTTGGGGAGCCAAAGCTGAGCCCGAGGGCCTGTGGCCAGGGCTGCCTCCCGGAGCCCGGCCCTGCGCAGCCTCAGAGAGGGCCCAGGGTCGAAAGAGAACCCTGTGGGGAATGGCGGGACAGCATCAGGAGGGCAGGAGAAGGGAACGGTAGCCGGAGCTGCTGAACTTCCATGACGGTGCCCACCGCTCGCCTTTCTTGAGCACCTACTATGGGCGGGCGCTGGGTATTCTGAACGCTTACAATCCCTCCACAGGCTGCACCGTGGGGAGGGAGACAGTGGAGTTTCAAGAGGCTGAGCCCCTGGGCCAAAGCCCTTTAGGGACTCGAGTCCCCATAGTCTCCTTCCGGAGCCCACTGTCCGAGCTGCTGTTCTCGGCTCTGCGCCCCAGCCTGCCATGGGCGGCTCCAGTCTAGGTGACAGGAAGCTGGAGTGGCCTGGATGAGCCCTCTAATCGGGATGCCTGTCACCTGCTGTGAGATGGAGTCAGACAGCACCACCTGGCAGGGAGCGGCCCTGTGAGGGTCTGGCCAGTGGATGGGGGGCCTGGCGTTGGGGTGCTGTTGTCATTGCCCAGAAATGGAGGGGGAGGCGGAAACCTCAACGCCTCACACTCCAGCCAAAAGCAGCCTCAGCCCCACGGGAACCCAGTCCTCCGAGAACTGGTTGCTATGGATACACTCCCAAGGGTCCCAGCCTGCCTGCCAGCCCCCAAGCCACGGTGCAGCCCCCAGAGTCTGCTCTTATACGCGGGAGTCCTGGGGGAAGAGGGAGTGGGCTCGCAGACAGCTGGGCCCCTGCCAACAGGCGTGCCCAGGCAGGGGGGCAAGGCCCCTGAGGCCGCGCCCGCACCAGGGAGCTGCCCCAGCTTTGTCTCACCCCACTCTGTACATGGCCCAGCTGCCCATGCCTCTACTAGGGACCGTCAGCTCGGCCCCCCTCTCACAGCCCTGGGGTGGGACAGGGAGGCCTGTCGGACACCAGAAAACCAGCCCACCGAGCTCTGAACCCTTGCTCTGCCTTGTACCGCTGTGCATCCTGGGCACACAGCTCCACCTTTCTGAGCCTGGATCCTCTCCGTGCTGAAACAGAGGTCACAGCAAGGAGGGAGCCCAGGTTGTTGTCATGGAAACTATGGAAGACCCAGTACCAACACAGTGGGGGCTCTAGGAAGCGGTGCTTGATGTGGGACCCAGGGTGGAGAGTGGGTGGGAGGCGGCTCCCAGCAGCCCCAAGGCCCAGCACAGTGAAGGCAGCACCAAAGAGGCAGGGATGGGGCTGGGTGCACCTGGGAGGGGCAGCGTGGGGCCCAGCCCAGCCAGCCTTGCCCCTCTTGCACCTAGGATGGGCTCCAGGGGTGCTGGGGGGAGTGTGGGTCACAAGCTCAGCCTGTGGCCCCACATGTTACCCGGGTTCACGCCCCTTGTCTGCCCCTCGAAGGCTGGGGGCCAGCGGCGAACTTCCTAACTGTCCTGAGCTCCCGTTTCTTTGTCTGCCAAGTGAGTGTTAGGAGGGCTAACTAGATTAAAGCGCTTGGACGTCCTCACCCCGTGATAATGAGTAGTGATTATAAATGGGAAAATGGCAGGTGACATTTCCTACGTGCTTTTAATCCTGAGAGCAAACCGGGAGTGGGTCCCAGTGTTTCACAAGGGACCGGAGCCGGGCCCTGGCCCATCAGAGCGGATGCCGATGCAAAACCAGGCTGGCCTCCCAGGGCGCAGCGTTGCAGATGGGCACTATCGCTGTGACAGTTACAGTTACTCATGCCCTCTGGCTTGACCAGTGAGGATGGAGGCCCAGAGAGGCCGACCGCAGGTGGGTACTGGGAGAGAAGATTTGAACCCTGGCCACCTGACTCCAGGTCCAAAGGCCCCCAAGTCCACCACACTGGCCGGCCACTGGCCAGCGGAGGTTAAGGAGACAGCTGGGTAGCAGTGACCAGGTCCAGCCCACGCATAGGACCTGGGCTCTCTGCAGAGCCAGCCGGCACTCTCCGCAGAGCCAGCCGGCACTCTCCGCAGCCTCCCTCACTCACTCTCCCCCGGGGACCCAGCGTGCAGGCCACAGTTCTGACCCCAAGTTGAAACCCCCTCAGCAAGCTCCCTGCCTCCCAGCGGCCACCTGTGGCAGGTGACCTGTCCCCGAGTCCCACTTCCCTGCCAGCAGCACCAACAGCAGCCCTCCAGGGAAAGACGCCCTTGGGACGTGCTCGGCACCTCCTGGGTCTAGGAACAGACAATCCTGAGTCCACGCGGTTCCCCAGCCCATCCTGTCCAACCTCCGAGGGCAGACTCCGCTGCCACTGGGTAGAGTCCTGTGACTCCCCTGGTCTGGGACCCCCAGGGCAGGGTCCATTCCTGACTCTTCTTGGCTGGTAGGCCCCCCAAACATAATGGGTGCTCAGGACAAATCTGATGAAATGAATGAGCCAATCAATCATTACTGATAACAGTGATTGGCACCATGTCTAGGACCTCCCACGTACCAGCAACCTCACGAACTAGAATGAGGCTGGTGACCACAGCCAGTGGCACGACTAAGCCCCAGGACCTGCCCACAGGCTCCTGCATCTGAAGTCCAGGAAGCAAAGCGGCTTTCCCAGGAGTCCCACTAAGCAGGTGAAGAAGCTGTCCCTATCGATCACAAGGATGATGGCGTCAGCACTGAGCCACGCACTGTGCGCAGTCAGCCACTGTAGTGGCCTCTCCCCGAGGATGTCACGAGCCCCTCACAGCAATTCTATCAGGCCAAGACAGGTCCCCCCCTTTTCCCGGACAAGGACTGGGCACCAGGGGCCCAGAGAGATCGACAATGTACATGCGCCATGCAGCTGGAGGGGACGTGGGGTTCCCGCTCGAATCTACCGCAAAACGGAGTGCTGGACAGTTGCCTCTCCGGGCTGCGGACGAGAATGTCACCAGGAAGCACCAAGCTCAACGCAGGTAGCTCCTCTGGGGGCCAGCAGAGCCCCAAGGGGCAGGGGCACGAGCCGGGCGGCTGCACTTACCCGGGGCACTGGTGATGTCTGGGTGCCCTTCCGGGGCCCGCTGGTCTCCGGCGTGAGGTCGCGGTGGTCCACCTGCACGTGGCTCTCCAGGTCCTCGGCACTCTCAAACTTGACGCCGCACTCGGGGCAGCGGAGGCTGGCGCAGGGCCGGTCGGCGGGCTCGGGCGGGGCCAGGCCGCCCACCTGTCCGTTGGCGCTGCGGGCCATGCAGCCGGCACAGAGGCCGTAGGGGAGCCCGTTGACATCGAGCTTCACCAGGTCCTGCTTGCTGCGGAACTCTTTGAGGCACAGGGCGCATTTGTACAGCTTCTGCAGCCCCTGGCCGTTGGGGGAGGACGCGGCCGAGCTGCCCGCCAGCTTCTGCATGTGGAAGGTGCCGTGGATCTTCAGCTCGAGCGTGGAGGTGACCGTCTGCATGCAGACCACGCAGCGGAAGCCCGTGAGCGAGTTGCGTAGGTCGGGGTGCATCTGGCAGTGCTCGATGAACTCCTCCTCGCTCTGCAGGGGCATCTTGCAGATGCGACAGGTGCCCGTGTCCAGGCTCTTGCTGTGGGTCACCTTGTGCTCGGTGAGCGTCAGCAGCGAGGGGAAGCGCTCGCCGCAGATGGGGCACATGTAGTGCTTGGCGGGGCCCCGGTGCGTCTGCAGGTGCTCGCGGAGCCCGTTCTCCGAGAAGAAAGTCCGGGAGCACACATTGCACTTGTGGCTGCCTTTGATGAACTCGGCCTTCTTGCGCGAGCCGTCATCCTCGCCCGGCCGGATGTTGTGGTCCCGCAGCCGGTGGTTCTGCAGGAGCACCTCCATGGTGTAGGCCGCGCCGCAGATGTCACAGCCGTACATGGGTTCCGACGCGTCGACGTCGTCCTCGCTGGCCTCGTGGCTGTTGGGCGCCTCGGGGTTCTTGAGCAGCATGCCCTGCAGGTCCGCGGGCTCGGACTTCTTGGCGGCGGTGGGCGGCACCCCGTTGGCCGTGCCGTTCTCGGTGGCGGCGTCGAACACGCAGTGCTTCTCCCGCAGGTGCTTCTCCAGCAGGATGATGGCGTGGAAAGCCTTGCTGCAGAACTTGCAGTTGTACTTCTTGCTGTGCGTGGTGATGTGGCACTGCAGCTCCACCTCTGTGCTGAAGGTCTCCCCGCAGAAGATGCACTTGTGTGCCTTGGCCGGGTTGCCCAGGTGGCTGTGCTTGACGTGCACCTGCAGGTCGGCCTCCTTGCGGAAGTCCCAGTTGCAGGCCGTGCAGCGGTACATCTTCTTCTCATTGCTGTGCTTCACTGCCAGGTGCACCTGGATGGACACCTTGGAGTCGAAGACCTCCTGACACAGGGTGCAGTGGTACAGCACGAAGGTGTGCATGTCCAGCAGGTGCTTCTGCAGGTCGTCCACAGAGGAGAATTGCTTGTCGCAGCTCTCGCACACGTAGTGGGTTGACGTGGTCATGTAGTGCACCGTCAGGTGCTGCAGCAGGGACTCCTGGGAGTCGAAGTCCTCTTTGCACTGGGGGCAGGCCTGCTTCCGCAGCAGGAGCTCCAAGTGCAGCTTCAGGTGGGTCTGGAAGCTCTCGAAGTTGGAGAACTTGAGGTCGCACTGATTGCAGGGGTACTCGCCGTTGGAGACGGAGTCGGCACTCACCGAGAGCCGTTGCCGCTTCGGGGAAGACACCTCCACGTCAGAGGAGACCGGGCTCTGCTCCGCCTTGGACTTCTTGCTGTGGGCCAGCGGGATGTTCTTGTGGTTCTCCTTGATGTGCTTGGTGAGCTTGAGGATGGAGCCGAAGATGGGCGAGTTGGTGCAGTAGGGGCAGGAATAGACCTCCATGAAGGACTGCGTGGGCCGCGCCACGGGGGACTCCAGCTTGGTGCCGCCCACGCTGCAGTGCGCCTGCTGGATGTGCTCGGTGAGGGAGGACTCCGTCAGGAAGCCCATGGAGCACTGGTTGCAGAAGAAGGCGTTGCTGCCGTCGGGCGGGGTGGCGTTGGGGCCGCAGTGGGAGACCCGGATGTGCTCCTGCAGGCTGTTGATGTCCGCGAACATCTCCGGGCAGTAGTTGCAGTGGAAGGCGGAGATGCCGCCAAAGGGCATCACGGGGTAGGCGTGATTCTTGTGCAGCTTGCGCACGTGCTCGTTGAGGTTGTACAGGGTGGGCATGGAGTCCAGGCAGATCTGACACGTGTGGCTCTGCTGCGGCTTGTCCGCGTGGATGGTCTTCAGGTGGATCTCCAGCACGGCCAGGCTGTGAAAGTCCCGCCTGGTGCAGTAGGGGCAGCTGTAGACCGCCTTGGGCCAGCCCTGCCCGTCCTCCCGCACCTTCTTCTGGCCCCGCAGCGGCTTCAAGGTGGAGTCCGGGGTGGAGCCTCGCTCCACCGAGGCACTGGAGTCCGGCGTGGCGCTGCTCATGGAGGCCACGCTGCCCAGCACGGGGTCAGGGCTGACGCTGTGGTTGCTGGAGTCAGGCTGCCGGTGGCTGTCCAGGTGGCAGTAGACACCCTCCACCGAGGAGAACTGCTCGGGGCACATGGGGCACTTGTGCTTCTGGTTGGCATGGGCCTGGTGGATGTGGGCGAGCAGCGTGTTCTCGTCCACGAAGACCTCGGGGCAGTGGATGCACTGCAGGTCGGCCTTCTCGGACAGCTGCGGGTGCCGGCTGAGCACGTGCCTCTCCAGCTCCTCCGTCTGGCTGAAAGTGTCCTCGCAGTAGTCACACATGAAGTCGTCCTTCTTGGCCTCCTTCTCGGACTTGGCCAGATGCTCCTTGTTCTTCTTGTGTGCCTGCATGTGGCTCTGCAGCGAGCTGGTGGATGAGAAGCCACGCTTGCAGACGGAGCACTTGAAGGGCTTGCTGGAGCTGTGCGTCTTCAGGTGGATCTTGAGGTGGTCGCTGCGGGAGAAGGCCGCCTCGCACTCGTGGCAGTGGTACTTCTTGTCGCCCGTGTGCAGCTTGATGTGGCGATCGCGGCTGCGCTTGTGCTTGAAGAGGCGGCTGCAGTAGGTGCACTTGAACGGCAGCTTGTCGCTGTGGATCTGCTCGTGCCTCTTCAGGTAGCTCAGGCGGATGAAGGACTTGTCGCAGAACTGGCAAGGGTATGGCAGGCCTGTGCCCCCTTCCTCCTCACCCAGGCCCAGGTCACACCCATCCCCAATCATCTGCGTGGGTGACGCAACATCCTTGCTGGAGGGAGACGAGGCCACCCAGGAGAGTTGTGGGTCGTCGTCACCATCTGCGGGGGGAAGGCAGAGAGATTAGAGGCAATTCCCAGGGCCTCCGCGGAACAAGGACGGAGCTGGCTTCTCCACAGCTCGCAGGCTGAAGCTTGCAGCTGGCCAGCCACAGCAGGGGGTGCGGGGAGGGATGGGGGGCCGGGATCCAGTAGCCATGAGAGCCCTCGGCCCGCAGAGCAGGTGGCAGAGGGGCAGCAGGATAGAGGGGATGCGCCTGCCTGGGCCTCGATGGACTAGGTAGCCCCACGGCCACTTCCCTGATGGGGGGTGGGGGGAGGCCGGGGGCCGCCGGGATAGAGTCACCAGAAATGAGACAAGTTCCATCCACCTGATCACGACGGGGGGCTGCCTCCCCTCCAGCCCCTCGTCCTGGTGGGAAAGCCCACTGGTCCTTGGGGGCCCAGGCCAGCTTGCAAGAAAACACAAGGCGTGTCAACGAACGTGGCTGCACCCGCACTGTCTGGGGATGGGGACTGATAATGCCGAACAGTCCCATCAGGCGGCAGATGCACACATGCAGCGGGGAGTCTGTCTTGGGCACGTGGCCTCGGACCAGAGAGCACAAACGGGAGGGAGCAGCAGGCGTTCGGAAAGGGCCTGTGGGGTCCCCGCCGCAACTCTCCGAGGGAGCTGTTTTCTCTGCTTCCCCTCTTCCCCAGGACTCACCCACATCCACCCCAGCTACCGGGAGACAGTGACAGCAATTAGAGGGGGGACCAGGACTGAGATGGCCACAGAGCTCAGAGCCTAGTGGCCCCTTAAGTCAGCTATTGGGGCAGGGTGGGGCAGGTGGAGGGCTCTCCTTGCATGACACCCAGTGTGGCCCACCCTCCCCAGGGACAGAGGACACCCCCACCCCCACCCCTGGGCCTCTGCTGGCCCATCCAGCCTCAGGGGCAATGACACTGGCTGTTTATTGGAAAACAAAGGGACACAGGACAGGACGCAGCAAATAAAGCCAGTGCAGCTCCGGAGACGCGGCAGGGGCTGGACCCAGCCAGAGCTGGCGCCGAGTTCCGTGGCTCAAGTTTCGTCGGTGGATTTAAAACTTAATAATGAATGAAACGGACCGCAGGCCGCTCCGAGCCGGGGGGAAGGCAGACAAAAGCTCAGGTTCGGCCACACTGACCTTGCGCTTGTAAAGCCCGAGGAAATCAACCTCAGCTCCCGCCTCCCCGGCCCCGCTGGCCCAGCACAGCCTCCCAGATGCAGCCTGGAGGGGCCTGCCGGAGCCGCCCAGACCCTCCAGAAGGGAAGGGGCAGGGGGACCACACACACTCTCCTGCACACACAGCCACACCTACCACCGCATCCACGTCAAATACAACCACATACTCTCCACATGTACACATCCATTCACACACTGTCACTAGCACATAAACATGCACACGCACACTCACGCACACTCACCTGCCAATACCACCATCGCACTCACACCATCACAGGGACACCAGGTCCTCACAGCTCTGCGGCCGTCCCAGGCCAACCCCAGACGCCAAGAGACAGCAAACCTGGTCCCAGTGTCTGGCAGAGTCCTCCAGGGCTGACTCTGAGACTGCTCCCTGGACATATTCCCACCCCAGGGCCCTCAGGCCCCCGGACCTGACCAGGTAAGGATCTGCCCAACCCCCACAGGCACCACTGGCAAAGCTCCCAGCCCTGAATCCAGCAGCTCCAGCTCTTCCCACCTCTGACACCCAGCCACCCAGCCTGGCACAGGCACCTCCCAGGCTGAGGCACCTGCACCCTCGGGGGCCTCACGTTACAGGGCCCTTTGGACGGCAAGGACGCAGATGCTCCCAGCACCTTGGATTTGATGAGGCAGGAGGCAGCCTGGCCCCACTGGGCTCCATGGGGCGCAAAGGGACCCAAGGGAGGAGGCAGCTGGAGCGGGGGCAGCCGGGGGACCTGCTGGGCCCCTGGCTCCTGGGCCGGGCTCAACCAGGTTTTTATTAGTTTGATGCCTTTGTTCAGACTCCTCAGACTCACTCAGGCTGCCATGGAGCCTATCCTGTGTGCCTGGCAATTCTGCTAAGCACTTTCCCACAACCACCAACGGGGGGAGCCAGACCAGGGAACTGAGGCACGGCCACAGCGGGCTGCACCAGGAGATCACTGCACCAGGACTGTCCAGCCGGCCCCTGGACCAGAACGTGGGTCTGGATGAGCCTCTGCAGGTTGGCTGGAGATGACTAAACCTGCACAGGTGACAAAGGGAGAGGGGACCGTGTGTCTAGCCTCCAGTGCAGTCATGACTGGATCTCCTTTGACCGTCTGTGACAGGGCTCCAGTGGCTGGCCCGAGGTCCACATTTCAGGGAAGGCCACCCCCTCCAAGGCCTGTGAGGCACAGGACAGAACTCATCGGCCCCAGAACCTCACGCTGCCTGCCCAGGCGAGCAGATGCCTGCACCCAAAGCCCCATGTTTATCGGTCTGCCCAGGACCATGCTGGAGCACCTCTGACAGTCAGTTTCTGCATCAGGAAAAGGAGAGCCACCGTGAGGAATGGATGAGAAAAAATAATGCGGAAAGTCACGATTATTCGGCTTAGGTGGAACATCCAGACAAGGCCCATCGGAGGAGACAGAAAGTAGTTAAGCAGTTGGCCAGGGCTGGAGGAGGGAGCAGGAAGTGACTGTGCGTGGCCTTCTGAGGTCAGGCAAATGCTCTGGCAGGACCGCACAGCTCTGTAAATGTACTAAGACACAGAATTGTATGGTATGCAAATGATGTGTCTATAAAGCTATTAAAGAAGAGGCGCTATTGGCCAATAGTGACGACCGGTCAGCAGCGCCAGTGACAGCAGCATTAGCAGCCAGTGGGCTGGCCCAAAAGCCCTCTTAGTTTTTGCTGTAAAATAAAGGATACATTTTTCATGTTCACCAATAACTTCACTGATTTGGATATTCTGAGTGTGCCGGCTCTCTCCTGCATGGTTGATTGTTCTCAGTTAATGTCTCGAATGGACTGCTGTCCACTTCAGCTGGTCCACCCAACCGTGGAGCATCGCCCAGCGAGGAACCTCCAGCACGGAACTTCGCCAGCCACTCCTGACACGTGTGATCAGTCGCAGCCCCTTCTCCACACACCGCACACATCTTTTTCTGCGTTCCAGCTGCGTTTTTACCTTTCTTGAAATATTAAAGCATACTATGCCAAAAACGTTGCTTACTTTCTTCCGTCTTCAGTGTTAAAATGGCTACACAAAAATTCACCAATTTTGATGTTTTTTTAGGTGCACGCAGATCTGACAGCAGTCATGACACAATCTAACAAAATTGTTTCGAATGAAGTTAAAGACCACTAAGCGCTCCTAGAGCCGTCGCTAGAGCCGTCGTATGGAAAACGCCAAGCGGACTTTTTGGCCACCCCAACGCACTGACTGCGCGTGTCCCCAGGGCCAGCACGGGGTAAGTGCTCCTGCTCCCGAAGTTCATTTCTTTCTCTCAGTGGTCAATCACACCCCACTTCTGAGCTGCCGAAGTCGAGGCGCAGAGAGGTGAGTAACGTGCCCGCAGCCACTCAGCAGGTGTCCCAGCCGCGAGGGGCCGGAGCACTGTGTCTTCCAGGGGGACAGGACGCCCTCACCCTGGTCCCTCCAGGCTTCCAGAGAAAATCTGGTCCCTGTGGGGCTGCCTGGTTGGCTGTATTCTCCTACAAACAAGGCTCAAAACTGAAGCAAACCCCGTTTTTCTGGGAGCAACGGAGTGAGCCACCACGGAGACCACAGTCATTGGAATGGAAACGGAAATGAGGCTCCCGACAAGGAGAAGGCCCAGTCAGGGGAAACGGGCACACTCACTGGGAAAAGTCCCCAGCTCACAGCCCCCTGTTCAGAGCCTTTTGTCCCTGTAACAGTTTTAACCTGGGCTGTGGCCAGCTCACCTCTCCAGGAGCATTTTGCTTTGGGGGCCCCTAGCTTGGTGCTCTGGAGCCGGTGGGGAGAGCAGCCAGGCCAAAGAGGGCAGGCTGTGTGTGCAGGCGTCGGTAGCGGGAGCAGGGGTCCCCTACCTTACAGAGGTGAGGCTCCCCTCGTGCCGACTGTTGGATACCACTCACGTGCAGAAACGGGGCAAAGGCCACACCCAGGTTCCCTGCAGTGACTCGGGGAGAAGGCAGGTTCAGGGAAAGTCCAGCTCGACCCACTACCTTCTTCCTTCCCAGTGCTTGTCTAGAGTTCCCTGTGCGCCGTGCACGCTTCTAAAGAAGAGCTTGGCGTGTGTTAATGCATTCGGTCCTCTCAATAGGCCGGTGACAGGTACACTTATTGTTCCACAGACAGATGAGGAAACTGAGGTACCAAGAGGCTAAGTTAACCAGCCCCGTGCCACACAGGAAACAGGTAGCAGAGCCAGGAGCCGACCAGCCAGGTTCTGACTGGGGCCCTTACCCACAGTTTTGCATGGCCTCTCTCCTTGATTCCCAGTCAGGGCACATGCCTGGGTTGTGGGCCAGGTCCCCAGCTGGGGGCCTGAGAGAGGCAACCGATTGCTGTTTCTATTCCTCTTTCTCCTTCCTTTCCGCCTCTCTAAAAATAAATAAACAAAATCTTTTTTTAAAAAAAGGGATGGCCATGCAGCTCCAGGTTTCTAGGACACTGTGGGCTGGGCAGCACCAATGAAGTGAATGGCAATGACCCGACGTCCTAGACCGTGAAGGAAAGCTGACATGGAGCAGGCAAGGCACTGGGGCAGCTGTGCTGGGGACAGAAAAGAGGGCAGGACAGAGCCCGTCAGGAGATCTGGGCCTCGGCCGCCTCCGCTGGAAAAGGGAACGGTGGGATTTTGGTTTCCGAAGCCCCTTCTGGATGAACAGAAAGGCCGTTTTGTGCAATATTCCAACCGTCCAGATTACCTCCAACGTAAAGTCCTGGCCCTTCTTCACGAAGGTCTCCTTGCCATTTGCCCATTCCCTTGGGAAAATGAAGACCGCCAAGGAGACGAGATCCCGCAGGCCGAAGCCCCGCGGTGCCACGCCAGCAGTGGGAATGGCCGCAGCCCAGCTTGGAGAAACGCGGCCCCGACTCGGGAAGCACAGACACCAGTCCCATATGCTACAGGGGGTCCGGAGAGGAAGGAGACACTCAGGGGTGACGCGTGGTTGTGATGGCCATGGAGCTCCGAAGGCCGGATCTGGGCTCTGAAGACACGAGCGCCGCAATCAATGGCCGCCTGCCGCTCGCAGCGGCTGCACGAGCGTGTGTCGAAGGGCGCGGAGCAAACTGGAGGAAGGGTCCGGCCCCCTGGCACCCAGGGCGAGGGAAGAAGTCTTTGGCCATCAGGTTCCCTCTGCCAAGAAAGGAGTGGCCCACCCTCTCTGAGAAGGGAGGACGTGGGGCAGGTCCCCCAAACTGTGCTGTGCCAGCAGAGACCAAGGACGGGATGTGGGAGATACCCAGGAGCTGTGCAGTGCTCTCAGAGGGGTTTCTAACCAGAGGATCAGCACCAAGCCCAAGCCCAGTGGACTGTGGGGCCTGCCCAGAGTGGGCAGCCCGGCAGTCTGGAATTGCACATCAGGGTCCCCAGAGCCTGAGGGGACAAGAGCTGTGAGACAGGAGCGTGCTTTAGGGCACATCATCAACCACACTTCCAAGAGGGGCAGCCAGAACCCACACGGGTGGCTTTCTAGATGTGAAATGACGCCAGTTTGGCCCCCAGGTCCCTGAGCGTACTGCCGACCTCTCCTCGGGAAACTTCTCATCTTCACCCGCCTGCCTCTTACACCCCTGGAAGCCTAGGGCAGCAGAGGGAATACGCATCTGGAGGAGCACTGGTCCCCAGAGTCAGCACTGTTGCGGGGAGGGGGACACTTAGGGAAGTCACCTTCCATTTCTGGGCCACCAGCTCTGTGACAGAGGGGAACTGGGCACCTCTGAGGCTCTGTCCCAGAGCTGCATCCAGGAAACAGTGATGAGCTTCCCTGAGAGGCCCCCTGCTCCCCTCACAGTGAGCCCCCAGGCCAGAGTGAGGGGCTGGATCCCACAAAGGGCCCATAGGAGATGGGGGCCACCAGGCCAGAGCTTCCAGGTGAGGTGAGACACCCTCACCATCTCACCAGGGACTCAGTCTTCAGAGATAGAATCCAGTCTCAAACTAGGCGGGGAAGGGGGGCTCACAGACAGGAGGTGGACAGAGTGCCTGTGCTGGCCATCCAGCCCGGAACACCCCGACTCCACCACATCCAGGCGTGAGGAATGGATATAGGCAAGGCAGAGGGGCGGGCGGGGGATGTTTCCCCAAAGACACATAGCAGTGGCTGCTTAAGGAACGTCTCTACAAGCCAGGTCCTTTGCCAGCATTTCTGCATTTGAGCCTCACAACGTTGTTGTGAGCTGGATACAGTCACCCTTCCCTTCTCCCTAACTGTGCGAACGGAGGCTCGAGGAGGGAAAGCCACCTCCTGGGCACACATAGCTAGCAAGTGGCCAATGCCACCCCCCCCCCAAAACCTCACTCACTAACCACTAGCTTGTACTGCTTCTCCAGGCCCTGGGTGCCAGTCCGAGGCCCGCTCCACTGCAAAAGGTGCACCCCCTTCCCTGAGGCTGCCCCCAGCACAGTGCCGGGCCCAATGGCTCGAGCTGAGCCCGGGGGAGTCCCACACGCCACATCACACCTGCCACAAAGGCAAAGTCGTATCCTGCATGGGCAGCGCCAGCAGCGGACCCCAGGCCAGGCTGGCTCTGAGGCCCGGCAGCCGCGAGGATAACTGACCACTTTCCCCTCGTGATGGCCGACGAGGCAGGCTGCTGACAGGGCCCGAGCAAAACCAGCTGGGCCAGACGCAGGCAAGGGAGGCGACCGGAGTGGCGTGGTGGCTGGCCTGGAAGGTGGAAGGAGACCACGAGCCACGAGCCAAGCTCCTGGGTGGGCACCCGTGGACACAGACCCCGGGCCGGGAGCCTCCAGAAAACACTGAGTCCTACCCACAACACGACTGTAGTCCAGTGAGGTCGCGGCAGATGGCTGACCCAAGGAACTGCCAGGTCACCTTCGCTGTTTTAACCCACGTAGTCCATGGTGGCTTGTGACAGCAGCCACAGGGCATTCACGCAGATTTTGGTTCCCAAAGTGGGGTGCTGTGGGAACAGAGACCGGAAAGTGTAGGAGCAACTCCGGGGTTGGGCAGTGGGCGGCGGCTAGAATTTTCAGTCTGGTAGGAAAAACCATGTTGCCTTAAAAAGATTGTTCAGAGACACAGATGCTAATGACTCCCAGACATCCCTCCCCTGAGCGGGGACGGCCACCCCAAAGGGCCGCTGGACCCACAGGACCAGAGGGAGGCAGGCGCGTGCCTTTCCCCTTGAAGCCTCTGACCTCGCTGCACACGCAGCCTGCCCGGCTGTTCCATCCTTTGGACAAATTTACTTAGTGCTGATATTGGAAATGCAATTGAGCTTGACTTTTATGGCAGAAATTAAACAAACCAGCGAAAAAAATGGAAGCCAGCAGAGCCCGCTCGCCCGAGAGCCGGCTGTGATCGAACTTGCTACAAGTGGACGGCGCTGACCGGCCCCTGCGGAGAAGGAGGGCCCCCCCAACCTGCCCCTATGACAGACGCCCCAAAGACCCGGCGCTTCTAACTAGTGGAGGAGCGGGGAAGGTTTCCCCATCACCGCCGGCCCTAGCCGCCCTTGCACCCCAGCGTCACCCTGCCTGCCCCCCACCTACTCTGAAGTCATCTCCACGAGCCTTCTCGAAACAACACGGCCAAGGCCCGGAGCAAAGGGCTCTCTGCTCGACTCAAGAGAAAGCAAAATGCTTTCGGGGCTGAATCACTGTTTTTCTTTACTCCCTTCGGAGAGCGGCGGAGCCCACGTTCGGCCGCGCTCGTGGACCTGGGACTAGAAACAGCTGCGTTCTAATTACATGGAAAGTGTACCAAACACCCCTTTTATCACAGAGTGGGAATCTGTTAGCATCTGTCTCTCCTTTGTTTCTTCCACAAGATACAAGCTTGTTTCTACATTTTCCTCACCTGTAGCAGTGATTAAAATGCATTATAAATGAAAGGGGTGCGCAGACAAGCGAGTTCCTCTGTGTGCCATTCTCAACTCAAATTAGAAACAGCTGTTTGCTAATTCATGCGGCCGTGTTTGGTCGTGCTCTGTGAATCAATAACAACTCATCCTACTGCTGCAGAAATCTGGGGACAATCCATATATTTAACTCGGCGTTGGACTCCGCCGACAGGCTTGCGCTGGCAGCCCCTCCGGCTGCCTTTGGGGGGGGCCGCGAGGGGTCTCAGTTGGCACCCTGGAGATGTCGTCTACCACCGCCCAACAGGGACCCGGAAACTCGGAGCACCTGGCGCCTCTCCCCCAACCACGGGTCTTGGCAAGACCAGAAGGAAACCCCAAAATAGTCTCTTCGTCTCCTCCCCTCTCCCGGAACCACCAAAAAAATAAAAAATAAATCGACTCTGATTAAACAGAAACCACGCACACCCTCCAACTGCCGGAGGGAACAGCAAAATTAAAAGTCTAATTGGTACCCGGAACAATCTAAAACTATTAAGTGTAGGTGAAGCTTTTCTGTAGGAAAATAATCCTCTGATTGAGACCAGGTTTGTTTGGATAGCGTCTTCCATGCCCTGCGTCTTAGCGGCACACGTCGGAGCTACAGTCTGGAAGTCTTCGAAGCGTTCAGGCATCTGCCAACGCCAGGGGAAAAGGCACGTGGCAGCCGGAGCTGCGCCCCATCCAGGGCTTTGAGAGAGTGGATGTGCTTTCTGCTTTATGGGGAGGGAGGTGAGCAGAACTCTTGGGAGCCCGTACTGCCTCTGTGGCATCCCAAACCTGCTCTGTCCCGCCTAACATGCCTTCAAAGACACTGCCTCCAGGAAGCCTTCCTTGAATCCCTCTACCACCATTGGTATCCCTCCCTGACCTCTGGGCTCTACCATGGGGCCACTGCTCACCCTGAATTGTGGATCTTGGTAACACTGTTTATTTTACAGTCCTTGGGGCACCCCCGTACCCCGTGCATCCTTTCCGGTCTGGGACACGATAACACCAAGACACTTTCGAAACCTCAGACTGGAGTAACCTCCCAGCACCACCTACGGCAGAGCCCTCTGCGCATACCAGGCACAGTGCCAACCTCCTCACGAGCTCAGCCTCCTTAAGTGCTCCCCTCCATTCCACATGGGGACCCCATCTGCACCCCCACTTACAGGCCAGACGCCTGCGACTCAGAGAGAGCACGGGCCCCGAGTTTCACAGCAGTTTGTGGAGTGAGTCTGGAATGGTCCCATTATTTCTCAAAAAAAGCCAGCAAAGCCACCCACTGTCATCAGACAGCAGGCCTCGCCCAGTCCGGCCCAGCCCAGCCCAGCCCAGCCCAGCCCAGCCCAGCCCAGCCCGAGCCACGGTGATTCCCAAGGAGGCCCCTCCACGGCCACCACGTACCCAAACCCAGCCTGGACTCAGGGCCCAGCTCTGCCCCCTCCCGTGCATCCCCAGGTGCAGGACTGGGGGCTTCCGAGCGGCACTGTGTGTGACCCTCTCCAGCATCATTCCAACCACGAGAGGACAGACCCAGGCTCAGCGGGCAAAAGGCGACAACTTCTGGCTGGAAAAACACCGATGTGGGTTTTTTCCTTTGGGTTTGTTTTTAGTTTACTTTTATGGGTTATCTACTTAGAGCAAATGCTACTGACTTGGCAGTTAAGTAAATGAATAAGCACAAAAAGAGAACGGACTTCAGGAAAACCACGAGGTAAACCCCAGGACCTGTGATACACAGACGCTGCGGAAATCACGGCAGAGCAGTACGGATGACCAGAGACCGGGACGCCCAGCACAGAAGGGAGTGTGGTCACTGAGGGACTTTGCTCCTGCAGAGCACTCGGCACTGAAGCCGGCCCGCGGAATGGGTGGATGGGGCATCTGGCCTTGGGCAGGTCCCCAGCTCTTGAAGCGTCAAAACGCTCTCCCCGACCCCCCCCCCCATTAACTGGGGACCCAAGCCAAAGGTCTTCCAATGCCAAAGCCCACAGTCCCTCTAGCCTACAAAGCCTTCTGAAACCAAACTCACCTGATCAGGTGAGGTGTGGTAGTCCAGTCCCCACTCCCACTCTCTCCCCCATGATGCCCATCTCTGGGGTCTTTGAGGCTCTGCATGGGCACAAACAGCCTGACACAGTCTACAGGTGTGTCCCAGCCTCAACCCCTGTGACACCCACGTCCACACCCAGGGAGCTAGGGTGCTGGGCCACAGGTGTCAAAGCACACCCAGCCCCAGCTCCTCTGGGGAGCAGATGATGCGAGAGGAGGTGACAGGTAAGGCTTTGGGAGCCACGGCTGGGGAATACCTGTCCTAAGAGCCTACTGCCACTCCAGGCCCCCCCACAGCAGTCTCCCACCCCTCGGGCCTTGTCCCCAGTCCCCAGAGCCCACCACACAGCTCCCTGAGCTCAGAGCAGACAGGGCAGGTGCCAGGAGGGGTCATAGGAAGGGCATCTAGTTGGGGGGGGGGTCAAGAGAGGTGCGGGGGGGTCTCAGCAGCTCAGAGCTCCCTGGTGAAGGCCCCAGGGAGAACCAGAGCTCACCAGTATAGGGCTGCCGCCCTCCCCCCAGGTCTGGATGGCGCCCAGCAGAATGGAGCTAAGCCCATGGGACTGGCCAGAACCAAGGTGCTGTCTGTGCAGGTCCAGCCAGACCTGGGGGAGGGTGGCAGCCCTGCGTACCCTTCGATAACCACAATGGTCTGCGGAGGTACCACTGCCGTTCCCACTCTGCAGATGAGAAAACAGAGGCTGACGAAGGCGAAACAACACACCCAGGCTCTTACGGGTCCGAAAGGGCTGAGCTGGACGTTGAGTGTGAGTCGCTGGACCTCAGCGTCTGTGCTCCTACCCACTCGGGACACGGCATGAGTCACTGAGCCCTGGGGGGAGAAGCTGGCTGGGTGACTCGACCCAGGTGCCGGAGGCAAGGCTTTCTCAAGAGCCCCAGCTGAAGGCTGGGAGGGTATCTGGCTCGGGTCACACTCCCTGCCCAGACACCTGGGGGACTGCGAGGAAACAGGGTCCCTGGGCTGGAAGGTGCACCTTGCAGGGACAAGGCCACGCCACTGTCACCTGAGTGACCAGAACTGCTGCTCTTGGGCTCAGATCCCTCCATGGTCCAGTGCCTGGAGCACTCAGGGGCCTCCCCTGCGTGGGAGGAAGGAGACACCCCCAAACACTTGCTCTCTTTGCCCTCTCAGCAGCCCTGTGAGGCAGACACCCACTTGGTCCCATGTCACAGAAGCGGACATGGAGGCAGGGGAGGCAAAGGGCTCGCCTGAAGCAATGGCAGGTGCATGGGAGTCAGCGCCCAGCCGGCCACCCCAACTCAAACTCGCCTCCAGCTCTTTCTTCATCTCACTGCCAGGCTTTTGTCTCTCTGCAGGTTGGCCCGGAAGGTACACAGCTGACACCCACGTCAGTAGCCCTAACCCAAGAGGGACTGGATCCACGGGGCCCTGTCAGAGCCCATGCCTGGGGCATCCGCACCCAGGCATGGGGGTCCCACCAGAATTGAGCCCGGTCCGAGGCAGGGACCTCACCCTACTCCGCAAGACTGATGTCCCTGCTCCCAACCACACCCTCCCTGCCGTCACTGTAGCCTCCAGCACCTCCTCATCCGGCCGGTGACCAGGGCCCAAGTCCTGGACGAGGGCTCAGTGCACAGGAAACCCACCCACAGTGGCGGCCCCAGACCCAGAAGCTGAGTCCGTCCACGCCCAAGGTCCACGCTGTGCCCCTCACCAGGATTTGCCTGCTCATGTCACCGACAGGCCACTGTCCAGACTTGTGCCCTGTACTCAATGTTGTCCTTCCACCTGCCTGAGGCCCAACAAGGCTCCCGAGGCTGGCACAGCCCTGAGTAATTATCTCGGTGAAACCAATGGATATGATGTTTGGTGATGCCCAAGAAAACGCGTCTGTAATTACACGTCAAACCACCCGAAACTGCACTGCATGTCCCTAAAAGTGGCTGAAGTCCCCACTGTGGAGCCCTGCTCTGACCTCCACTGGGCATGGGACTGCAGCTGTCCCCTCCAGGCTGTGTAGGGGGTGGGGCTGGGCGGGGACGGCCACAGGCACACAGGGAGAAGAGGTGGGCCACTGCAGGGTGGGCAGGCACCTCCGTTCTGCGGGTCCCATGCACCCTTTATACTGCCCCAAATCCAGGACTCAGCAGAGACAATTTCCACTTTCCCCAGATTTTCATGTTTCCGCCTCCAGAAAAATTGCCGCCGTGGGCTTTGTTGCCAGGCTGTGGAGCCTCATTGCCTCCAGACCGGCCACCCGGGCTGCGGTGGGGATTGGTGCAGAGAATGGGGGACAAGACTGGGAGGTGGCCACTGGCCCAGGACCACAGTGAGAAGCAGGGGCCCGGCGGCTGGGCGGACCTGTCGGGTCCCTCCCTGGAGGCGGCTGTGGCCAGGGGCAGCCCTGACTCGATTTCCGCGTGTGGGGCAGGGTAGCTCACATCCCAGACATCACAACGGGGCATGTGGTCTGGGTCCATCCTCGGCACCACGGGCCCCAGGTGCCTGAGCCCTCCCTGCCCCCACCTCTGCTGACTGACCATTGCCTGCAGGCCAGCGCCTCCGTCCACTGTAACCAGGTCCGCATGTCACCCCGCACTGCGCCTATACACACAGATGTGCCCAGACATTGTCAGCACGCACGGCCTTCGCTGAGTGCTTAGTGCCCGTCGCGGGGGCGGGGGGGGGGGTGGGTTCTGCATGCCTGTTACTTATTTACGAACACTATTAGTCACAAATGTTTCACTTGTATGGAAACATTTAAACCATACATCATCTTTTCATGAGATTCATTTCGTAGAGGGGGAGCCTGAGGCTCAGATGGCTGAACAGGGCCTCTGGGGCTGCCTGGCTAACCCCCCACTGTGCATGGGGGGACACTGAGGCCCTTGAGGTCCTGCCCGCCTTTGGGGTCTGGCTGCCTGGCTCACTGAAGATGTCAGTACAGTTGGATTTATGGGACCCCCTCCAACATCCACACACCCAAGAGGAGGCTGAGAAGAAAGACATGATCCAGTGGAGAGCAACCAATCACCCAGGACCCTGCACATGAAGGTCACCCTGCGGGTGTGACAACTTCTCCCTCCCAGGGCATCTGGGAGGGGGAGGGGCTGCCCCAGCCCAGCTCAGGTGAGCAGAATCCCCAAGGGCAGTGCGAGGCTCTCTACCCTTGGCGCCAGGCACAGAGTGGGTCTTCTACATTTGCTGAACGCTCCACAAGCGAATGAATGAATGAATGAATGAATGAGGTTTCGGCTGGGCCATCAGCTGGTGCTGGGCACAGGTCTAGGAACAAGCCGTGTGTGCCTTACCCCCTCAGCCAGCCCGACATCTAACAACTCCACACACGTCCCTGCTCATGTGCTTCCAGGGATGCCATTAGGGTCCCCAACAGCTATGCTGGGCTCAGAACTGCCTGGAGACAACGCTGAGTAGCCCCTAATTCTAGGAACCCAGGGAGCCCCACAAGATGCCTGGCAGTGACTGTCTGCTTGATGATTAAATATGTGAATGCAGGTATGACCAGGTGCATTTCAGGTTCTGGTGAGAGGAAGCACCTGGCTACTACGTCATGAATGCATGAAGGATGGATGGATGGAGGGAGGGATAGATGGAGGAGAGATGGATGGGTGGATACAGGATGCATGGGTGGATGATGGATGAATGATAACTGGATGATGGATGGGTGTGTGGATGGATGGAGGACAGACAGATGGATAGAGGATGGATGGGTGATGGATGAATAATAGATGGGTGATGGATAGTGGATGGATGGACGGACAGATAGATGTGTGAATGACGGATGGATGGATAGATGTGTAGGTGAGTGAATGATGGATGGACAGACGGTGCACGGATTAATGAGTGAAAGAAACGAAAAGCTAATGAGGAGGAAGGTTGGAGGAGCCGCTCCAGGAGGCCTCTATCGGGGAGGCTCAGGCCTTGGGAGGGAGGAAGCTCCAGCTGGAAGTCGAGGAGCTGATGAGTCTGACCACTGGCTTGACTGCCGGGGCCCAGAGGGGCCGCCTTCTGCAAAGCCTGTCCAGTGTCACCAAGGTCCCTGGGGGGTCCGCGCATTGTGGCAGAATGCAATTAGTCCCGTCTTCAGTGCGGCCCGCATTCGTCATTCTTCTATTTGAAAGGACGTCTTGGGGACAGGGTGAGAGCAAGGGTATGTGGGGGGTGGGGGGCAGGGACGGAGGCAGAGCTCGGCTCCCGCCTCAGCCTGAGTCCCCAGAGAAATGGCATCCAAACAAAGGAGACACTGAGGGTGGGAGGGAGGGGAGCGGGGTGGCTGTTATTTATTCAGACCAGAGCACAACAAATGAATAGATTTACTAAGATAATAAGCTGAGACTCCATGCTCTTAAAGGTACAGACTCAGCAATGTGATCTGGGGTGGGGTGAGAGGTTTGCATTTTTGTCTATGGAAGGGGACACCCCTCAAACGGGTGGGTGAGGGTGTGATGCTTGTGTGTGTGTGTGTGTGTGTGTGTGTGTGTGTGTAAGCTTGTCCCACCAGGCCCCTCCAAAACTCCCCTCCCTCCTGATCACCCAGCAAGCAAGCCCCCCCACTGGGAACACACAGTCCAGCAGCCCCTGTGGGGACTTTCAGGGAGGAAGTCAGGCCAGCCAAGCGCACACACGTGACCTCTTCCTGCCCAGCTGCCCTGGCTCTGTCCTTCCCTGACCAAAGGGCCAGCTGTGAAAAGGGAGTGGTGCCCGCTCACCTTGGGGACTCCTTTGCCTTCATTCATTCATTCGTTCATTCATTCTCCAGGTATTCACTGAGCACCTAGTCCCCGCCAGGCTCTCTCCAGGTCCTGGGGCACCTACACGCCGGGGAGGCCCCACCCCGTGAAGCCTGCAGCCCAGGGGCATCAGATGCGTCCAGGAGGCTCCGGAGCCAGAGCAGCCTGGGTTCACGTCTCAGCTCCACCATGGGCCAGCTGGGTGACCTCAGATACGTTACTGGACTCCTCTAGGCCTCACCAAGGGGACCAATGGGCAGAGAAGACCGCCTGCCCCCTCTGGTTGGGGTGAGGATTAAATCAGATAATCCAGGTTAAGCACTTTGGCGCAGCGCCGGGAAGCGCTCACTGAACGCATTACCACGCGTCGTTTCCAGATCAGTGGCAGCAAGAGGCTGACCGCGGGGCTCCCCGCTCCTGCAGAGCCAGACCTCCCACCCTTCCGCGTCCTCACACAGTCCTTCCCGGGTCTGGAGGAGGAGCCGACAATGTCACGTGACAGAGAAGGCCGACCCCACTGTCTTCCCACTGAGCCCATCAGGGATCCCAAACATAGAAGGGCCCTTGAGGGGCTCCAATCTCCCCCCAACAAAGTACTTAAATCCCTTCTATAATGAGGTTTGGTTCCTTCCAGCAATGGGGAACTCATTCCCTTTGAGCTTCCTTAGCAAGAAGAAACAATGCCATCGTGAGCCCTGAGGGAGGACCTGTGGACCACTTCTCAGGGACAGGAATGACCAGAGTCCTCCCACTGTTTCTCCCGAGAAACCATCACTGTGGCCTGGCAGTCATTTTCTTAAGTGACATCGTCACATCCATTCATTGAGTCTTTCACCAAATGTCACCAAGGGCCTATCCTGCCAGCCCTGTTCCAGGCTCTGGGCATGGGGTCGTGAGCCTCCCAGAGTCTGGCCCTAGAGCCACACAGTAAAGGGAGAAGGCTGATGATAAAGCACTGACTGCATCTGTCCTAAGTCGGGGTGCCAGGAAGAAGCGGGGAGAGTGGCAAGGAGGGAGAGTGACAAGCTGACACCTGAGCAGAGACCCGAGGCAAGCAAGGAGGCAAGCCACGGCAAAATCCGGAGGGAGAGCCTCCGGGTGGGGGCATAGCTGGTGCTCTGAATCGGAGCGGGCCACCTTGGGCGCATCCAAGCCTCCAATTCCCACCATTCCCACGTGACGCCGAGTGAAGAGACATGTGTCCCGCCTTCAGAGATCACAGGTCAAGCGACTCATTCCCACGGGGACCTCAAATCCCACCCCGGCATCAACTCACTGTGTGACCTGATGCTGGTCTCTCAACCTCTCTGGTCTCGGTTTCAGCAACAGCTTGTCGGAGCTGAGCATCCTCCAAGGAGGCGCTGCCAGGGGAGGGAGAGCCCTGGGGTCCTCCCACGCTGTGCAAGGCGCACCCACCGCGCCATTCTCACACCCGTGCCAGCAACGCCACGCAGGATTGGTACTCTTGCCAAAATAGCTATTAACCCAGTAGCCAATAATAACACGCTATCCTCTCAATTTGCTTCTGAAACGCTGTGTAATTGCGGAACCCAAGTTTGCCATCTCGGTAGCTTGGTTACGACAGAAACAGAAAGGAACTCACCAGTTCCTTCCGGAGGAGAAGGCTGGCCACGAGAAACTGCCGCCTGCCTACCACGGAGGGCCCCCTGACAAGGCCCCATGGAAATCACGGTCTGGTGGCCCATAGTCCAGGGGCCCGTCTTGATATCCTCTTGGCAGGTCCATGGTGGCTTTGTGGGTGGCACGTTCAGGCCCAGACAAGGGCACTCTGGCGGCCTCTGTCGCCTGGCCAGGAACCATGGTCTCGGAAGTGGGGCAGACAGGAGGGTGTGCGAGGGGCCCAGAGCCAAGGCACTGAGGGGCCAGCAAGTGCTCAGGGTCACACCAGACCAGAGGGCACACGGGCCATGGTCAGGGATACAAGCCAGGCCTCTTCACAGGAGACAGAGGGGCCAGGAGGCCACCCGGTGGAGCACTCAGAGAAGGACAAGGAGAAGCAAAAAGGAGAGCCAGACCCAGAAATCGGGGTGTTCCCCAGGAGCCCCACCCCTCCTCCACACTGCAGGCCCGATGCAGATCTGCCTCTGCCACCAGTGCCTCCCAGCCCTCGCTTTCCCTCTCCCACTACAGGTCTCCTTCCTTCTGGTTGGATTCCACCTCACTTCCCGACGAGCGGGGAGCCTCTAGTGGGAGTCTTGGCGTCCAGTGCGGACACCAGCCTGTTTTGTTCATTCTTCCCTCCAGCCCTGCCCCCCTTACCTCGTCCCCTGCTCCCTGGGGCGCCCCAGGACAAGCTCGTGGATGCTCCTGTTCCCAGCACCCAGCAGCGGGCAGGCGAGGGCTGGAGAGGCGCTTCCCACTGCCCCACGGGTGACCTCAGCCCCAGGACGCACCCCTACCCTCGGCCTCAGCCGGGAAGGACGGGCCAAGGGTGTGCTCCTGCCACGGTGCTTGGCGGAGCATCCAGCTAGTGGGGAAGAAAGGGCCTCGGGGAGGGGGGGAGGGGGGGCGGGAGGAGGAGACAGGAGGCCAAAGGCTCGGCCACTCGGCCAGATGTTGACCCAGTTGAGGGCCCCAGGCCCCAGGGGCGCCTGGGAAGTTCTGACTCCCCCACTGGCTTGGGGTTTCTCGAAGAGATGGGGGGAGGGGGTCTGGGCCAGCTCCCTCCAATGCCTGTCCCTGAGGTGGGGTTAGAGAAGGAACAGAGACAGCCCAGGGGCTGCCAGGACAGGGTGGGGGACAGCCCCTCAGAGGCCCCCGGGCGGGGTGGGTGGGGTGCTGTCTGCGGGAAGCAGCTCTCAGCAAATGGAAACCAGACCTCAGAAACAGGCTGGGCCACAGGCCCTGCACAGCTCCAGGGAAAACCCTGCAGCTCGCTGCAAGGTGCCCCCAACCTGCGCAAAAGGCCGTGCCAAAAATCCAAGAGCAGGAAGCGGACCAGGCAGCTCAGGCCAGGCAGCAGTGGCCTTGGGCTGCAGCCGCCCTCCTTCTCTGGGCTCTGAGCCCCCCTCACTGTGAGCACACCCCCTCAGGCCCACGGGAGGGGGTGTGGGGAGCTTCCAGCAGAGCCGGGCGGGAGCTGCATCCTGGGGCTGGGATCAGGGTCACGCCAGGCCGGGCAGACGGGACGTCCCCTCTCCCACCACGTTCATTTTTGGAGACTCAGCGCTGACTCCTCACCCCACAGCCCAGGGACACGTGACAGGGATTGGCGTGGAGTCCAGGAAGTGTGGCTGTCCCTCACCATTCACTCCTTCACTTAGCTGCCAGATGTTGGTGATGTGGTTACCAGCCACCGAGCACCTTGGTGCTGGAGGGTCTGAGGGGGCAGTGGCAGGCTCAGTCCTCACAATGTGGGGCTCACAGCCTTGCGATGGAGACAGGTATCCTCTACTTTGTGACACCTGCTATGACCACTGACGTCCGTGGGGCTGGGCTGGGGTGCGGGAGGGCTTCCTGGAAGAAGCAGCCTCTACGCTGAGGCCACCAGCAGGATGAGTAAGAATGAGCCAAGGAAATGTGGCCGGGCTGGAAACAGAGCCCAAGCAGCAGCATGTGCAAAGGCCTGGCGGTGAGACTGAGGTCCTGGACCATTTTCACTAAATCTCCGTTGCCCACACGCAGCCAGACTAGGCGTTCCCCACCCCACAGACTCGGGGAGCCCCCTGCCGATGGCACCTCTCTTGGCTAAGCCCACGTTCGAGCCTATCTTTCCCAACTTAAGACCTTGTTTAAAATGTTTTCATATTTTTATTTTTAAAGGGGGATGGGAAGAGAAAAGGGAGTTGTGACGGTCTCTTTCTTTTCAGAAGAAAAAAAATTAATAAATAACTAGAGCCCCCACGTAAAGGGCATGGAAAGGTCTCCGCATCTGTAACCACTGAACAAATTAAAATGAACTCATTTAATCAGCTCCTAATGGCTGGGCCGTCCCGAGTGGGCCCCGGAACGCAGCAAACGCACAGCGGAGACGCACTGGCCGGTGTCAGCTCATCCGACAACAAAGGGCTTCTCCGAGAACTGCGATCAAAACCCAGTGAAGGCCAGGGAGTCAGGACACCCCCCGCCCCCCGATCCTGGCGGCCCCCACCGCCAGCCTTGTCCCTTTGAACAGAAGAATTGTTCTTTCGGCTTTTGTTCTAATTATCTGAACATGTGAGCAACTCTGTTCTATAAAGCGGTTTAACCAGCAAAGGAGGTAACTCCAGCCCCCAGCGCGTGTTCCTGGGGCCCGGCTGGAGCCCCATGCTGTCCACATGTCCCCTTCGCCAGCCCAGCAGACGCCCCCCCCCCACAGACACCCACGCAGGCAGACACACATGCAATTCCATACAGTATACATGCACAGCCACACAGGCAGGGTGGTGAGTGTGCATCCACCACACACAGGCACACAATACACACAGCCCTCGGCTCCCGCCTCCCAGCTGGAGGTGGGGGAGGTGCCCTCCCCAGGCCCCCAGGAAAGCCACCGTGTGCACACCTGAGGCCCAGGCTGGTGGCAAGTACCCTTATTTCCCTGGAGTAGTTTATCCACGCAACCCGCCACCTGGGCTAAGTCATTAAGGCAAGTGGGTGGGGAGGGGAGTGAAAGGCCAAGGAAGGGGCCAAGGGGACCAGTGGCGGGGGGTGCACAATGCCAGGCTGAGCACGAGCCAGCAGCCACTCTGCTGCCAATGCTGAGCTCACCCTCCTGTCCTGCGGCCTCCAAGCAGCCGACCTGCAGCCGTGGGTTTAAGCCCATGGAAACAGGCCAGGCGGGTTCCGATCCCGGGTCAACCAGTCCCTAGCTCTGAGCCTTCCCCTCATCCTCCAGAAAACAGGAAACAAGAGCAGCCTCACGGCACCGCCGTGCCAATTAAACTGGAGTGCCAGGAAACTGCCAGCGGAGAGCAAACCGCGTAAACGCTCACCACTGCTTCCATTCCTGCACATGGGCGCAGCGGCCCAGAGAACAGTCAGACGGAGGGTGAGCGGCACAGCCAGACCAGGGTCGGTGGCTTTCTAGTGCTGAATTTCTTACCCTACCCGAAGCCCCGGAACCAGGAACAGGGAATACAAAACGTCGGCCAGAGAAACTGAATGGGTGTAAGGAGCAATCTAGCAGGATGATGGGGACCTCTACAAGCCACCTGGCCCGGGCTCCAACAGCGTTTCCCACACGCGGTCTCCATCTGATTTTCACAGCTAAGCCCTGGCGAAGCGCCATGGTTATCCCCGAGCCACGAAAGGGAAACTGAGGCTCAGAGCGCCAAGGAGCCTGGCTGGTGTCGCAGGGCGACGAGGGGTGGAGCTGGCTTGCAAAGGAGTCTGCTTGGCTCAAGGTTCCAGGAGGAGCTGGGGGACAGGCCAGCGTGCAGGAGGCTGTACTCTCAGGCCCCCAACCCACACCCAGGGGGCAGCTTCTTCCCCACAGGGGTTCACAAGGGCCACAGGACCCTCATGCTGGGGAGGGCGTCAGCAAAGACACTTTCCCATTTCACAGACTTGGAAACTGAGGCCCAGAAGAGGTGGGGGTGGGAGGATCAGGCTGCCACACCCCCAGGGGGAACTGAGTCTGCAAGTCCCAAGTCCTCCCAGGTAGGCACTGCCACAGGCAGCCCCTCCAGGGAGCTGCGAGATGGGCAGCACATCTGGACCCCCAGCGAGTGTTTAGCAAAGGGGCTTGGACACGGGCTCCACCCAGCAGGTCCCACAGGGTGGGTGGTGGCTGTGACCACTCCTGTCCAGGGATCCCCTTCTCCATTTGACTGGCAGGGCCCAGGCTGACCCCAAGAACACACAGGCACAACTACCTGGAGGCTGGCTGAGACTCAGAGCCACCTGAGGAGGCCTCAGCCCAGGCACAAGGCTCCTTTGCTAACTCCCCAATGTTGGCAGATCCCAGCTCTGCCCCACAACAAGTACCCAGGAAGGCAGAAGCGTTGACAGTGGAGGTTAAGTACGTGAACTTGGGGTGAATCTTGGCTCTGCCACACACATGCTGTGTGACCCGGGGGAAGTGACCTACCCTCTCTGATCCACAACCGTCAACTGTAAAATGAAGCCAGTAACAATGACTGCCTCACTCCCCAACTTGAGGGAGAAAGGGGATGCTGTCTGGGAAGTGTTTGTTTGGTTCAGTGCATGCCACAGCCCCCAAACAGGAACCCTTAGTCAGCGCAGGGGATGGGGGAGGGGAGCCAAGAACAGTCTCTGGTCTGCCTCGTTCCCTACATGGGCTCCATAGAGGCTCAGACCATCCCGGCTGACAGCTGTCCCACAGACCTCCAAGTTCCTGAACTGAGTGCAGCAGGCAGCCCGTGGCCTAGCCGGCAGACCCAGATGGGTGCAGACTCCCCCTTACTAGGACCAGGTGGCAGGAGATGGGTCCGGAAGCCCCTCAGGGAGCCCTGAACTTCACCCTCTTACTCTCTGGACTCAAAGAGAACTACAAAAGGAAAGAATGGTTCATAGCATCGCCCTTCCCACCAGGTCGCCCCACACAGGGGGCCGGCTGGCCCTGCTCCCCTGCTCCTAGACCGTGCGGCCCTAACACAGTCTCCCTACTGCTCTGCACTCACCACCCAGGGCTGTCAACTGCAAAGTGCCGTGGCCACAGGTGGGACTACTGGGGACATCTGGGACAGGAAGGGGTGGAGGCGCCAAGGGCAAGCTCAACCAGCCCACTGCCCTGAACCTGGGCAGTGGCCAGAGGAGGAGATGCTCCGGCTGGGGCCGGACGCTCCTTCCGAAGCCCCTGAACCTGTCCGGGCTGTGGCTTCCCCCTTTGCCAGCCTGGAGATCAGGCCACCCCACATAGCACACACCAGGTGTCGCCACCTGGCAGAGGTCAGCATTTTCCCAGCCTCCACCCTCCGTCCACCTGCCTCTGCGAGAGCCCAGTGCAGTCGCCCAGGGATCACAGCAAGAAAGCGGCTGCGTGTGTGCTTGTCCAAGTGTGGGAGGCTGGGGAGGCATCAAACCTCCGGGGCCCAGGCCCAGGAAGAAAGGGAGCCAGGATCTGCCCATCGGGTCCCCAGGGCCGCTCCCACCTGCCCACCTGCCGTCAGTGAGGCTCGGTTGCAGGACACTGCCCGTCAGGGAAGAGCAGGGAGGGACCCAAGGAGCCAGGCCCTATGTTCCCATCTGGCTCGCCTCTGCCCTGAGCCATCTCCAACTAGGGTGACCCTCCGAGACTCAGTTTCCCCAAGTGCTCCAACTCTCTCTACTCCAAAAGCTGTGAGACTCAAGTGAAACAGCGTGCTTCCTCATTCTGAGCCACGATCCATCTGAAAAGGGAATTTTCTTAATTGCCGAGTTTTACAACCCAAACAGAAGAGAGAGTACAGCTAGCTGAGAATGTTGGCTTGAGGCAAAGGCACTGAAAGCATCGTGTGTGTGTGTGTGTGTGTGTGTGTGTGTGTGTGTGTGCGCGCGCGCGCACGTGCACATGTCTGTGTTGGGGGTGTGAAGGGACTGGTACCTGGAGCACTGGGCAGAGGCGCCGCCCATGAGCAGCATTAGCCCCCTTAGGGGGTCAGGCTGGAAACGCTGCAGGCGACTAGCTCAAAGGAGATGTCGTCGGGGGGTAAAAACGAGGTGCCTAAAGAAAGAGAGGTTCACCCCCAATCTTCCTAATTGCCTTCCTTCGCAGGCGGACGCAGCTCCGCACCCCGCGGTCCCTTTGGAAGGTGCTGTCGGAGCCAGCAGGAACCCCACGACGAGGAAAGCGGGGCAGCCCTCGTTAGCTGTGCCTGGCCGCCCAGGGGACACGGGAGAGATAATGTCAGCATGCACGAGGCAGCACCCTCTGATACAAGGATGACTCCCCCACCCCCGCCCGGGAGCTAGAGGGAGAGGCAGAGGCACAGGGAGTGACAGGTCCCTCCTGGCCCTGTTCCTGCATTGGTCCTGAGGACCGACCCCACTCCCAAGCTGGGACAGGCTCTGGCCCTTCCTCTGGGTCCGCAGCACAAACCCTGCCCAGGAGGAAGGGCACCAGAGAGCGTGAACGCAGACACCATGCCAGGGTGGCTCTCGGCCAGCAGAGGTGCCCCCTGCATGAGGACAGCAAGAACGGGAAAGACAGCCCTGGCCAGGTGAGTCAGTTGGTTAGAGCATCATCCCTATGCACTAAGGTCGCCAGTTCCGTCCCCAGTCAGGGCACATACAGGAATCAACCAGTGGGCTGGGCATCGTTCTGCAAAGCGAAAAGTCCCCAGTTCGATTCCCGGTCAGGGCACATGTCTGAACTGCGGGTTCAGTCCCCATGTGAGAGGCAGCCAAGTGATGTTTCTATGTCACTTCGATGTTTCTCTCCCTCTCCTTGTCCCTCCCTCCCACTCTCTCTAACAATAAGTAAAAAGTTTTTTAAAGCATGGGTTGGGTACAGCAGAACACAGTGAAATGAGCGGTCGGCTGAAGGAAGTAAAATGTCGCAGAGCCCGGTGAGGCTCCCCCTCCGCCACCCCTGCACCGGGCCTGTGCAGGTCCATGGCTCCTCCCCGAAATCCTTGGAGCCAGGCTGGTTCCAGAATTCAGTTGGGCCGGTTCCAGGAAGGTGATGCTGTGCGTTTCCTGAGTATTAGGGACACCTCAGAAGCAATCAAACATCGGTATTTCAGCAGCAAAACGGAGATACTCACCAACATGAATTAAACAGGCTATAGATAGCTTTGCATCAGCCAGGTCAGCTGCTGCTGCCAAATGAGGTACCAAAAAAATAAAAGAAGATAAAATTCAGGTTTCAGGCTTTCTGGAATTCAGGATTGTGGACAGGGATCATCAACCGGGAGTGTCTCTTTGACCCCAGGGGGTGGGCAGTCGCTGTTCCTGTTTTCCGGAGGTAGGAAGGGCGGCACGGAGAAGGGCAGTGGTGGCCCGGCAGTCCCAGGGTTCTGGCCTGAGGGTCAGCCCTGTAGTTGACCAAGGTAGTGAATTGCTCGTGAAAAGCTTCCTAAAAAATCTTGAGCATCTTCCCCGTCCCCAGAGTGTCCAGAGCCCACCCAGCACATGCATGATATTCAGGCCAACTCCCACCAGGAATCACCCGACCTGAGGGCATCCCGCACCTGCTAGGGCTCCGCTGGAGCCCCGCAGCCCGGTGGCAGGTGTCTGCGAGCAGGCAAGGCCCAGGCACTTGCTCCTCGCCTGGCACGGCCAGCACAAATTGGTTCGCCCGCGACAAGCACACCCAACACATGCCGCCCTGGGAGGGACCAGCCGCGGGCAATCCCACTGGACAGAGGCCGTGGCTCCTGGTAGGACCCCGGAGGGCAGGGACCCCATCTCTTCAAAAAGAGTGGGGGACCCCGTGACTCCTCAGGTGTACCCCTGGTCATTTCCACCTTCTCTTCCTTGGCAGTCTTTTTCAATGGCAGGGAAGACAGCTGCAGAGGCAGAATCCTGAGGCTCCGTCACTGAATAATCACCCGAAAGCTTCGTAGGCGTTAAAAGACACCCCCCCTCCAAGGGTGTGAGCAGCGGCGGCCTGCCCACAGAGGCCGCCACCCTGACGCCGTTCAGGACCCCCACTGCAGCTCAAAGAGAGAGCAAAGGCCAAAGGCCTGGAGGTGCGCCGGGGTGGGCGATAGCCACAGGCAATACTCTGAGGCCTCGGAACAGACTGGGTGGCAGGGACGGGGGTCTGGGGGAAGGTCTGCTATTGCCGTTGAGATTTACTTCAGCATCTCCAAGTCACAAGCTCCTGGTGGCCAACTTGCCTCGGGAAGGGACAACCAGCCCTTCTCTGCCCATCATCGTCACACTTCCCCGCCTCTCTCTCGAGAAAACTCCACCACCCCAAGAGCCCAGGTGCAGAGGGGCAGGATGGAAGACAGACAACTGGAGGGACCATTCAAGACAGAGGGTGAGGCGCCCACACCTGTGGCGTGTGTATTTCCTCACACCAGCACTTCGGGTTGTGGAGGCAGCACCAGAAACGGTCAAAGCTGCCTGCTGGCCTATGACACGCTGTGTGACCCTGGAGACACCCAGTAACCTCTCTGAGCCTTGTTTTGCTCCATATACTGACTCATCATGCAACAAACAAATATGTGCCAGGTGCTAGGCTGGGAGGGGAGAGAGGACAGTCGGTCAGTCCTGGATGGCTCCTGGGTCCGAAGCCCATGGACGCATGTCAGGAGCTGCAGGTCCTCACTCACGTGCTGGAGCCACGAGGTGGGGAGGGGTCTTGGGAATTCTGGAGAGTTCAGCCGCTCCCAGAATCCTCTTCCTGCTGGGCCCATGACCAGCACCAGGGACAGCCTGCCAGCCCACGGGTCTGTGGTGCCATCAGCCAGGACTGGGCCCGTGGAAACTCGAGCCTGGCTGTCACAGCCTCTGCCACCGCGGCAGCCACAGCCCCGCCCCCTCCAGCTGCCTTTGCGCCTGCCGCAGCCGCTGCTCATTTCCAGGCAAATGTTCTAGTTAATTAAAACACACCCAAGCGCTCACGCGCACGCGGAGCCCAGCGACAGAGACCGCTCTGTCCAGCGGCAGCTTCTCTGCTCCAGCCTGGGGTCTGTGCGGGCGGGAGGCTTCCAAAGCCACTCTGACGGACACCACGGCCTTGCTCCTATGGTCCCGCTATGCGCATGTGCGTGTACATGTGTTCGTGTGTGCAGGGGCATGGCACACACATACCTGTCCATGTGCACGCACAGGTCCCACATGCACACACACCACAGGGCTCTGGCCTCCGGGAAGTCTTCGCCAGCTACTTCCACCCACCGGCTCAGAACATCAGCCACAGTTAGCAGTGAACACTCGCGGCACGGGGGAGCAAACAAATTAATAAACAAATCAACGTATCATTGATGCTGTGAGCACGTGGCAACAGCACAGCGCTGGCCCACGGCCAATGTCGGACGCTCGCTGGACCAACACACCAGACTGAAGTCCCCAGGGAATGGCAAGTACAGGTGGGTAGGAATGAGCATGACCTCCTGCCCTTCCCCCTGAACTGTGCAGCTCCGCCGGGCACTAACTGGGGCACATGCACACGCGTATGGCTGTGCCCCTGTGGCATGCACCTGTGCACATGACCACTCACCCTCCCAGGTCGGGCATTCCAGGAACAGAATTCCAGGAACAGCCACAAGCTGACGAGGAAGGGCTCTAGCCTTGGAGGCCAGAGGCGGAAAAGCAAACCACAGGGGAGCCAGAGTGCCTGGCAATGCCCTGGAACTCCGGGCACTCTGGGCCAGGACAGGTACACAGTCAGCACCAGGCAGGTGACGCAAGATGATCAAGTGGCATTCCCAGCTCATAGCAGGTCCACCAAGAGCACCTTGCGGGTGGGGACCACCAACAGCCAGGGTCCTGAGGAGGGTCTGACACTCACGCAAGACTTCGTGGGCATGCGGGGGCAGCTATGCGGGTACCCCAAACCCCAGCACAGGGAAGCCAGCCTTCTAACTCGTGCCGAGGAGCTGGGGAAGCTCTGGCAGAGAGCAAGGGGCATGGGAAGGGGTGTCTGGAAGGGAGCGGGGACAGGAGGATCAGCAGCTGTCCCAGGCACCCCACTCAAAGTGTCGTCTTGAACCTGAGCCCAGCACCCCCTGGGAGTCCATGCAAGCTGCCAGGTCCCCCCAGACCCTGTCACTCAGAACCCACCCTTTAACACATTCCATTAGTCATCGTGGTTTTTACAGAATGAAATGAAAACATTTTTTCTTTAAATTTATGTGTGTTACCTTTCAAACAGCTACTAAGTTAGGGCGCAAACATGGATTAGGTTGTTTGGACCTAACTACCTCCATGCAGGGGTGGCTGGGAATCTCTTCAGTCTGGGGTGCCATGAGCCAATCAGGAAACTGAGGCTTCGTGAACTGAGAAAGCCGGGGGCCTCTCAAGTCTGGGGTCAGGGGCCACCGCAGGGACAAAGGCCATGCCCCTGCCCGCATGGAGTGGACAGTGGTGGGGAGGTGGACAGTGAGCGGGTGATCACGTCATTCTGTAAGATATCAGGGAATTGGATGTGAATGAGAAAAATAAAGCAGGTGAGGGATTTACTGACCATCTATTTGGTCCTACTATGTCCTCTCCGGGTCACCCTGTCCCCATGCCAGACACCCTTCCCCTTCCCCTCTCACCCCTCTTTCCTGCTAGTCACCACATCAGGTGACTGCTACCATCGGCCAGGTCTCTAGTCTGTCCACCAGAGTCCCCACCTTACTGCTACCACTTGAGGCTGTGCCTCCTCGGTTGGTCAGTCGGTCGGTTGGTTTGCTTGGACCACTGTGTCACCTCCTAACCCTTCCCCACGTCCAGTCCAATCCAGACACAGCAGCACGAGGTGACTCTGTGGAGCCCAGGTCACTGCCCTGCTCAGAATGGAGACCCCCCCACTGCTCCATGGCAGAGTCCCTGCCCCACCCCACAGGCCCGAGGTCACCCTTCCCTTGGCGATGAGCGACTCCCCCAGCCTTGGAATCAGATGAGACCCATCATCCTCATTTCCTTTCCCGTGTGGACGCTCACATCACATTTACTCGGCATCCACGGCAGCCACCCAAAGCCCAGCTCTGGGAGGCTGTGATGCCATCCAAAGGAGTAGAGAGAGTGCCCTCCTGTCAACGTGGACAACCTCGAGCTGCAAGTTCCCGTCACGTCCAGTGGATGGTGAGTATGGCTGTGGTCCCTTGAAATTTTCACATACATCACAGAGCTCCCGTGGGTTTGCCATGGCGCCCCGGGGTGCCCTGGCATACAGTCTGGGGAGACAAA
>VMDR010000067.1:122458-489068 GCA_007922815.1 Macrotus californicus
ATGGATGGATGGATGGATGGATGGATGGATGGATAGATGGATGGATGGATGGATGGATTGACGTGAGACAGAAAGGTCGATCCTCACTCCACACGAGCGTGCACAGGCATCTGTGAATGCTGGCTCAAGAAGGCCAGCCCGACTGCTTCAGAACCCGTAGGCCCAGTGGGTCTCATCTTCCCAGGGCATTCAGGCCGGGGGCCTGCAGTACACAGGCCGGCCAGGAGCCATCAGCTCTGGTCAAAGCACAGCCTTGAAGCCAGACAAGCACCTGCACTAATCAAGGCTGGTGGGGAGAGAAGGGGAGAGAGAACTTTCTAAGAGGTGTCTGCGTCCCACTGTGTGTCCACAGCTCCATGAAACCCCCGGGCTGGAAGGGCAAGTGTGTCCAGTGGAGAGACCGAAAGGCTTCTCTGAACCTGTGGGTTCAGGTGAGCAATGCAGAAAACCACATGGAGACTCCACAGGAGTGCCAGTCAGAAGAGGGGGGTCATGGGGTGGGCCCCCAAGGCTCCCCTCGCTCGGAGCAGCCGCACTGACTGCACTGACCGGAGAAATCCACCAGTTTAAGTGGAAAATGAAACACGGTTCTCTTCGACGGCCTTCTCCCCCGGGGCAGCCGAGTTTGGGTAATTCAGTGCTTTCAGAGGTAGGGAGCGGGGAGAAGAACCTCGCGGGTATTAGCGTTGTCCCGTTCGCATCAGCAACTGACTTCTTAGGGTAAACGGGGCAGATTTACAAGCCTTGGCGTGGAAACGGGGCAGGGTGTGTGTGGCCAGGCAGGGGGGCCCAGGGCAGGCCCAGGGCCTCTGCAGCCACCACCAGGCGCCAGCCCCAGGTTCCTGGAGACTGTGGGGTCCTACTCTGGGCTGCCAGCCTCTGCAGTTACTGGTCAATCCCTTCTGGCCCTAACACAGCCCCCTCCGTCCACAGCCCACCCTCCCTCCCTGCCCAGGCCTTTCTCCTTCCTCTCGGCCCCCGTCTCCCCCGTTTCTCTTTCTGGAATTATGACTTTGTCTGCCCACTCCCTCTTAGGAACCAACTCTGCCCCCTTCCCCTCTGCTGTCTCTACATCCCTCTCCTCTCCCTCCCTCAGAGGGTCTCTCCCCTCTCCCTGCTCGCTCCCTCCCCCGTTCCCTCCCCCTGCCCTCTTTCTCCCATCCCCCTTGCCACCCCACTCCGAAGCCCTCCCTCAAGCACAGAAGAAAGGAGCCAGGGAAGGGAGTGGATTGCTGGGGGCTTGCTGGGAGCTCCAGGGCCAGCCAAGCAAATCCCATCCCTCCTGCTCAGGGAAGGGGAGCGGGGTGTGCCGGGGGCTCATCGTTGCAAAGCCAGGGGAATTCCCAGCACCTCCCTCTGTAGCAACAGCCTGGCCTAGGATCCCAGGAGGGCACTGCATCTGGCCAGAACAGAACCCCAACAGATGGGATGTCACTGGGCACAGCGAGGGGGCCTGAGATGGGGGTGTGGGGGCAGCAGGAGGAAGAGCCAGGCGCCTGGGTGCTGGGCTGCAGGGTTTAACTGCTGTCTCCGTAGCTTCCTGGCTGTGGGACCTCGGGCACATGACAACTTCTCTGAGCCTCAGTTTCCTCATCTGTTAAATGGAATAATGGTCACACGCCCACCTCACAGGGCTGGTTTGAGGACAACATGAGACGCGGCAGGTCGCATGCACTCTATAAACGGCTGTTGTTATGTTGTAGTGACAATTACACCTGTGCCCTGCGTCAATGGCTCTTGAGTGGGAGACGCCCCACCCCACTCTGAGTGCCCCTCCCACCCCAGCCTCCAGGTCCAGCAAGGGAGTCTCAGGGCTGAGTGGGCCCAGCAGCTGGTCTGCCAACTGGGGACCCTGATAAGGAGGGGCCCCTGTCCAGGCCACAGAGCTACAGAGGGTGTGGGGCAACACGCTGGACACCCATCTGTAATCTGCACCCCCCATACTCCTGTGGACAGGAGCAGAGGGGGGGCTGACACCTGCCACGCACTGTGCCATCGGACCCTTCACTCAGTACATACTGAGCTCTCCTATGTGTCACCGGGGGACACTCAGAGGTGGCTGCAGCCCACGTGGCCCCTCACAGAGCTTCCACATCACGCAAGGGACAGACAAGGATGACAAGGTTACATCACAGAAGTGCACAATCACGACTGGGTGGGAGCTACAAAGGGGGTCTCAGCATAAGCACATCCTTCCACTAAATAATCAGCCCTGATAGAAGTACATTCCTCCTTTGGAGCCCAAAGTCATGGAGCATCAGAAGTGGATGAGACCAGCCTTTGTCTTTAGACAGGGAAACATATGCCCAGCAGACAAAGGCCAAGGTCACTCACAGCCCCTCATCGGCCACCCGGGACTGGAAGTCAGCTCTCCCAGCCCGATTGAGAGCTGTGTCCTCCTGCAGCACGGCACGCTGTGAGCAGGGCCCCAGGGCCCCTGCACCAGGAACCTGGAGGAACGGAGGCCTGTGACCCCCCAAGTGCTGTGCCCACACCTCGTGCTGGATCCCCACGCACCGTGAAGGGCAGCTGTGCGGACCTCGCACCCTGGAGGCGGGGCAGACCGTGAACTCACTGGGCGAAAGCGCGGAGGACACGAGGTCCCTGCTGTAGTCCCGTAACCGCACGTGTGCGGGCAGGACCCAGAGAGAGGGCGCAAACAGGAAAGCGGGGTGTTTGCATCATGAGGATTCTTCCCTCAAAATTCAATGAACTGTTACCTTTGATTTGTCTATTACATTATCAGATTGCAAAACTGTAATAACACAGCCGGGGAGATCGGGGACGCGTGGATCGTCAAATTGCCCTGGAGAAAATCAAAGGGATATGTGTCAACTATCACGAGGAAGTTCACACCATTAATTAGCCCAAAGGCTGGATGGTGAGAGAAACAGGGCAGAGATAAAAAGACCCCAGGCTGCGGCATAAAATCCATCTATGAAAGTAGAACAGATGCTTCCCCACCGCCAGCCCAGGCCTGGCCATGTCCCTCCTGGAGAGCCTGCTTTTGGGATGCAGAAGAAGAAGGGGGGAGCTGAGTGTCCCCCGTGCTGGTCAGGAGATGAGTGGTACCGTGACATCAGGCTCCTCAGTGGCAAAGAGCAGATCTAGGGGAACCACCCCGGACTGACAGCAGGAACCCGACTCATGAAGAGTAGAGAGCCCACCTGGCAACACCAGTTCCCCAGGAGACTCCGTTCCCCAAAAGTGCTCCCTACCCTGAGCCCCTCCTGTCAGGCTAAGCAGTACCCGCTCTCCCACCAGCCCGGTGCAAGAGGAAGTAGCCGAAGGTGCCGGGAGTCTGCAGCTGGCCCCAAGTCGGCATGCACCAGGCAAAGCAGGCCTGTGTGCAAGCCAGACGACAGGTGGGGATGGACAGACTGCCCTCCCTTGTCAGCCCCGACAGGCAGGGGACGAGGGGGGCCATCAACACAGCTGCTGCCGGACAGCAGAGGCCTGGCCAGGCCTCTGCATTCACAAGGGAGCGAGGAGCACAGGATAGGCTGTGTTCGTCTGGGCGTCAGGCAGCCCAGCCAGCTATGCAAGTTCAAGCACCTGCAGTGAGGGAAAGGGGCAGCCAGGGGCGAAATCTTCAAGGGTCAAGCAGCACCCGCCCCAACATGATGTAAACGCTCTGGGCCTCATGGAGTTAAGTCGCTCCCCTCTACACACCCTGACTGGACAGGAGGGCTGAGCTGGGGACAGAGCAGGGAGGTCCCTGCCTCAGGCAGCGTGGGGTCTCACTGGCAGGACCTGGGCAGCGGCACCAGGCTCTGGCCATGCACACTTCCACCCGCTGTCCCCGGCATCTGCCCTGCCCTAGTGCTGTGCTGTGTGCTCCTCTGTTGGAGGGACAGGAGAAGGGAATTCTCTCCCCCAATCCTGTCCCTTCTCCACGCCTCCCATTCCAGGAAAACTTCTCCAGTCACCCGATGCCCAAGCTGGAACTCTGGGGTCCCCCTGGCACCCCACACTCCCTTGCCCCCAACGCCCAAGCCATCTCTCAAGCCTGCCACCGAGCCCGGCTCTCCCACTCCCTTTGTTCTCCATCTCCACCCTACACCATCATCTTAGCTTCCCTGCCTGGCCACCCCACCCTCCCCGGAGCACGATGGGAGCTCGTCAAAGGGCAACTCTGAGGATGCCAAGACACTCCCGTGTCCCCGCCCCACTCCACAGTGCACCCAATCGTGCAGCACTACCTGCTGATGGATCTCCAACTTGCCAAACACCCTTGGGGTTCTGAACCCCCTCTCTGGACCACCACCCCATTACTGTCCATCAGTCCAGCCTCATTTTCAACATCGAGCCTGAAGAGAAGCCTTGGTCTCGCTCTCACACCTTACGCACGCTCTTCCTTCCAAATGCTCACAGGCCTCTAACAATGCACAGTTTCGTGGTGATTTGTCCACTGTGCTCCTGTGCAGGGACCGCTGCATGACACAGCCCAGCACGTAGTGAGCACTTGGTGCGTATCTACTGGAGCATGCAGTAAGCACCTGAAATCTTGGTACATGAGCCCTGGTAGGGGATGGCCAGGGTCACCCCCAGGATGTGCGTTGTCCAGAAGACAAGGCTATTTATTCCCTTGGGGGCCTGTCCCCATGGAGGCAGGATGGGGCCTCACTCACAACCCGTCCCCCAGCTGCCCAACCCCCACCGTCATCTGATCCTGCAAACTGCGAGTCAGGTGCCCTACCTCCCCACCCTCCAGCATGGACCACAGGCATCTTATCATCAGGACGTTATCTTCACATCTCTGTCCATCTCACAGGGCCCGATGCTGGGAGGTGCTCGGGGTTTGCTCAGGAGGACCAAGGAACAGGGAAGGGTGACACCACACCACTACCTACCATGCCTCATCTGGCACAGCACCTCCGCTTTAACTCAGCTACCCGAGTTACAGGTTCATGTACCTCCTCCTGGGGCTTGTCCCGTATAGTTTATTAACATCCACTAATAAACAGCGAGCAGGCCTCCCACAGCGCGGCCAGGAGAAGCCCAGCTACCTGCGCTGTCCTGCTTGCTCTCAGCACATCTCTGGCCAGGAGGGAACAATTAGGAAAAACTCCCTCCAGGTTATATTTAGAAAGGGGTGGAAGGGGAGAAGCTTCCTCTAGTAATTTTCATTCAGCTGCACAGGACTGGCCTTCCCCACCTACCCCCAGGGCAGAGCCACAGGGCAGGCCACCCCGCCTCCCCCTGAACTTGGGGGCAAAATCGAGCCCAGCCCCTGCCCGGCCCTGATTATGCCTGCGTTTAAAAATAAGATGTGAGAGCTGCATTATGTAAGGCCTGCCACACTCCCCTGCCCACCTCCAACTCTGGAATCAAAGATCATCATTTCTGCCATCAAAAGAGAATGAAAGAAAGGCAGGGACAATGGACAGCACGGCCCGACATGAGCCGAATCAAAGACCTGGGCACGGAAATTCAGCAGCCAGGGGGGCCTTTAATTACTGCTTGCACCCTCCGAGTCCTGGGGCTGGAGGGGAGAAGAAAAGTTTTGAAGGCCACCAGGTTCCATCCTGCTGCGGCTCCTGCTTCCCCCACCAATGCCAGTTCCCGACAAACTCACGCCTTTCATTCCCCTCCCTTTTTTCCCTCCTTTTTCTCTGCCCCCCACATGCCAGACAGGACTCCCAGACTCCCCAGTGCTCGCCGTCCACCCGCACAGAGAGCTCAAAGAGGCCCCTCGGAGACCTGGAGGAAGGGACACAGCCCCCCCTTGAGGAGCCGGAAGCCCGGTGGGTAGCCCACCGGCAGCCAGAGGGGCTCTCCCAGAGACCCAGGGACCCACCGTGGGCGTGGCCCCTCAGACCGCAGTGGTTTTTTTTTTCCGGCAAGTCTTCCTGGTCAAGAGGGGCGGGGAAAAACTCTTCGAATTCACATTGGGCAGGGCTCCGTGGGGCAGCGGATCAAACCTGAGAACGCGCCGTTTGAGCTCAGCGGCAGAAAAAAGGATTGCCCAGGGACTGAGCTTAAGTGGAAGCTGGATTAAACTTCAAACGCAAACTCCCCCTTTTCCCTGCACAGCCGACAGTCGGAGCTGATATTGCCATACGGACTCTGAAATGCATCACACGTAACTTACTCTGGACCGACCGGGACCTGGGCCTTCTGTACCAAGGGGAGGGGCCAGGAGAGCCTCTGGGCAGCAAAGACACGTGGGAGCCTGCCTGCTTGCTGGGCGGAGGGAAGTCCAAGGGCCCAGGTGCAGGCTCCCGGCGAGAGCCCATCCAGAAGCGGCCTTGCTGGCAGGCTGGGCGGCTCCCAGAGGGGGCGCGAGGCTCGGGTCTTCCCCAGTTACGAGAATCCGAGTACCTTTCATAAGTGAAGAGAGGCCAGGACAGGGTGGGCAAACGCAGTGCGTTGAAAACGGGTAACGATTTCAACCAAGCACTGGCACCTTGGAGCCCATACACAAACAATGGAGTGTAACTGTTTCTCACGTGATGAGCGGGAGACTCACTGGAAAAGAAACACGTACAAACTCACAGGTGGTGTGGATGGAGCAGAAGACCCGTTCGAAGTGACCAGATTTTCTTCTTTCAACAGCTTCTGGGCAGCCCTGTGGCCCCGGGGGCTGGGGAGGCCTGGGCCGGGCCAGGACCTGCCAGCACACCAGGGACCTCGAGAGACCTTGGCCATGAACACAGGCCCAAAGACGAGGATTAGGAGGCCTGCGTGCAGGATGTGGGACACCTGTTCCTGCGTGTGTGGTCGCCAGGACACGGGCCCAGGAGGGAGTTGAACAATAAAGAATTGGGGGAGGGTATGCTGCCTTCCTTCCTAGCGCATTTTTGGAAATGCCCAAAGCCCACCTCCCATGGACGGCCACTCCTTCTGACCTTCAGGGGTCCAAGGTGCTTAGCAGTCCTTCAGAGTGAGCGGCCTCCCCCCGTGTGGCACATATGGGGGTCCCACAGACAGGGGACAGCGTTGCTGGTGTTATCACATGACTTTACAAAGGGCCGCCGTGGGCTGGGGTGCCTCCAGAGGAGGTGGCCCGGCTGGGGATGTGTCTGTGAGCAGCAGCGGGGAGGATGGTCCTTCCCCAGAGAGAAGAGTCAGGGCAGGTCCCTCTCACAATGGCCACATCTCCGGACCCCACAGGCCCCCACGGCAGCGCCCTGGCTCTGCACAAGCCAACTTGGCATCCCAGGACTGGGAGGCAGCACACCTGTCCCAAGCACACCCGGGTACCGCAGCCTGGGCTGCTTCACACTGCCCTACCTACTGTCCACACCCACCCCGCCCCACCCCACCCCTCAGGGGTGTCCTGTTCCAGGTCAAAGGAACCAGAACCACCACCCCGTGACTGCGGCCCCAGCGTGCCAGGTGGGGCGCTGGCCCTTTGTCACCCTCTGAATCCCCGGTGAGGCTTCCGCGGCCCCATTTCCAAGAGCGGTAAACTAAGGCTCACCACGGGTCCATGACTAAAGATCACAGACTTTGGGCAGAGGAAGGACTTGAACACAGGAACGCCAGGGTCCAAACCATCTTTCCAGGGTGTGCCGCCGCACCTCCCAAAGACCGTTCAGCGCTCCCTCTCCTGTCAGCGGTTACCAATCTGCTGCTACCACGGCAATCATAAAGCCCTTTGGTTAACGGGCCAACCAGAGAGGTTCTGGACATGCTGCTTCCTCAAGTAAACACGCCTTCATGCCCCAAACAAAGCCCAAGGCCGCCTGTCTAGGAGCTTCGCCGCTGTCTCCTCCCACCCCGCACCCAGGCACGGGGAGAACAGGTCGGGCTGGGAAACAAACGTGCCTCGTTTCGTCCGTGCCAGGGGACAGGACATGACAGCCACCAGCTTCCAAAGGAGGGCAACGGACAATCAAGGGGAGCTGGGGCCCACCCTCCCCAGCTGGAGAAGGCAGGCTGCGGGGGAGGGGGGGTGCAGAGGGCATGGGGAGGAGGCTCCAGCGAGGAGCCAGGGGTCTACAAGCAAACTTGACCTCCCGTGTGCCGCTCCAGTCTGCTCAGACTCGGACCCTGGGGAGAGTGCGGGGACAGGAACAGTGGCCTCCCTCAGAAGCAAAGCCACCAGCCTGAGGCCCAGGCGTTCGATCTGGGTCGCTGGTTACCTCTTCCTCAGACGGAGCCGGTCGCTGTTGACATGGGGCCGCTGGCCACCAGGAGGGCCCTTCAGTGGCCCTTGCTCAGTGGGGAAGGGTTTGGCCAGACCACGGCCAGGGGCCCGTCAGAAATGAGTGAACACAGGCCCAGAGACACACTCAGGGCCGGTGCGTACATACACGGGCGAGCGAAGGTAGGCTTACTGTTGGGAATGCGAGAAACAGGTTTGTTCCTGTATTATCATTTCTTTATTAGTTACTGTATTATTCGCCATTATTATTATCCACCCACTTTTCCCCACCCCTGAATAAAGAGTATGTACAGTCCTGGCTGGGTAGGTCAGTCAGTTAGAGCATCATCCAGACACACCAAGGTTGTAGGTTCAATCCCCAGTCAGGGCACATACAAGAATCAACCAATGACTGTATAAATGAATGGAAAAACAAATCAATCTCGCCCTCTCTCTCTCTCAAATCAAAAAATAAATAAAACTTAACAGTATACACAAAGATACGCTGTAGTCTGCCAGAGCCCTCACCTTCTTGGCAAGTTCTGCTGTCTGAAATTTCTCCCTTATAGAAAGAAGACCAGCTGGGAAGCTGCTGTGTACACATTCACTCGTGACCCACTACAACACTCTGTGGTCAAGAGCTTCGACTCCGCGGTCAAACAGGACCAGGCCCTGCCGCGTCCTGGCTGGGCTACCTTGAGCAAGTTCCTTACTATCTCTGAGCCTTGGTTTCTTTCTTTTAAATCCTCGCCCAAGGCCATTTTTTTCCCACTGCTTAGAGAAATGGGGGAGAGACAAGCATCCATTGGTTGCCCTGCACAGATGTGCCCAAACTGGGGATCAAACCAGCAGCCTTTCAGTTTACGGGACGATGCGCCAACCAACTGAGCCACACCAGCCAGGGCATGGGCCTCAGTTTCTTGGTAGGTAAACATAAAGGTTTCCCAAAGTGCATATTTGACAGGGATGTTGGGGGCATTAAACGATGAGGTGTCTGAGAAGGGATCAGCAGGGTGGCTGACACAAGGTAAGTGGCCTTGTGACGGTCACAGTCCTGAGACTAGGCACGAAGCAACCACACAGCAGGCTCTGGATGCGAAGGACCGGGCACCTGCCGGCCCGCTGCCCCATTTCCCACGCAGACCGCTTCGCACGTGACAGCCCCCACACCTGGGCTGGGAGAGAGAATGATGAGGTCTTCTCCTGCCCCGTCCTCTCGTCCTTCAGAATGAGGGCAGCATCCCTGCGCTGTCTGAAAGGAGCCAGCAGGACAACAGTGCGGCCAGGACCAGGAACTCACAAGGAAGCAACCCTGGCGGGGCCAGGAAACGGGACCCACTGAACCCCAGGGTTCCAACCAAGGAATAGCACCCGGACCCAAGTGGGATGTGCCCACCTCCTCCAGCCAGAGAAGAGAGACCCTGAACCACCGCATCCATCTTGCTGGCTGCAAGCGCAGGAGCTCAGGGGACCAGGCCCGGACACATGGTATTTCAGTGCACCGGCCAGTAGGCCTGAGGGAGCAACTGTTATCGGCCCCATTCTGCAGAGGAGAAAACCGAGGCAGTAAATGAATCAGGGCCACAGAGGCCGCAACGGTGGAGCTGTGTCACTTTGGCGGGTTTGTCTCCCCTCTGGAGGTCCCAGTGCGCTCTCTGTGAGATGGGACCCACTGGCCAAGTCTCAGCAGCATCTTGAGAATTCAGAGAGGTCAGAAAAAGAGCCAAGCACAGTGTCCAGAACCTGCATATCTGCTCTGTCCCCTCGTTCCTCCCACCTGAAGACAGAGGTGCTCCTACCCGCTCCCCCTCCCACCCCACAGGCAAGTATAAAGTCACTGTGACGGGGTGAGAACATGCTCGGAATTCGGCGACATGGGTCCTCATCCAAGGGACTGCACTACTGTTACTGTTATTATCGATGTGAGAGGCTCTGATCTGAAGGGCGGGGCCCCTGGGGTCCTGACTCCAGACAAAGAAAGTGAAATACACTGCCAGAGAAGGACCCCTACCAAGCGCTCCCCATGGCGCCGGATGCCAAAGCCCTGACTCCATCAGCCTCCTTGTCAAGGTGTTTTTCCACCTCTGGGGGCGGCTATGGGGGCAGGAGACCCAGGGCGCCTGGGCGGGCTGGACTCCCCAGCTGCCCCTTTGAAGTGCCCAGCATGGGGTGGGCTGGAAGGAAACCCTGGGCCGCAGGGGCCGCTGTGGCGGCACCTACCCGCCCCCACCGGCTGCCTCCCCCTCATTGTGCAGCCTGACTGGGCCTTTGTTGCCGGAGCCCAGGCAGGGGACAGCCAGGGACCTGGCCTCATTATGTGCCTGACCTCAGGCAAGGCCCCTTCCCCCCAGGGTGGAAGGTTAACGCGGCTGCCGGCCACGCAGGCCTGGGCCTCCGGGAGGCCTCCTTCCAGGGACAAAGGACCGGCCCCCTTCCTCCTCTCCAGGCCCCAAAACAGCTGCCGGCCTGCAGAGCCCATTCAGGATGGGAGCTGAGGGGCCTGGAGGCCTGCTGTCCCAGGCTTTGATGGCTCAGAAGTCACCAGGGGGCCTCCTTTCCAACCTCATTCCTCCCACCCTGTGGAGGAGACAAAGCTCAGAGGGCTGCCGGGGCTGACACAGGAATGTGGTCAATCCCTGGGGGAGGGGGCTGGCTGGCAGGGGGGGCTCCTTCTGACCACATTCAGGACCCTGCTTCTAGCCGCTCAGCAAGGCAGGGTGGGGTGGGCCCCACAAGGGGTCAGCATAAAATCAGAAGCGTCCAGTCCGGGCTGCCCCGCTGGATCCCTCAGTCACCTGGCTTCTGGTATAGAATCCATGTCACCCAGCCCCAGATGGGGACAAAAGTCCCTCTGGCTTATGGCATCACGTTTCTGTAGGAGGGCTCCTTTCCTGGATACTAATCACCTACGAAGCAGGATGCTGATGTGTGTGCCAAGCCAAGCACCAGGTAGGCTCACCTGGGAGGCTGCTCCTCGGACGGCTTCCCCTATAGGATTTCCTATAGTTACTTGGTGGCCTGCGCCTCCCGCACTGGACCAGCACACCATTTTACTGTGCGCTGATTTTAATTTCAAAAGACTCCAGGGAAATTTTTTGGAGTGTTTTATTTGCTTGAGACCCTGGCACCAACTCGGGAGCTCCCCGGGGCTCCGTAGGAACCAGCAAGCCGGGCGTGCCGTGGCGTGAGCACCGGTGCGGGAGTTGTGCGTTCAGGCGTGTCCCCGCAAGCAGGTGTGTCGCAGCATGCGCACGACAAAAGGCCGGCTGAAAGCCTTACCTACAGAGCAGGCAGGCAGCGTGAGCCGTGAAAACAGGCTGGTTGGCCCATTGTTGAGGAGGGCTGCCTTTCAAGGGACAAAAGGTAGAGGGGGAGCAGGAGGACACACGCAGGAGAGGCACACACTGCTGTCCCATTATCGACGCCGTCTCCCCGGCAGCGTCCTGTCCTGTGGGAGGCGTGTGTGCGCGGTGCGCGCGCCCGCGAGTGCGCGGGGACCGGCCCGGCTCACATTGTCCCGCCCCGCCAGGAGACGCAGCGCCCTGCACTCCGACAAAGACATCGATTCCCCCTTCCCTTCCTGAGCAAGATCAGATGAGCTCCCGGAGTGACTCGTCCACAACTTTTCAAAAGGGTTTTCTCTTTGCGACTTGTTTGTTTGTGATATATTTTTTAAAACCCGGTCTCTCGTCGTGTCCGTTCTCAAGCCGCCATCTCCCCGGCGCCCGCCCCCCAAAGCCAGGAGGGCCTGGGCTGATTATCTGAGCACGCAGGCAGCTCTCGGGCATCCTGGGCTCCAGGAATGCCAAGGGGGGAGGAATTGGGGGGCGGAGGGGGGATTAATTGCCAAGAAAACACAGGCTGTGTGGTGACTTTGATTCCATCAATTACCATTATCTTTCCGCACAGGTCCGCCAGCCATCCCCGGGAACCGGCCGCGTTCAACTTTCTTTGCCAGTCCTGATACCCCGTCAGATTTCTGGCGGTGTCGCGCCGGCCGCCTGGGCTCCTCCTGGGCCCTTATCAGCCTCTCCCAGTCAGCCTGGCCGGGCACAGCTGTTCCAGGCCCTGGGCCCCGCACTTTATCTGCGAGCACAGACCTCGGCCTGGCAAGCGGTGGGCCAGGCGCCGGCCCCGCATCCCCCAGGATGCTAGCGGCGAGCACCCCGCCCTGCCTGGAGCATCCTCTGGGAGTTCATTACCAGCCAGGGTACCCCAGCCCAGTGGCCAAGGTGCAGGCCGCGCTGCCCTGCCTCACCACCGGCATCATTAAAACTCCAACCTTCTGGAGAGAAGAAAGAAGAACCAAACCACAAATTTAGATTAATAAAGCATTTGTTGATTCTACAGCAATTTAGCAGGCCCCTCAGAAACCCACCAGAGACCCGCAGAGCTCCAGTAATTTTCTGTTATATTATCTTTCTTGTAAAATACTTCCCCAGACAGAGTCCCCAAAGGGGCTCAAATATCACTGTGACTAACCAAAATCAATGTGCACTCACCTATTGACATTTTTACATAGTTTTTGGATTTAGTATCCAGCCGAAAACACAATCAACTCCTCTGCCAAGGAACCGACAGGCACTTAGCTAGTCAGCTATTAGTGTTACAAAGGAAAAAATGCAGGCGCCCAGGGGAGCAGGGCCAGGAGGCAGTGACGTCAGGGGTAATTGGGTGTCTGAGAGGAACTGCCAGAGGCTGGCCGGCTCCCCAGGGGCTGCACAAAGCTGAGCTGTAACTCTAATAAAGGAGAGGAAATTCTAGAAAAGGGGGCTTTGCTACAAAGGAGCCCAGGCAGCCGCCAAAAATAGCCCTTTGGAAATAAATAAATAAGTGTGGCCAAAGCCTATAGATCTAAAAAATAAAATAAATCACGGACGAGCAGGCTTTCTGGCCACCCCTCCCTGGGGCTCAAGGACTCCACCTCTGCGGCCCTTCTGCCCTGGGAACACGTGGATGTGAGTGCGAGGAGGTTTGCCATCCCTGTTGGCGAGCAGGACGGGTTTTCTAAAGAACCTAAGTTTGCCACCCCCTTTCCCAGAAGCAGTGTCTTCGACGTTTGCTCTGAGACGCACAAGGAGAAGGCATTTCTATTGTTTGGGTTTTGGTTGTTTTTGTGTTACTGGTTTTTGATTCCTGCCCCCCCAGCCCAGGGGGTCAGGCTCTTGTAATTCAGGGGCAGTTTTAGAGGTCCCTGCCACATGGCTTAGGGCTCCCCAGGAAAAAATCTGTACTCTTGAGAGTGGGGGTTGAGTTGTCTTCGTTCACCGCTATGCCGCCCGCAGCGGTGGCTCTCAACCCTGAGGTCAGAGGCCATGGAAGCACCGGGCAGACTTCACTGCCTCCCCCGCAAAGAGGCCACCGTTCCACGTGGAGGGAGGGCAGGAACATGGCGGCTCCCACCCAGCGGCCCTGGAACCTGGCCCCAGGCACGGCACCGCCGCCCCCTTGGGAGTCTGCAGCCCCCGCCCTGAGGCCCAGAGGCTGCTGGGAAAGTCGAGCCTCCTTGGTCAGGCAGGAGAGGTGACTTGAAGAAAGAGATGGCGAGAATGGGATTCCCGGGGTCAGGCTCTATTTCATCGCTTTGAAAGAAAACGGAAAATTAGGTCCAGGATTTAAAGAAAGAAAAAAAAGGAGAAGAAAGAAAAAGAAAAAAAGCAGAAGGCACTCCAACCCGAATCTACTTGGAAAATCGGTCTGAACAAAGGTCTTCAGCTAAAAATGTCAAGTCGGCTCCACAGGGCTCCTTGTCCGCTCGGTCCGAGCCCCTGCTGACACCCATGGGACCTGCTGGGCAGAGAGAAGGCCCCCCTGGGGCCTACTCAGGGCTGTGAGCCTGCAGCCCAAACCCATCAGGACACCCCGGGAACAGCCAGAGCTTCCTGGCTGGGGCTGGGGGGACACAGGGGGCCCGGCGTTGACGCCGAGGAGGAAAACCCGGCTGGGAAAGGAGAAAGGAACCTACACCTGACAGCCCAGGGGAGGGAAGCAGAGCTGAGGAACGCGCCAGCCAGCGCCCTGGCACCGAATCGCAACCCTTGAATCAATGATGCAATTGCTTAATTAATCAGCTGCTCGGGGTGGGTGCAGGGGATCTCTGTGTGAGTGTCTGACCCAACCAGCTCCTGGTGGGCAAACCCCCCTCCTCGGGCCCCCTCTGCTGGGCCCATGGGACCACAGATGGTTGAGCACCGTCTGGGAGTCTCACTGAGGGGGGAAAATGTGAGTTCCCGAGTCCCCTGTGTGATCCAGTCACTCTGGCAGAAAGGAGGAGAGGGGAGGAGGGAGGTGGGAGGGTCTTATCGACAACGTAGAATTTCTTGGCCTTGGCCTGCTGCAAGTTAGCTTTCCCGATGTTATTTTCTCGTCCCAGTCAATGGGACTGTAACAGAAATAGCGAGGCCTCTTTTCAGCGAGCCAGCGAGCGCCAGAGGCAGAAGGGGGAGAAGCGGTTCAAATGAACCCTGAGGCTTAAACGTCTTGTAACTCGTAAGAAAACAATAACGAAGGTGAGGGCACAGATGGCAGTCTGGAAGGAGCCGCACACAGGAACTGGGGTGGCCTGTGTGCATGCGTGCACACGTGCAAGTGTGCATGCGTGGGGGCAGGGGCGGGGGGGGGTACCCCTTCTGTCTTTTCAAGACTTCAGCGACAAAACCCTTGCAAAAAAAGTAGTGGGCAACCTCCACATTTCCTATTCTGACATCCCAACTGGAAGGAAGGGTTAGAAACCAGTGCGCGCGGGGGCTGGACCATCTCCAAGGTTGATTTTCTCATCTTTAATGCACAGAAGGGAGGGCCGAGGAGAGCGCGAGGCCGACATCTCAGACCGACCCCAAACGGTTAATGATAATGAGCCGGGAGCTCGCTCCGGGAGCTTAACAGCTCTAAGGAAGAGGGGAGGCCTGGAGAGGGGCCGGCAGAGGTGTTTTCAATTACCAAAAAGAAAAATAATTTATTTTTAAACAATACCCCTCGACACTGGGAGTTTCAAGAGCAGGTACTCCGGCCCCTAAAATATCAAAGTGAGATTTTAAAATAGAAGAGTCATCCCCCTTTCCCGTCGCAGATTTTACTGTAGCGTTCTAGAAGGCAGATTAAATGAAGGAAGCTCAAACACACTCAATTTTGTCCTTTAGCAAATTCTTCTCTTTCAGTCTTGCATGAAGAAAAAAAATCTCCCCACAGAGTTTTTCTCTTTTTCCTGGTGTGGATCTGGGCCCCTGCAGTGCCCTGTGTAATTTCCAGTTCCTCAGAATTCAGGTATTAATAAAGACCCCATGGGGACTTCCAACAATATAACCCTACATTTTGAGGCATTATGAAAGGAAACCCCCAGGGGTCTGTGGCTCAAATTTCTGAAATGTAGGCATTGTAAAAGGCACCCCAGGGGATGCCCGCAATAGAAATCTGCTGAATTCAAAGCATTTTGGAAGTCCTGGTGGGAGTCATTACTCCCACTGGAAGCTTTTTACAAAACATGTGTTGCTGACATGTTGACAGATTGCTCAGTGAAGTGTTTAGGTGCATGCACAAGGCGGGCCTTTGGAGACGCTCGGCGCTGCCAGCGAGTCTCCGAACACTGGAACCGGTACCATCCATATTTCATAACGGGGGAGGCCGCGGCAGCCGGGGACAGGAGGCGTGTTCTCCGAAGCGACAGCGAGCCTCGCACCCCTCCGCCGAGGAGCCACTTCGAGTGGGCCGGCCCAGTCCTCGCCTTTGGAAGCCGGTCTGCGCGGCACAGCTGCTTCGGCCCTTGTATCCCTGCCAAGGGCTTTACTGAAGGAATCTGAGGCCACCTCACTGATCGCTGCAAGGCGTCGGGCAGACCCAGCCGAGGAGGGGGCGGGCGGGGGGCGGGGCCGGCCAATCGGGCCTCCATCCTCAGCCCTCCAGGAGAGGCAGCGTGGCGGGGAGGGGGGTTTGAACTGGGGCGCGCTAGTCTTGACAGCGTTAAGCTCGGAAAGTGATCTGTGACTTTAATAAGGCAGAGGGGCTCAGAGGAATTAGCTGCCTAGGTGATGGGGCCGGAGATGGATGGAAATGTATTCATGGCCTGGTGGGCCATGGGCCAGGCTGAGGCTCTGGGGAGGGCGACTCACCCACCGCCCCGCGCGCGCTCCCAGGCTCTCTCCCCTCCGAGTTCGTCAGCCACCAGAGGAATGAGAGCCAAGCAGGCCCGCCTCAGTGGGCGCACACACAAGCCCCCCTCCGCACCCCGTGGCAGGATAATACGCCATATGCCTGTGTTCATAAAATTTTAAAGGTAAAAGCAGATGTAATTTGATAAATGTGTACACGTGTTGATAGGAACACACACACCAGCACACACGCAGGCACATTCCAACGCCAAGCTCGCCCCCACCTCTAGGACCTCCCCACGTGTGCCCCGGGAGGACAGAGGTGACCCGCTACCCCGCGGCGGCCACCAGCACACACAAAGACATTTTGTTGTGTGTGTGTTTTTAAATTTATCCTCTCTGAACTGTACTATCCATTACACTGTCAGCTTGGGGTTTTCCCTTACTGAAATTTTTAAAAGCATGTTAAGAAACAAAAAATCATTTTTGTTTTGGGCACTCAGGAGCCCAGGGGGCAGGGGGCATGAGGATGGGCCATGTGTCCAACCCAGCCCTGTACTTTCCCAGGACTCCGCCGCCCTACTGCAACCTGACTTTGGAGTTGGCTTGTAGGTGCCAGAGACACACTGTCACCCTGGTGGCCTAAGTCTCTTCCCTCCTTTCAGAAGTCAATTGCATTTCAATGGACAAATGGCCTTTCCAAGAGAAGGGTGCCAGATTTCTTCCTCCCCATCTGCCTCACAGACTTTTGGGGACAAAGTCTCCAGAGAGGTGGCTGGCTGCCCCCAGTGTCACCCTTGGGGGAGGCCAACTGGGGATGGATAAGGCTCTGCTGACTTCATGGGAGCATTCCCACCAGCAGCCCTGGCTGAGAAACTCTGAGGCTTCGAGGGTTGGCTGGTTCCCACACGCTGGGGCTGGGCAGGCAGGGGTCTGTATCTCCTGGCTCCTCTGTGCCTGGCCCTGAGCGCCCTGGGCGTAGGCATCACACACACACACACACACACACACACACACACACACACACACACACGTAACAGGTGATTGTTGACCACGTGCTGAGTGAAGGGGGAATTAACAAATGAAGGAATGGATGTGACTTTGGGTATACAGATGATGTATTCTAGAAGTGTCCACTTGTAACCTATATAACCTCACTAACCATTGTCACCCCAATAACTTTAATTTTGTTAAAACAAAAAGGAGGAATGACAACCCCGGGTGATGGACAAGGCTGTCAGAGTAAACCTTGCAGGTGCACTCCTTCCGGTCTCAAGGGACAAAGGCCATGTGTCCCTTTCCAAGTAGATGTTGGGGGACTCTCTTCTTCCAAGAAGAGACTTGGTCCTGGAGGCTGACAGAGGTGGCTAAACCCAGGCCCCAAGGGGTCCACCGTCCAGAGAGCTGCCTCTGCCCCAGCACCTGGTCAAGCTGTGCCCAGAGGGGGACTACCTGGTGGCGGTGGGGGGCGGGCTGCAGAACTGAGAGAAAGGGAAGAATCTTTGGGACCTCGCCCCTTCCTGGATGTCACAGCGCCCCGAAAACCTCCCAGGCAGTGTGCTGGGCCTGTAAACACATGATCACTCTCGTGTTCCCCTGTTCTGATTCCCCCAGTCCTGCCCGAAGGGTCCCAACCCCATTCCTGGCATGGCAGGAATCTACATTTATGTGTGACAAGGGTGACCAGCTTGTCCCAGTTTGTCTGGGTCTTTCCCTGCTTTAGCTCACAGTCCTACATTACAGGAGGCCCTGTAGCCCTGGACCAACCAGGACACTTGGTCATCCTCTGCCCTCCGCCCAAGTGGTCAGCTCCGTGGGGCAGGGACCAGCGCAGGCCGGATGCAGTAGACACCTGTCTGATCCGCGCCTGCGTGACTGAGTGAAGACCTCTGTACCTGGCTCACCACGGGTCTGAGGGAACACCACACAGGGCGAAGCTCCACCCCAGGTGACGGCTCCTCAGAGCACAACACCGCGGCCGGAGGCAGCAGCTCTCGAGGCCACGCAGGAGGCCTTCAAACGTGGCTGCCGGGGCCAGGCGCGAGACAGCCCCCTGGCAGGGACCCAAGTCCCTCCTCCTCACCACAGCCGAGGCCACCAACCACCCAGAACCCCCTGGGCTCCCTCCGGGTCTGGAAGCCATTCATGAGCAGTCACCAATGCTAATGCAGTCTAGGTGGCCTTCTCATGCACCCCCCACCCCCGAATCCCTCCAGCCTCTTCTCTGCCCAAGCCTTTGGGCCTGACTTATAAAAGTCAAACACCAGCAGGCTGGGTGGCAGAGTCTCCATTCTGGGAGAAGACGGGAGGGAACTTGGGGTGGGAGGAGAGAAAGGCCTTAGGTGCAAGCTCAGCTCCATCTAGGTCAGGAGAGAGATGAGAACGCACAAGGATTCATTCCACAAACGCTTCCCATGAAACTCCAGTCCAATGCCAGGCCTTGGGGGGTCAAAAGTGAGAAGGCAAGGCCTTGGCCCCAGTCCAGCTGCAAGGACATCGCACCCGAGCACAGCGTCATCCCCTGGAACACCTAGAGCCGGTCGGAGCAGGCCTATGGGCAGCGGTGAACAATGGGATGAGCGGTTGATGATCGGCAGGTAGATGGGGAAAAGGCTGACACAGGACAGGCAGGAGAGATGAACACCCAAAGGAGGGCGCGCTGCATCTCTGGATAGCGGCTGGAGTTTATTTTCTCCTTTTGGCTTGTCTTTATTTAAGGGATCTCCTACAACCAATTTGTCTAACAAGCATGAAACAAGAAAAATGTATTTGGGAAAACAAGGGAGTGGGCCAAGTGCTCCTGGGAGCCCGGAGGAGGAGCTGGCCCACCGCCTGCTGGGAGGTCGGGCAGGCTTCCGGGGCGGCGGCGAGAGGTCTGGTTTTGCCAGGGAAGCGAACCAGTCGGTGGGTGGGTGGGATGGACGGAGCGGGGGGCCTGGCTGAGAGAATGGCACGGGCACGGACACAGCAGATTCCGAGGGCAGGGGCGCAGTGGGGAGTCAAGCGGCAGGTACAGAATAGGGACAGGCCCGACCACAGTGGCCGCTTGAGTAAAGAGGTCTTGGTCTTGGGGGCACTGGAGCCGGAGACCCTCCAGAGTCCTGACCCATCCCCTCTCCCATCAGAGGTGAGGAGGCCACAGTTTGCAGAAGGACTGGTTTCCGACACACAATTGGTGAGATGAACGGAGCCTCCAGCCCAAACCAGATGGAACCCCCAGGTCCTCACCTCCCAGCCAGTCACTGTCGCAGTGTCTAGCCAACCCCACCGCCACACCGGAACAAGGTTCAACCCCTGGAACAGGCACTGGGCCTCCAGCCCCAGCCCTAAAGGGGCTCAATGTCTTAGGGGGCCAGGCCCACTGCCTCTGCTGCCCTCTGTTGCCCCCCAGAGCCAGGCATGACGGCTAACGCCTGCAGGGAGGCTTCCAGCCGCTGGAGGGGCAGCCGCCACCTAACACAGTCCGGGTGTCAAAAGGAAATTAAAACACAGGACCCTGGCACACTTTTTATCATCCATTCATAAAAAATACAAGAGCGAGAAAGAAGAAAAATAGGTCACTTCAGTGAAATTTACAGCGACTTAGGAATCTAAACCTCGCCGAAAGGTCTTCGGACTCCATCTGGCTTCTGAAGGCCAGGGATGCCTGGCCCAGAAAGGGAAGAGGGAGCCCAGAAATGAGGAGCAGGGTGGGGTGAGGGCCTGGGAACCAGTGATGCAATGGCACCTTCAGCCTCACAGCACGGGTGGCCCCAGGCCACGTGACTGCTGGCCCCAAAAGGAAAGCCCATCAGCGAACCCCAGAATGACTCACTGATGAGTCTACTCTCCGCGTGGCAGCCACAGTGGTCCTTCAAAAACATACATCCTAGCATGTCACCCCACTGGTTGAAGGACAAAACCCCCTCTCCTTCCCTGCCCTCCCAGGCCCTGAATGATCTGGCCCCAAAAGCACTGATCCCACACCCTCCCTGCTCGCTGGGCACCTACCACTGGGTCTCCCAGCACACCTTATCACCTCTGCTTCCCCAGGCCTTTGCATATGCTCTTTGCACTAGCCTCCTCTATGGCCTTCCCCTGGATATTTCATTCATCCTAGATCCAGGGCCGGGACTCGTAAAGGGCCTACGTACAGAAGAGCGCGTGCACCACACTCATAAAATTCAAAACAGAAAAAAAGCACTACACTTTAAAGTGTAAAGAAGTCTTGACTGTTTACTGATATATTTATTAGTGTTATATATATTTTAATATTTTAAAAATACATTATATTCTTGCAAAAGAACTTGTCTCATGTTAAGAGTGGACCTGCCTTAACTGATACCCTCAGCACTTCCTTGGATGCATATGGTTTATAGCTCAATCCCAACCTCACCACCTCCAGGAAGCCCTCCCAGATATCTCACTGCCACTGCACCACCACAAAGACGAGATGCAGAGGCTCCTCTCAGCACTTTTACAGCACCAGGTACTTTCCCCTAGAAGCACCTATCCCAGCTGCAGTGTTCCCATTGTTTGTATGGTTTTAATGATGCTCCTGGCACACTCATCCTCACCCCGGGAACAACGTCTGCCTTGCCCACTAGTGTGCCCCTGACTTCGCACAGTGCCCAGAGCACGGCAGGTGCTCAAGAAATAGCTGTCCAGTGAATGGATAGACAAGTGACTGCAGGACTGAGTCCGGGTGACGGCTGACATTATAAACGCAATCGGCAAGGAACCCAAAGGAGCCATCACGGGAATAAGAGGATCTCTCCAGTGAATTCAAGTCGTTCTTCCAGTAAATATGTACAAAATGCCTATTATGTGCCAGGCCTGAGGGCACTAGGATGAACAAGAAAGGCCTTATCCAGCAGAAAAGACAGACACATAAAAAACCCAAAGAGGAAACAGAGCCTCGGAGCGCTGGGGGAAGCGAGGAAACAGAGGTGGACTTCAGAACACTCCATCACCTCGGCATCCTGTCTCTCCGTGCCGTCCCTCGAAGTCAGGCCAGCACCATCCTCAGCAGGTGCCACCCTGCTGGAAGCTGCAGAAAGACACGCCCTGGCTTTGCCCTGCAGCAGACCGGGGTTGTTAGCACCTGCGTCCTTACAGCTACCTCCCATCACACGACACACAGTGACCAGCCCCCACCCTGGGCTGGGCATGGTGCCAGCCACAGGGGACATGGTGACCAGGCCGTGTCCCACTCAACGGCTCTCACCCCAGCCAGCCCAGCCTGCCCTTCAGGGGCACTTTCTCAAGCGCCACACCAATCAGAGAGGTTGCTGCTGGCATCTAGTGGGCAAGGCCAGGGCTGCCGGGTGACCTGCGAAGCAAGGGACGGTCCCTCCTCCGAAGGAAGAATCACCGGCTCTGAGTGGCACGCGAACTCGGAAATTCTAGCACAACTCCATCCACTGCCCACATGCCACACCCCTGCCTCGACTTGCCCACAAGTGCTGGAGAGCAGGGCACCCAAAGCACAGTCAAACCGTCGACAGCCCCGCGAAGTGATGTCCCCCTCGACGTGCCCAGCTCTGGTGCCTCACAGACCCCAGCTCCCACCGAAACTCTCCTTGCCACGTCCCAGGCCCTCTCTCCCTCCAGAGTGTGCTCAGCGGCCCCAGGAGTCCTGGCTCCTCTGAGTGTGGTCCATCCTGGAAGCAAAGGCAGAATCCTGGCCCCTCCCCCTGCTGACCTGCTAAATTATAATCTGCATTTCACAAGGTCCCACAGGACCTATATACACTTTAAAGTGTGAGAAACATGCCTGAGGCTACTCCAGGACAGCCTTCAGGGGCACCTTCTGTTCAAAATTCCCCCACTGAGGCCGAGGTCAAGATGGCAGGGAGGCTGCTTCCACCAGCTTTGCGTCCACCTCCTGGTCCCGCCTCCATTCCTGGCCCTGCCCCCATCCCCTGACCCATGTGCCCTGCAGTCCTGGTGAGAGTACCTTCTGTCCTGGAGAGCAAACCACATGCCACATGCGGGTGGGTGGCTTTTTCTCCCTACTCAGCTCAAAGATGGGAAAACGGGAGTGGGCCCCCAGAACAACCCGAACATGTGTCAGCCTTGAGGAACCCACACGGGAAAGATTCCACTTATGCCCCAGGTAGGTCAAAGGGGGACACAAGTCGGTCCGAAGGCATTCTCTTTCATTCCTGAGGGGGTGGTCGGCCTGAGAGGACCCTGCGGGAACACCGGCGGCAGAGTGCACCAATGCCTGTACCCGCAACCCCAGGCCCGTGGAGGTCGCTCTGGAGCTTTGATCCACGTTTCATCTCATGCCTTGTCTTCCATGAGCTCCTGGGGAGGCAGGCTGATGCCCCAAAACTGACCCGACACAGCACCTGATACTGAGTACGTGCTGGGGTGACGGCTGCAGGATGGGGTGGGGGGGTGGGGGGCGTAGGATGAGATAAGGCCAGACAGGAGGGAAGGGAAAGGAAGGGAAGGGAAGAAAGGCGGGCCCCAGCCACACCCCTCCCCCCCACTGCCCACGAAAAAGCACTCCCATAGGTGCATAGGTACAAGGATGTTGGCTACAGCGAACCATCGCCACCACCCAAACGCCCCTGACCAGCAGGCACCCCTGGCTACGCGGTGCCAGGCAGCAGTTCATCAAGAAGGAGGGAGATCTATGCGCCAGCGTGGGAACTCTGCAAGGCACGGCACGGCTGCGTGAGAAAAAAGGGTGCGCTGCAGAACGATAGATCCAAGATGGTGTCATTTATTTTTTTAATCAAAAATCAATATGACATTGTTTCTATGGATACCCTTCTACCGTATTTCATCAAATCTCAGATGCCATCGATTGTAAAACACACCACTACATACATTAAAAAAACTGTCAACCAGTCCCTGACATGCCACAAATCCTCAGGGTTCCTCTCGACTTCAGGACGCTACTGTGTCTCAGCACCTATGAAACGCGACATCATGCAAATTTGCAGTGGAAGGTCTCGAAGGGGCAGGCCACAGCAGTGACCGCAATTAACCTGTGGGAGGGGGCAGGACAAAGGAGGCGCAGGCCTTATCTGTCACCTTTGAAACTGTTACAAACAGAACAGATTGATGTGTTAAGTGATATTTAATAAATGTAACTTTACTTTAAACAAAGAGTGACTGAAAGCCCCCCTCTCCCCTACTAAAGGTGAAGCAATGGCGATGGTACTGGACCAATGCGTGAGTCATTGAAGAAACGCGGATGCTCCTCCGCGACGAGTCAGGGCGGGGCCACCAAGCTTTGTGAAGAGGAGAGAGGTTCACTAAGAGGTGTGGGGGGTGGCGGGGGGGCATGTGATGGAAAAAAGAAACCACAGGGAGGCTGATTTGGACAAACAGCAGGGCTACGCGGGGACCTTGGGTTGTCCCCCAAAATGGCACCTTCACCCGCCCTCGCCGCTGTCTGTGAAGCTGATCGGAAAGTCACAATGTCGTCCTCAATGCATCACCCACGAGGGACCCGCTCGGACTCAAGCTTCTAATTCCACCTCGACATCCAATTCCGTGTGCCGGGCAGAGGTGAGCCTGCCTCAGCTGCGTCACCTTGCCTGCATGCAAATAAAATGGCCTCGGTGCTCAGGGCCGGGCCTCCCTGCCTAGTCCTCTGGGGGTCCCGGGCAAACGGAAAGCACTTGCAATATAAATACAATGAACAAAGAAGCTACTCGGAAGCATCCTTGACCTTCCGGCTCTCCCTGACTCCTCCCTTGCCTTTGTCCCCAGTGAGGCCACAAATGGAATGACACTGGGGGGCGGGGGGCAGCGGCACCATGTGCCCTCCTTGCCAGCTCCTCCAGTAGTGACGCAGTGAATGGCATTAGTCGAACGACAACCAAGCAGCCCCCCACTCAGGCGAAGAACACTCTCGGCAGCTCGGCTGGGAGCTGAGCAGCTATGCCCGCCAGGACCTGGGCTTGGGGTCTGACAACCTGGCCCCTCGGCTGCCCCGCTCTGCGGTCTCATGGCACAAGACCACGGCACTGACCGGGACCACGGCCCGGAGCCAAAACCCGCACACCGACTCGACTAAGCCCCGAGCTCCGTCCGGGACACAGTGCGGCTCCTACTCCCCAAGCACAGCCATGCAGGACACGTCCCCTTTGGTACGTCAGGGGTCGTCCCCAAACTGGGACTTCTCAGCAGCAATCTAGGGTGACGCAAAGGGCGTGTGCCATCGGTCCCTTCAGATCACCTTCTACCTTCTCCCACCCCCCTCCACCCCCGGCTCTGTGCCCAGGAGGTGGACCAATAGGGCCCTCTGCTTCGGGCATGCTCCCTGGGGTGGGGGGGGGGGGTCACAGGTTGCGGTGGCCACTCCTGAGAGCAGCCTGCATCGTGGGCGCTGGGACGTCCCCAAGGCACTCCCCGCCCCGGTGGCTTCCCTTGCCCTGCCCACATCCATAAGGTGCCCTGGATTAAATGCTCCTCAATGGCTGCACTGGAACATGCCATCTGTCTTCTGTTAGGTGCAACAAAGGCAGCCTCCTTTAAATGATTTTTAAGTAAATATGTCGATGAGATGTCTGTTAAACATGCAATGAAGAGGCATTCCAGAAAGCAGTGATGAGACGTGGCCCACAGTGACAGTGGCCAGGCCGAGGCCATCTCACCAACTCGTTCCCCACCCCCCCGGCCCCTGTCCTGTGACCTGGCTATAGGGCTCTCGAGGACCTCTGCCTGCAACTCTGCCACTCCGTCCCCGAGAGACGGTCACTCCCAAAGCCCCCCCACACTGCATTGGTGCCCCTCAAATCCCTCCTGGGACCACAAGGTCTCCCCATGCTCTGCAGGCTTCCCTTTCGCTGGGACACAGTGGCTCTGGGGGCAGGAGCCCCACTGCGATGATGCCAACCCACGAGTACCCCAGCCGGCTGTGTGTGCCACGCTCAATTCTGTTATCTGTATCTCTCTACATATATCTACAGCAGGGATCCGCCATACCTCCGGCCCAGAGCCAGGGCCTGGCACACAGTAGGGACTTACTAGAAACTGAAGGCCTCACAGGGAAAGGGTCCCTGTCCACAAGAGGAGCAGGATGCCCGCTCTGGTCTGCTGTGTGGTCCCTGCCCTTCCGCCCAGGAAGCGGGTGGCAGAGCCATTTCTGAGGCAGGCAGGGGGGTGGGAGGGATGCGTGGGGTCTGGTGGCACCTGCCAGGAGGAGTCTCCAGACCAGGACACTGCTCGCAAGAATTCCTGGTCCGCAGTCACCCAAGGGAGGACCCACGGAACACCCAGGCCCCTTCTAACAAATCATCCAACGACTATTTCCTGAGCACCTACTATGTGCAGGCATGAGAAGGGCAGAGCAGAACACTGATCTGCAGAGGGGCTCCTTCTAGTAGCAAAGACAATAATGCAAAAGGAAAACTGGAGAAAATCAAATGAGGGACCTTGCTAGAGAGTGAAGGAGAGCTTCTTTAGCTGGGGAGGGGGGGTGTCAAGAGGGCCACGCTCAGTAGGTGACTTTGGAGCTGGGACCCCAAAGGAGGTGAAGGAGCTCTCCAGGTGAACCCTGCAAGAGCATCCGGCGGGGAGTTGGGGGGTAGGGGGTGTCATGTAACGGCCCTGTGGTGCGGACAAGTTCAGCCGGGCCAAGGCTCAGGAGGAGAGTTGGGGGGTGGGGGGCAAGGTCACCGGGATGGATTCATCCTAAGGGCAGTGGGAGGGGGACCCAGTCAGGTAGAAGCTGCCCTGGGAACAGATGCTGGGAAGGGGCTGGGAAGCCACAGGCAGATGCCCACCATCTGTCCTCGCCAGTCCCCTACTGCCTGCCTCTCAGCCCCCTTCTCCCTGCCTCACCCCCCTGCCCCTACCAGCCCTCAGAGGGGATCAGACCGGCTCTGATAGACCTGACCTCGTCACCCATCACTGGGCAGCACTGACAAGCACAGCCAGCCACTTGGCAAGGCTCAGACTTGCGGCACCCAGGAGGACAGGGTGAGGGGAAGGGCTGGGCTGATGTGCCCCCACCCAGCCAGTGCCGGGTGCCCACCTGCACAGCGGCCTCACAGCCTCCTTCTTCCCAGATGCCCCCATCCCGAGCAACAATGTCATTTCCAAAGGCAGCCAAATTCTGGCCAGTCAGCCCTATCGAAACGAAACTGTTTAACACAAAACGAAGCATCTTATAATCCCCTGTGCGTGTTCTCCCTGCGCTGGTACGCAGCCTTTGAAAACACTGCCAAACACTCCACCATTGTTCAGCGTCATCTTAGACCAGGGCCTGAGTTCAATTTCAGATTCCCTTGCTCTTTGCCTACCCTGCCCTGCTGGCAGCCCCCCGGCCTCTGCCCCACCCCAGCTCCAAGGCTGGCCAGGTCTGTGTGGGGAGCCGGAGGTAGAAAGTGAAAAAATAGAGAAAGGAAAGGCCAGTCCCCTGCTGGCTGAGCTCCTTGAAATACACATCCCGGCCAGAGGGAGATGAACTCGGTCGGTTTCTCATTCTGTCGGAGGACGGTCTTTATTTTTCTGTGTGAAGATGTCACTTTAGGGATGCCAAACAGTATCTTGAGGTCCAGAGGAACCAGAAACATCGACCAGTCTGCCCTTCAACCCCTCACCACCGCACGCCACTCCCCTACGCCTGTGGTCATCCAACATCCCACCTCCAGGCTTTGAAAAAGGCTCTGGCCACCAGGAAGCTGCTCCTTCCATGCGGGGTCCCTGTGGTTTCTGGAAATGGTCCTGGTTCTGCCCCTTGGACAACCAAAACGAATGGAGAGAGGGGTCAGGGTGTTCCCTGTCACTGCCCCACAGCTGGGCCCAGAGCTTCCATTGGGCAGCCCCTCCGTTAACGTCTCATCCAGAAGTGACAGCGAAAATATCAACCACCGGGTCACCGCTATAGGAACAGACACAGCCGATCTGGTGGGTCTGCCCAAGCTCTGACCTGTCCCTGAGGTCAGCTCACCTACTCTGGAGCCTTTACTGCTGGAGGCAAAGCTCCTTCCCTCTTTGGGATGCTTCCGCAGAACAGCATCCACACCCCCTTCTTTGGCCAGCAGCAGCCCGGCTCCCTCTGGGAACATCTCCGGGTCTAGCACTCAGAGCACATGACCTGGCCTGAGCCAAAGCCGACGTGGCCTTCTTCAGAGCCAGGAGGCGCAAGGTCATGAGGCCTTCGCCAGCGTCCAGGTTCAGTCGCCCCTGAGGCCAGCCGTGCACCTGGAATTTCTGTTTCTACTACATTCCCCAACTTGATGTTAAGTACGTTAGGGGGTGCATTTTCTGGCACTGACCACTAAGGCGGTACCTTCCCAGCTTGCAAGCATGACCTGGAAGGCTCCTCTCTGTCTTCCCCTAGCCATTCTCCAGCCACAGTCTCTCCAGCAACACATGGGACAGAGCAATTGCCTCCTCCATCCTGCTTACGACACAACTTCACAGCCTCAGTGAACACTAACTCAGGCTCCAAGTTCACTAATCAACGCAGCCTCGGAGCACACCAGCCATCGCGGCCGTGACCTGGCCACTCCTGTGAACTCCCCGCACTGTTCATGGAGCCTTGGCCAGTACTCGGCTACACCACAGAGGGAAGCAACCCACTCTCTAGAACAAAACACGAGTCCGGTTAAGACCGTCCTGGCCAAGTCAGCAAGGGGCCACGTGTACTACACTGGGCTGTCTCACTCCCCAGGCGATCCCGCGTCTGGAGTATTTCCTAGCTCCCAGTAGCTGTTCACAGAAAAGGGTTCTGCGAATGAATGAACACACGGCGGGCGACGCTCTGGTTCTGAGGAACATCTTTTCCTCGCCCGGTAGTCCGCTCAGGTCTCTGGGTGCCGGGACCTGTAAACTAAGCGACGTGGGAAGAGGTCATCAATGGTTTTCAGCGATGACCAGGAGGGTGGCAGAATGTTCCCATTGCGTCTTTTACCCCCAAGTCAGGCAGGATGTGGCTGGGGGCTCTTCCTGTCTTCACCTCCAGGCACATTTATTTCTCAGAGCTTTTTCGAGCCTCACAGTGGAGCTCCCTAAGACACCTTTCCCGGGGGACACACGATGGCCAGATCTGTGTGCCCAACGGGATCTGAACAGCCCTGGCCCGGCCAGGAGAAAGCAACAGGGCGTGGGCGGGGAGGGGGAGGAAGGTGGCCAGAAGGGTGAGGAGTGCTGCGCCAAGGGAACTGTACACCTTGCTGGGAGAGCAAGAGCTGCGGCTCATGACAAAGCTCCACGTCACCGGCCCCGAGTGGCTCGGTGACACAAGGTTTCACATGTACACGTGGGTGGGTGGGGTCTTACCAAAATACCTACAGACTAAAGAAAAAAGTCTTACTGAGATTTCAGAAGCCCATGGGGGAGGATGTGACTTTTTGGTACCACCAGGTGCCCCAGGAACACACAGCAGGCTGATGTCACAGTCCCTCCCCACACCACCTGACACCCGGGCCACTCAGGCCCGAAGACTGACCTGAGGGCTGCCCAGCCTCTCTCCAGCCTGGCCCAAGGCCTGGGCACGATGTTCCAGAGGCCCAGCACCCGGTGGGAGTCACCAGGGCTTGATGGGTCCCCCTCCCAGGGCTCTGCTGCCAAAGGACCAAGAGACAGAGGTTTGGGGAAGGAAGGCTGGCCTGGCTTCAGGGGGTCCCCCAAGGTGGGGGCACACTCCCACAAAGTGAGAAAGAACTCAAGGTCAAAGTCCAAGGAAACGCTCAGTCTAACCGGTGTTCAGTGTGAGTCCAGAGCCCTCGAGGATGGCAGGCTCCGTGTGGGGCAATGCCCCCTCCGAACAGCCACCGGGCCAGACAGGAGCTACATAGGCCCACCCAACACAGAGCACGGGGGTGCCCTGCAGCGGGCACCAATCCCTCAACCACCCTGAGGGCTGCACCGCCTCCTAGGAATGACCAGAGACACCCTGGGGGGAGGGGAGTGCCAGCGAGCCCTGACCCACCGCCCCCTTAACCTTTGCCAAGTCCCACCTCACCTGTCCGTGCCTTCAGATGCCCTGGGGCATCCTGGAGGTTTGAGAGGACCAGAGGGCAGATGGTAGGGGGAAGAATCTTCCAGATCCTTTCCGGAGAGCTCTGCAGTTAACCTGCTTTACACACAGGTTGGGTTTGAGAGTAAGACCGGAAACCACTGGGCTAGATGATCTTTCAGGAATCTGCATCCCTGAAACTCTGAGAGCACGGGACGCTATGAAGAGCAATGTGAATTGACTTCATAACTGGCAGCCAACACTCTGGCACATGACTCAACCACGCATCTCCATCCTTCCTGTGTGTCCCTATACACTTCCCTGCTCCTGAAGTAGACACCGTATTTCCTGGCCACCATCCTGGGGAGCCCGCTCCCCGATTCTTAGTCCCAGGGGTGTGTAGGAAGCTTCCCCCCGACTCCACCCACCTAGCTAATACGTGCATCTGTCTCCCCGGGGATTCAGTGCCAATGTGGGGGTGAGTCTTGGTCACGCCTGCTTCACTAGGAGTCCCCCTCACGGCAACCAGGAGCAGTGAGGAGGGGGGGAGGCTGGAGGTGCTGGGGACAGCTCAGCTGTGGCACAGGGGGTGACAGGGTTTGGGGAGACAGCCGTGGGGCGTGTCCCTGCAGGGCCTGGGGGGACCTACTGAAGCCAGCCCGACCTCTGAGTCCACTGGGACCACTAAGAGTCCACAATTTTCTGCTTGTCAGTTTGCCTTGAGTCTCTGCACAGAAAGCACATTATGAACTGAGACCTGAGGCCCTGCTACGTGCCAGATAAAGGGTCACGGCGACCTCACACAGCCCAGGCATGGAACAGGCACAGTGCCGACACACGTCTCCTTTGGAAACCTCCGAGCTGAAATGGATGACAGCAGGCTGGACCCAGGCGACACCGGGAACACACTCCCCACAAGCCTGAAGGCCTGTCTGGGGTGTTTCTTTCACCCCCATCCCCAGGACCTCGAGGTCCTGCTGGGTGCGCAACACGGGAAGCCAGCAGAGGCTTTGGCTGCTTCCAGGAATGGTACAAAAGCCAGGGCGCAGCCTGGGGGTAGCGGCCCCTCACTCCCAAGAGCATGCCCAGGGGTCACCCACTGAGCCTCATCCTGGCGGAGGGTGGAAGGCAGAGGGCGGTTTGCAGCAAATCAACCTTGAGGACAGGCGACCCTGGAACCCACTCTGGCCTGCCCTTGGACACACAAGAACCCAGGAGGCACAGAGATTCAGAAACGCACCGAGGCGGTCAAGCTGCCCGGGTGGGAGAGAATGAAGGACCCCTCCGCTGCGGAGAGCCCTAGGGACCACAAGTACACAACGCGCCCTTCCCACGGGAACCAAAGAAATTTGGATTCTCCACGCCTGGCCCCCTGCCTGCCACACTCTTAGATTCGCATCCAATTCCGGAGAGACCTCCATGCCCAGCAAGGTGGCAGCAGCTTTCGTTCTACGTAACCGAGACCGGGGAAGCACTCTACAAACCTGCAGCCTCACAGGTGAGTAACAACACCGGCAACTGAACAGACTCCTCTCCACGTTGCCGCCAGGAGCCAGGGCACAGCTGCCCGAGCCCAGGCGGAACCGTGGAGTCCCACGCAGCCTGCTGGCTCCGCAGGCGGCTTCTGATGGGGACCTCGGAGGGCAGGCAGCCAGCAATTCGGGGAAGGTTCCACACCCTGCCCATCACTTCCCTCCTAAAGGGCCGACTCACACAGCCAGCGTCTCCCCAAGGAGTTGGGAGGTGACATCCTCATACAATGAAACATCTTTAATGGCACGGGGGACAGCAGCCACTGAAAGGCCACCTACGGCTCTTCATCACACCAGAGAACCTTTCTATGCAGCGATTACTTTCCCCACCGAATTACCTTCCCTATAAACACCCAGTTCCTACACCCCGAGCACCAAGAGGGTCCCTATGCCTAGTACACGCTCAGCAAACATTTGTTGAATGAATAAACCATCTCTTCCTGCCCTAACTGCCCCTTCTGAGTCCACAATGACTGAAGACCTACTGTGCCCAGACTCGGCACAGGGGACTTCCCGCTTTGCGCTCTCGCCCCTCAAAGCCCTCTGTCTGCTGCCTGGCTGCCTGGCTGCCTGTCTGCCTGCCTGCGGACATGGCGGTCCTCTCGGAGGATGTAGCCTCCTTCGGGACAAGATCAACAAAACATTTACTGAGCACCTACTGTGTGTTCCAGCCACAGGCCAAGGCTACCCTGGGGACAGAGAGGAGAATAAGACCCCAATCCTTGGCATCAAAATTTTTTTTAATCTTTTTTTTTTAACATTTTATTTATTTATTTATTTATTTTTAGAGAAGGGAAGGGAGGAGAAAGAGAGGGAGAGAAACATCAGTGTGTGGTTGCCTCTCATGCGCCCCCTACTGGGGACCTGGCCCGCAACCCAGGCATGTGCCCTGACTGGGAATCGAACCAGTGACCCTTTGGTTTGCAGCCTGCACTCAATCCACTGAGCTACACCAGCCAGGGCTTGGCATCAAAATTTTTGATGGTTGCCAATATGGTTAGTAAATTTTTTTTTAATGTATTTTCCCGGAGTTTAAATTTACAGTTCTCTTACATAAAGGAGGTTCTGACTCCTTTCTAAATGTTTAAGATCAGTGGTATTTCTTTTTCCAGTTCCGTCTCTGCCCTTCGCACATGGGAGACATTCAAAATACCTAAAGACCCGAGCGGTACCTCTGATCTACGTGGCACGCCGGCCTCAGGCAGCCCGGACTTTGCCCCGTTTCCTCTCGATGTATGGGCTATTTTCTTAGTGCTGGTGGGACCGCCTTACACATTAAGAAAAATATCTTTTGCCTGTGATATGTGTCCTTGGTTTAATTTATTGTGGTTTTGGCAATGCAGAAATGTTTTATTTTTATAGTATTTCTTTTGTTTTATGGCTTTTGGGCTTAAGGTTATATTTAGAAAAGGCCTTCCCCACCCCTCACCCCCCGATACTATAATTTTTTTAATTCCCTTGTTTTCTTTTAGTATTTTTAAGTTTTCTTTCTATGTTTGGATTTCTGATCCATTTGGGATTTGTTTGGTGTTCGGAGGAAAAAGGGATCCAACTTTTTTGGGGGGGATACCTACCCTGTTCTTCCCACTCCCAACTACTGGGTGACTCATCTGTCCCCACCAATCTGCAGTGACACCTTTCCCATATCCTCAGTCCTTTCAAGGTCCCTGTCTGGTCTCCTTCTGTACCCCTGGTCTGTCCCACACTGCTCTGGTGACCAGCCCCGCCCGACACTCCTCTACTTTAAAATTTCCTCCTGTCCCTGCATGCCTATTTGTCCTTAGAAACTTCAGAATCAGCTTGTCACTTCTCAATCAATCCTATCATCCCTTTCATTGGCTAAGGTTAAGGTAATGGGTTCATTCCGGGCACACCCACCTATTTACAGCATCGGATCTTTCCACCCAAGGATGAGATCTGCTTTTCCAGGTATTTACGTCTCCTTTGTGTCCGCCAGTGGCGGATTCTGTTTGTGGGTCCCGTCCAAACACTGGGCTGTTGCTTCCTGGATGGGTTCCCTGGTCTGGACCCATCTGTGGCCATAGGAAGCAAGACCCTTCCTGGTCCCTGTTTTCTAGCTGGAAGCTGTTTGCATGCAAAAAGGCTCCTCGCGTGGAGGTATATGTTGGGCTCAAACCCCAGGCCTTTTGCACTGCAAGACCCCGGCTAACACCCAGGTGCTGTGCAGGCTCCCTGTGGGCAGAAGGCACCGGCAGCCTGCACCTGTGCACTTGGCCTGCGCCCGCTCTGTTTTGCCCAAATGGAATCAGTACCAGGGGCACCCTGAGCGGTAAGGCAGGGAGGGTCCCACCCACGCCGCCAGCACACAAAGGCGAGCCCGGGCCAGCCGGCGGGCAGGAACGAGGCTGGCAGACAGGAACGAGCCTCGGCCCCGTAATTACGGCCCACAGGTCACTCTGGCCACAGCTGAATAAACCAGGGTGTCATTAACTCTCCACCCCGCTCTTTACGCAGCAGCACCTCACCTTTGCCAGAAAAGGAGGGTCTGCCCTTCCGAAGGGGCTGGCGCCACGCTCCTCAGTCCCCGTCCTCGGGTAGGGGGTGCGGCTGAGGGGGGAGCAGCAAAATTAAACCACAGGGAGCACTTTTTTATTTTTTTGCTGTCACTATTTGAACAAATTTCCCTTCTCTTACTTTTTTTATTAACTTCAGCATTTAAAAATGGTGTGTCTATCTGGAGTTCAGTTTTAAATTGCTCCCCAACCCTGAGTCTTGTGGAACAAGGCAGTGGCTCCCATCTCCCCACAACTACCTAGAGGTCCCCCTGCTAGAGCAGTTTTAAAGAACCACGTTCAAGGTCGCCCCCACAGGCAACCTCCCCACTGCCAGTCACGGCCTCTTCCCAACAGGCCCCACCTGCCTGGAAGGGCCGACCCGCCCCACACACCTGCCTGGCTTGCCAGGGGGGACAGCCCTCTGCAGGAGACAAGGAGCAGAGAGCAACTGGACAGGTGTTACTGCCCTCAGGCCCCACATTCTCAGCAGCAGGGAGGGCCCGCCTCCTCCCAAACAAGGCTCATTTGTTCCCTCAGATATATCCGCACTGCACCCAGGGCCCCGCCTCAGCAGACCATGGTCCTGTCTGAAACGGCCTTTGTCAGGCCTCCAAGTGTCCCTACGGTCCGTGAGGAGAGTGATGCCCACCTGCAGTGTCCCCAGCACCAGGACTGGACGGCCCATGCTCAACATCCGGCAGAGCCCTGCGCCTGACCTGGGAGGGCCTGCTATTGCCTTTCATGCCTAAGCCGGACTTTTAAAGCAGAAGGCAATGTTCAAGCACCATATGCTAAGCCCAACATATAAAACAGGTCTTTAAGGAGGGGTGACAGAGCCCCCTCGGCCAAACGGGCCCCAACACCCACCCAAGAGGCCCAGAGACACCTCTGGGACACAGTTTGAAAACAGCGGCACGAGAGAAGGGTGTGGCAGCATCCTGGGTGGGGACCCGTTTTGGAGGAGGCACAATCGATTCCCAGCAGTCACCTGTCATTGGGGGGACCCTAGGAACCCATGACTTGGGGGGAAACAACTCCTCAGCCATCTCTTCTGTGTCAGGGACACTCTCCTAGACTGGGCCACACCTGGGCTGGGTGGCCAGAAATTTCTCAGGGACACTGTTAGGTGAGGTCATTTCTTGGACCCTTTCTAGGAATTTGTGACTCCCAGTGCTCCGGGGCTGGGGGATGCTCCCGGCTCCCACTTCCCCATGGAGGTTGTTAGCGGGGTCCTGTCAGTCAGCAGGCAGGTGTAAGGGCGGTCACCCCCAGCCCCGGAGGTGGCCGCCATGGCTTCAGCCAAAGTCTACGGCTTAGAAAGGAGAGGCAGCCCTGGGAAGAGACTCCTGAGCACGACCGAAGCACAGGTAGTTCTAGCACAGACCCCCGCATCAAGCCCAAAAGTGTCACATGGTCCCTTCTCCACCTAGAGATGCCACCAATCTCAAAAGTGTGGTGGGAGATAGAAACATCTCCTTGGTTCTGAGAACTGGAGGGAGGGGCACGGAGCAGGGCTGGGCGCCCAGCAAGGCTCCTTGGGGCACCCGCTCCAACAACTGCACACTTGAGGAAATGAAGAGAACGGCTTTTCACTAGAAGGTCAGTTCACTGGTTGTTTTAAAAGTGAGTGACAGTATTTCATTCTCTTACAGGTTAGAACCCCCCTCAGGTCTCGGCTGAACGAAGAAACACACCAGCATCTATGACTTTCTCAAGCAGGAGAGAGTGTGCGCAGCCCAGGGCCCTGAAGAGGTCCGGGCTAGGCCACCAAATCGCTGTGTGACCTTGGCCAAGCAATCACCTGTCCCTCTCAGTGCCCCAGCATTCTAGGGTCCTAAGTCAGCCATGGCCTCTACCCAGGGTTGAAGTATCACAAGCTCCAAATGACTGGGCTTTGATTTGCTGAGCCCCCAAAAGCACAAGTCTGTAAGTGTCCCCTTGGGTGCACTGTTTTGGGGGTGCCTGTTCCCCTCAGAGGTTGAGAATGGGCACTGGGTCTAGCCAGGGCCCGCGTGCAGGTACGGACGTCACTTGAGGGAAAGTCGTAGCAGCTCCCCAACCACTTGGCTTTCAAACTTCTGAGCTGGCAGGAAAGGCAGGGACACTGACAGCCTCCAATACCAACCTCCTTCCCACCAGCACATTTCCCCAGAAAACAGGTGGCACATCCCCTTTAGAACACCAGTCTGAGATTTCAGGTCCTTTCCCCCTAAACCGGCGACCAAGGTACTCCTGTGCAGCGATCCCAAAGGAAGAAGCTATCGGGGTATACCTGTGCACGGAACACAGGCACCCCGAACTCGACGCCCTGGAGCATGGCTGCCACCCCCAGGGAATCCACATGCCACCGTCCCCCACCCACCCAACACGTGACCCAGACACACAGTCACACACGACACGTGAAGTCATAAACCGCTTCTGTAAAACCCTGGCCTTGCCCACCTTCTCAGAGGCTCTGGGGAAAGAGCGAACAGGACTACGGTCCGGTGCAGCAGCAGCTGGCCACTCAGAGAGGCGGGAGGCCCAGCACCAAGGTGAAACCAGGTCCCTTTCTGCACAGGCCCTTCTCGGCCTGTGAAACTGTCCCCGTCCACCACGAGGCCTGGCCTCGAAGCTCAACCTTCACACAGCTCTCCACACTTAAGCGGCTTAACTATGCACGAACCACCTCTTAATTGCTAGGTTTCCAAAGGCCTTCCAAAAATCTGGGGGGCAGGCCCGAGTCCTACAGAGCACGGACTGGGGGAGCAGGGACGGGGAGCCTCCCCCCTCATTCCCGCCAGCCAGAATGCTGTTGCTTTTATTTATAATTTCATTGAAAAGGCGGATACAAGGGTACCCCAGACACCACAATAAAATGACATTCCCTGTAAAATTACATTATTAATTCTTTAATCTCACCCGAGGCCTCAAGCTGTTGCTTTGTCCAATTACCCGCATAACCACCTGTCAGCGTCCGGCGCTGTTCAGCATACCTCCAGGACAGCGGTGGGCCCGGTGGTCCGTCAGCTCCGCCAGCGACTCGAAGTCCTGCTGACACTGGTCGCAGGTGTAAATTGACTCATCCTCCATGTCTTCATCTTCCTCATTTCTCTCCTCTTGACTTGTCACGCTGTTCCTGTCCTCCAGCGCCCGGCTGGCTTTCTGGTCACACTCCGGCTCTCCTTCTAGGCCTCCTGCCAACAGGAAGAATACAGTCCACGTGGGCTGACGGGGTCTCGGGAAAGGGTTTTAGAAGAACTGCCCGGCGTTTATTAAGATACATTTAATTAGTCTACCTCCCAGGGTCCGTCATTCTGGACGCCTGGCGGTGTATTAATGTATGGGGGTTCTCCGGGAGCATGTGGTGTCGTCATTCTCAACTAGGCTCCCTAATTCTTGGTGCAAATCTTCTATGGAGATTTCCTGTCACCTGCCTCCGGGCAGGGATGCTGGGGGTTGTGACCCATCAGGGAGGTGAAAATGCCTTCGCATCTGTCTCCTGAAAACCATCCTCTCTCACACATTTCTCCAGAGCCCCATCAGCTATTCCTAACGCCCCTAAACGTTCCCCCCACCCGAAGCCTCGTGATTCAGAGCAGGGAGAGCTTGGAGCCAAGTTCACCCTCCGTGCCACGAGCCTCCGGATGTGCCGATGCTGGCTCAGCCCCTTTGCATGGATGTCCTGACCCTGGAACCCAGGAAGCATGCGGGACCACAGAGAGTCAGGCTGCACCTGAGCCTTCGCTGGTGCCCAGGTTTCAGCCTAGACAGGGAGAACCAGCCTTCAAATCCTTCCACCAATTCCTTTCAAATGAAATGTGTCCTCTGGGCACAGTTACAGATCACGACAATGATGTCTGAGGTTTGTGTCGCGTCCTGCATTTTTCTTTTTTTTTCTATTTATTTATTTTTAGAGAGAGGGGAAGGGAGGGAAAACAAAAGGGAGAAACTTCAATGTGAGGTTGCCTCTCATACGCCCCCTAATGGGGACCTGGCCTGCAACCCAGGTATGTACCCTGACTGGGAATCGAACCGGCAACCCTTTGGTTCACAGACCAGCACTCAGTCCACTGAGCCACACCAGCAGGGCTACATCCTGTACTTTTTCAAAGCCAGTTACATACCTGTAGACCCATTTCTCAGTCTCAAACACCCTACAGCTAAAAGCCATCCTGAGGTCCTGACCCACTGCCCACCGAGGGACAGCTTCATGACTCCCAGTGCACAGGGAAGACAGCTGGCATGCAGCCAGGAAGAGGCAACACCCCCCAGCATCCTACAGACATTTAACTCGATGCCCTGTGTCCCGTCTGGTGCACCTCCCTGCACAGCTGGGGGCACGGTGCCCAGCTTCCACTGAGAGATTCACAGGACGCATGGAGAACGTGTAAATCAAAGTGCAAATGAACATGCAGAGTATAAACCCCAGAACAGGTCTGTGACCCCGACAAATGTCGGTGGGTCAAACTTGTCCAGTGAAGTGCAGAGACTCGGACCAGAAAACCCAAGTACGCGTGCCGTCTCTTCCCACCCGTGTGAAACTAGCGCCGACAGGAATCACGGCGAGAAATCGCTCTCGTGTGTAAAGACACCAATGCAAACACATCTGCATGTGCAAAGGAGTGTGTGTGCACACGTGTGCCACACATGACCCCGCAGTTACAGAAAAAGGCCTCCGCACACAACCTGCATGCCCCCGAGGGCTGGCCACCAAAGCAAGAGGGAAGAACAAGGCAGAGAGTGCAGTCGATTCGAGGTGGAAGCCACAGTCCCATAAATATTCCAATTTAGAGACAGACAGCAGCACGGGGGCTGCACTGCTCCCGTCCACACAGCGCACGCACCGGCACCGAGATCCCGCACAGACAAATCAGCTCGTCGGAGAGCCAGCTGCCGCCATCCGTGGCGGGGGAGCACGGCCCCAACACGCCGCTTGGAACAGCGCGGAGGCAGTAAAAATCGATGTTTCCATTGGTGGCCCATCAAAACATCTCTCTTCTTACCAATTAGGGGTTGTACAATTTTTAGGTTCTTTTCCTTTTCTTTTTTTTATCAGAACACGCCAACTCCCGGCAACACAGAAATCCCATTAAAAGCCAGGCGGCATATTTATCTCAGGAAATCGGATCCGCTGCTCCGGCAACAGCCAGAAAGAGAAAGCAGAGAAATGAGAAATATCTTCGGGAGCCTGCGATACCGTAAGTCACCACGCAGGCAGCCACCGTTGCACGTCAAGCCCTGGCTCTGAGATTCCTAGCTTACCATCTCTTCCCTTAATAAAAAAAAAAAAAAAATGCTCTGAAGGGGAAGGAGGAAAAAAAGAGCCGTAAATCCGCCTTTATCTACTTCCCCGACTCTCCGCCCAGTGCACTAGGTCCAGCACCCCAAAGGAGCTACTGTACTTAACACACGATTTAATAGACATATTTAAATTACCCCCCGTTTTGTTCTGCGCTTTTTTTTCTTGTTTGCCGTATTTACTTGGCAGTACCTTGCACACCGGCCCATCTCAGCCACAATTGCGACACTGCGTTTGATCTCTTTAAATCTGCTACATCCTGTTGACTCAGGAGGAGATAAATCAGCATGTCAAGTCTTGGGGTTTTATAAGTCAAAAACCCATAAAGTCATCCAAGAGTATAAATCAGTTTTAAGGAACTGTCACCTCCCCTCCCGCTGTCTACTAACAGGAAGGCAAGGTGGCTTCGCAGAAGGGGGCACGAGAGGGGAGGTGGGCAAAGGAGGGGACCTCACTACCTGCGGTCCCATGGGGTGCCCCGGCCGGCCGGCCGGCCGGCCTGACCCTCAAAAAGCCAGAAAGGGAAGACTCAGTGGCCTGAAGAAGCTTTGGGGAGCAGGATGTCCCCGAAGACGCAGTCCACAAGGGCCCTGGGCTTTGTCAGCACCGTCGGGACTCGGAGCAGGAAGCCTTCCGAGCTGGGAGGCCTCTGCTCGGGCCCTACCGTCTCTGAGCCGCATGTTAGGGAAAGAGAGTAAATGGGGCTATTTTTCCATTTACAGATGGGAACACAGAGACTCTGAGGGGTCGCCCAAAGCCAAGGTTGGGACTGAACCTACCAGTCTGATGGTGAGCAGCATGCCCTCCCGCAGACCCAGGGCGTGCAGGGGCCCCAAGCTCCCCACGGTCCAGAGTTTGAGGACAAAGTGCTCTGGGGCACCATCCCTTGCAGAGTGCTCTATGCAGTCAGTCACCTTGTCCCTGGACCCCTGCCCCCTCCCCCCCAGCAGCTGCTTAGGGAGCTCCTTGGGACCGAATGAATGGAACTTCTCTATTCCTTCCACCCAGGGCTGGCTAGTCACAGGTGGCCACCCCAGAGGCCCACGCAGGTCCCCGCCCAATCCGTCAACCAGGGAGGAGGCAGAGCCCAGAGGCCACCATCAGCCACCAGCCCTGTCAGAGGCCCCATCCCACATGCTTGCCTCTCCAACGGCCCTGGGCCCGATGCAGCCCACTGAGCAGGCCACAGAGCCCCCTTCTCCTGTCAAGACCTGGGGTTGGAAAGGGCTTCCCAAAATCCTGCACTGCCACCTTTTCCTCAGGCCCCAACCAAGTCCCCTGTGGGTGGCCTGGAGCTGCTGGAAGCTCCCCCAGGGGAGGACCGAGCCACATGCTCGGACAGGGAACGAACAGCCCGAGTTGGTACCTTAAACACCAGCCTCACGCTCCACCCCGGACAACCCCCAGCCTCGCTGTTTTCCAATGGGCACACCACCGGCGGCAGCCGGCATTTACAGAGCACCTGCTGGATGCCAGATGCCCCCGAGCATAGCCTGACAGGCGGCCCTGTGAGGTGAGCCCCATCACATCCTCGTTTTACGGGTGAGGGGCCCAGGGCTCGGTGGGGTGACAAAGCTCCAGCAAGGTCACAGGTGGCGGGTCTGTGTCTGACGCAACCGCCCTGCGACGCAGCCCCTACAGTGGTGACTCAGCACAAAAACGAGCCACGCATCGAAGACTTTGTAAGCCTCTACAGAGCCATACGCGTGCCGGCCCCTCAGGTCCAGCGAGGGCTCCGCTGGCCTCTCTAACGTCCCAGCCAGACAGACTTTCCTTCAGGGCAGCCCAGAGTCCGGCTGTCAGGGCCCCTCTGCCCCCAGGGCCCAGCTGACAGGCTCCACCCGAGGCCACCGATGAGGGTCTCTTCCCTCTGGCCCCAGTCCCCACCAGCAGCACATGGGTCAGAAAGAGCCCCATCGGGAAAGATGGCCTCTGCTCCTTCTCAGGAGGGGCTGGGGGGATCAGACAGCAGGAGACCAGGGCACCCTGAGAGCCACCCAGGGACCAGCAGGGACCCCACCCCTGGGGCTCAGGGGAGAGCAGCTAGCTGCCCAGCGGAGGCAGAAGGCCAGGAGTGCCCCCGGCGCCCGGGACAGAGAAAACAAGAAGAGAGGTTAAAAGTCGTGCGATGCCCGGTGCCAACAATCACAGAGACTCGCCCATTCTTTCCTTTGCTCACCCACAAATACTCGCTGAGGTCTGCCGTGTGCCAGGCACAACACGCGCACGCACACTACAACTCAGGGGGGCCGCCCGCCTCATTCATCCTGGTGGCCTCAAGGCCGCACAAAGCCTGGCTCAGAAAAGACGCTTAATGGACTCGGGGTGGGTGAGTGAGCGAGCGAGCGCACGAACAGATGACCACCAGTGGGGAGGGACAGCGGCAAGGCCCGCCTCAGTCTCAGCTCTGGGACACCCCTCCCCGCCGGCCCCGGGTGCGACCTGGAGGAAGGCGCTTCTCCTGCCTGAGTCTGGTGCCTTGTACGACAGCAAGGAGGCTGACTACAACAGGCTCCGTTGTCTTCTCCTGCCGCACACGTGGAGGGAGGCACCTGCATGGACGGGCATCGCCCAAGAAGAATCGTGTGCACGGCCGAGTACCAGAAATGTAAGGCCCTGTGGGTTTCAAGGAGCCAGGAGGAGGCGGGCACAGGGGCAGTCGGGAAGAGGGGGGTGTGGGCAGAGGTGAGACCAGGGTGCAGGGCAGGGGTCGCTGGTGGAACAGAGGGAGGGCTGAATACCAAGGGCGCTGAATGCCAGGTGAGAGTGGAGAGGCAGGACAGGAGCCCTGGAGGCTGGCAAGTCCTGGGGAGGCCTTCCCACCTCTCATTGCTCCTCCCAGTCAGACCTGGGCGGAGGCTGCACCACCGCCTCCGCAGAAATCAAAACCACCAGACCACGTCCAGGGCTCAACCCAGGGACCCAACTTTACAGGGAGCGCCAGGAGGCCAGAGGGCTGAGGGCACCAAGTGGCCACAATCCAGACGGTTACTAAGCACCAACAGCCACAGCAGCAGACAGCTGGTCCCAGGGACCGTCCAGGTGACAGAAGAGAAAAAATCACACTTTGGAGCTGGACTGCCTGGGTTCAAACCCACATGCTACCACTTAATCACTGGGGGACACTGGACACGCCACTTGCCCTCTCTGAGAAAAATCTGGTGATGCTGGATTATTTTAATGAGGGAACACAGACGCGGCCTGGTGCCCCGCCACAAGAAACTTGAGGAAGCAGCAGCCACGATTACTGTCTGAATGCCGCTGGTACCGTCGGAGCAAGGCGTGCAGCTTCGTGCCACAGACGAGAGCTGAAGACCTCGTACCCCATCGTACCCCAAGGGACGTTCTGCCAGCAGGCCTCACAGGCCCCCGGGGAGAGACCGTCTGGGCACGTGCTCCCTTGAAAGGCACAAAAATGTCCACACAAACCAAAAGAAAAAAAAATTTCTAATGGAGCAGGAAAGCAAAGTCTTGAGTTCAAGTCCAAGGTGGCCCCACCTTCCACGCCACGCGACCTTGACTAAGTTGCAAGCCCACCTGCTGGAGGACAGACCTTGACCTCTGCCAGGGTGTGGCCCAGCCAGCTGGTGGCGAGCCAACACAGACACGCTCACTCTACGACTCGCAGGCCAGCAGGCCACTCTTCTCGCACTGTCCCCTGTGCGGAGCTGAGACGCCTCCCAAGAGAACACACATCCAGGAAGGCGTCTCCCGTTTCCTGCATGTTTGCCTTGGGGCAACACGGTTTCCACCAGGAAACTCGGACCCCAGCCCAACAGGGAAGGGTTTCCTGCAGACCCTTTCCCTAGCGGCTTGTTCTGTTCCTGGGGAGGGGGCAAGGTGGGAGGGAGCACGTTTTGGCAACCTGGGCACTAGGTTGAACCCTCGCCCCGCCTGGAGAGGACACGACCCTGTGACCCTGTAAGCACTTCCTCATCCACGCCCAGGCTGGCAGGACGGAGGGCAGGAGGTGGGGCCAGGATGCCTGCCTATCCCCGAGAGCCCCCCCCGCCCCCCCTCCCCGACCCCTCTGCGCCTCTGTGGCCAGCCGGCCGTGTGGCGAAGCACTCTTCCTCTCCAGGGTTAAGGTACTGGCAAGTGCAGGCAGTGGGGTAACACTTCACACTCAGCCTAAAGGGTCCCCTTGGCAGCAGAGCTTGGGCAAAAGTTTCAACACCCAACTTGCTGCGTCCAGATTCTGCTTCCTAAATAAGGAAATTGTCGGGGGGCGCCTGCCGACCCCGGGTCAGTGCTGCTGGCTCTGTGGGTGGAATTTCCCGCTGAGCGTGGCTGTACATGACCCGGGCTGCATCCCCCAAACCGAGCCAGGACACTCGCCCTGGCTGACGAGGCAGGTCTGGGTACCGGGGCCCACTCTCCACAGGCCCGTGGCTGACCACGGAAATGCGTAGAATCCTCCAGAGGATGTTTCCTAGGTTGTCAGGAATTCTAGACCCAGAGGCCAACAGGATCAGCAGCAGGATGGCCACCTCTTCCCTCAGACCAGACCTTCCAGTGCACTTGTGTCCATCTCCCAGTGACTCCCTAAGGGACAGGTTACCTCAGACCCGCTCAGCAGAGGGCAAACTGAGGCTCAGACAGGTGAGATGGCCCACTCGGACACTCCGGGTCAGTGAACCAATGGCCTGCCATTATGCAAATGAGTAGAGTGAGCTGGGAGGGGCTGCGTAAGGGGAGGGGGAGAAACGTCCACCCAAGGGGGTGGCCCCTGCTCAAGCCCTCTACACAGTCACCACACAAAGCAGCGAGGCCCAGCACAGGCACAGCAGCTGTATTTTTTAAAAAGAAAGAAATCCACATTTTCATTTGAAATCTCTCTGGGTTACTAAAGGTTGATGTCAAGTTTTAAGATAACAGTGTGTTCAAAACAATAGACCCTGGAGGGCTGGAGGCAGCCTGGGGATGGGGGGACACGCGCAGCAAGAGCCATCAGGCCCCCTCAAGCCTACGGTGAGGCAAGGAGGTGCTCTGGGCATTGATGAAAGTGTCCCTTCTTGGGGATTTAGGACCCAAGTTCAAGCCCACTCCTGTGCGACCTTCGTTACTTACACCTGGGAGCCTCAGTTTCCTCACCTGGAAAAGGGGTGGGACATCACCTCCAGTGCAAGTGTAGGGGCTCCCAATTGGGGCTGCCTTCCAGGCAACCTCACCCCCAGTCCCTGCCACACAGGCCCTGGCCGGCAATAAGCACCCAAAAGCCGGAGCCATAACAGACAAATATTCCACATCTGTAGTCAGTCAACAAACATTTAGTGAGCACCTACTACGTGCTGGTGCCATTCTGGATGCGTAGATGCACCAAAAACTGAGCACAGCCCCTCCGCCAGCTGAGGCGGACACCCTGGCACCGGCACCTTACTTACCCTTGGGTATCTGTGAGCACCTGCTGAGCAGAGTCCTGGGGGACTTTCAAGGATGGAGAAAACCCCACCAGGCAGAGGTAGCAGCTCACCAGCACTGTCTCCCAACTCCACCCGGGGAAGGAGTGGAAAAGGAAGGGTAGATGGAGGGAGGTGCGTGGGGAGGCGCAGAGCAGGAAGGGGAGACAAAGCAATCACGAACACCCCCGCCAAAAAGGAGAAAATTCTATTTTTCCAGCAAGTCAACAGTGTCGCTCCTCGGAGCCTCACGATCCTAATAAAACTGATCTCGCTGCATGCAGTAATGAAGAACAGTGGGACAAAGCCACCCTGGGACCATGAAAATTGTGTGCAGTTACCTCCCCGTGACCTCCCGAGGCTGTGACCACACTGCCCTCTCCTTGCTGTCGTGTTTTGTCTCCAATGGCTGCTGGGAAGGGGAGATGCAGGCGCAGACCGAAGGGAGGCAGGGGGGCGGCCGGCGGGGCAGCGTGGGGAGCTCGATAAATCCAGCTAATTTGTGGCCAGCGCCAAGGCCTGGTGTGCCTAATTGCTCCAGGAGAGGCTGCTGGGGTGTCAACCACCCCCTGGTGGCTGCAGCAGGAAGAGGAGCCCCACGGGGGGTAAGAGAAGGGGGCAAGGAAGGGACATGTACCCCAAAGACAGGACCAGTGCCCAGGCTGAGCAAGCCCTGGGCCGCGCTGCGGCCGCCCTCTCTGAGCCGGGGCTGCCCACCCTGTACGGGAAGGCACGGACTTGGAGCAGAAAGGCTTAGACCAGTGGACCTTAGCGGCTGGCGGCTGGGCCGGAGGCAGGCCCGAGGGCAGCACGCTGACGTTACCTCCACCCTAAGGAAGCCGCTCTGTCTGCTTTAGACGCTGGCAGGTCCGCTATAAACCAGAGAGGGGGTGGTTCACCCAGAACCACTCCTCGCCAGCCAGGTCCCAGCTCAGTGAACCTTCACCCCCACGGGCCGGCCAGGGACTCACTCTCCCACAGCAGTCCAGGTCCTTTCCTTTGCTGGCCCCCCATCTGATGGCCCCTATGCTGGTGAGCAGGCTCCAGAGGGGTGGAGTCAACATCAGCTGTCCCCGCCTTACTGCCTCTGTCCCCACCCAGCACCCAGCAGAGGGCCTAGTGACGGCAGGTGCTCCGTTCCCATGTGTTGGATGAATGGGTGAATGAAGCCACGTGGAAGGCCCCTGCCTATTCTGACTTTTAAAGATCCAGCCTGGGGTCTGTATATCCCTGGGGAGGGACAAGACAGTGAGGACAAAGCCAGGAACAGGCCCTGGCCCTGCCCGCTGCCGCAGGCAGGTCACAGGTAGCAGAAAGGATTCCCCGTCCTTGGTCCTAGGAGCCACCCACCCAGGCTCCTGGCCGCTGCTATAACCCAGAGGCCACCTGCCCCCCCCAGGGACCCTCTAACCCCAGGTCTCCCATGCAGTCGGGGGAGGGACTGGGGGCCCCACTCCCTCCAGCCACGGGGAGAGGCCGTGTGAAACCCATAAAAAAGTGACAAGTCGCTGGGCGTGAGGACCACCTGGTGCACACCGGTTGGGACACTGAAGAGGCACGTGGGGAAAAGGGGCGTGTCTCACAGAGTGGTTTCCCCCTGGTGCTGGTGCTGGTGCTGCCTGAGCACAGGCCAAGGGGCAGCACTCTCGGTCAGCTTCGAGAAGTCAGCTGCCGCTGACCCCATCCCGCCCCCACCCAGAGCGGGGGCGCCCAGCCCCCTCTACAGACCCGCAGCCGAGCACTGGGTTCTCTACCCCCACCCCCCACCTCATCCTCCTGCCAGGCCTCCCAGCTTTCGGCTCATTTCCCTCCAGCCCCCAAGAGGGTGCTGAGTCCCACAGGCGGACTCTAAGGTCTTCCGGAAGTCTCCAGAAACCACAAAGCCAAGGGCACAGACAGCACATTTGAGGGGCCTTAGCAGACACACGCCAGCCCGCATTCGGGCTGCCCCTCCCCGGGAGATGGATTTAAGCCCCCAGCCCCCAGTGAAAGCAAGGCCCACCTGGTGCCTAGGACTCACCAACACACATCCCCACACAAGAAGGAATGGAGACCTCCAGAGGATCAACCACAGATCAAAGGTCAAGTGGGCAGAGTGCAATGGAAACTTCCAGACCCACCCCAGGGGCCCGGCAGCCTCCTCCACCGCGGATGGCCAATACCCCAGTGATCTCTGTGCACACCCCCCACCCCCCAGCCCCTCCCACCCCTCCTCAGCCACCACTTAACTCGGATTTCAAACAGCTTGCGATGGTCTTCAGTCAACACGAAGCAGAAACCTTTTATTAAATGCTGCTAATTTTTTATTGATCACACTGTGAATCGCTTCGTTTTCCATTACCGCACGCGTCTCCTATCAGGGCTCCTCCTGACGGTTTCTTTATTCACTCTCAAGCGACTTGTCACTTTTAATCAGCTTTCCGTTTCCGTGCTACTCAAAAACGAGAGCGCGGGCTACCTGGATCGTGACTGCTTTTGTTTAAAAAAAAAAAAAATTTCCACCCAGAAAAGGTTATTATGCTTGGAATAAATATGCATGAATCAAATGAAATTCCTCCCTGACTCTAACCCATGTTAGCATTAGCTTTTATAATTTTTTTAGGTTTACTTTCACGGAAAGACTGTTCGTAATTATTGCTTGTGCTCTCCCAAAACACTTATGTTACTAAAGTGTGAAATGCCTTCTAACACGAAGACAGATCTCTGGGAAGTAATTACAGAAATGCATTCAGGGGCAATAATTCTATATTAGCTGTCAGCAGCAGACCCCCTCTGAAAGGCACTTGTTACGAAGGAATTATTTGTGCTACCGCCGAAGGCATGGCGGGCAGACCCGTCTGCGAGACTGTGCCCAACCAGACACCTGGGCTCCCTCATCAAGGGTCAAATTAAGTTGAAATCATTACTTTGAAGCTGAGCGAGCGCGTACCTGACTGTCTATTGTGGAGACGTTTTTGAGACGCACTCGAGCGCGACGTGGCCTCCCCGTCCCCAGCGTGGCGCAATTACCCTGAGTCTCACAATGCTTCTGCCGGGAGCTTGTCACAATAGGGAGAGAGGAGGTGGCAGGGTGTCTATTAAATGCTAAGTCATGTCACCAAACAGAATATTCAAGAATTATAAATTGCCGAGATGCTCCGCGGCTGACCCCCTCGCGTTAAGGAGAGCCCGGGATGTTATCAGGGAAGCGCGAGGATTTGCATCAAAAGCAGGAAAGGGCTCTGGGGGGGTCCCACGCAGCTGAAGGGGACTGGGATCCAGTGGCCACAGGAGGTACAACAGGGGTCTGGGCAGCCATGCCAGCTCCGTCGGGGGCGGAGACAGCCTAGAAGAGGACAGGTGGGCGCAGCATCACGGGGAACTACAGTGACGCCTACACTGTCATCTGAGCTTTGTCCCTAAGTCTTGCCATGACCTTGCTCAGCCCAGTGGCCTCCAGGCTCTGAGCCTCATCCTGCATCAACACTGCAAGAGCACAGGGCCTCGTCGGGTCCTGTGGGTCCCACCAACACCACAGGGGACCCACCAAGACCGCTGCGAGCCTTTGTTCCCCCATCTCTAAAAGGGACACGCTGAAGATCGCCACCCTGGGCTGTCCCCATGAACACAGGAGGAAACACCTGAGTGGAGCTTCATTAATCTGCTCACTCGCTGCCGTTTCCAAAGAAACAGGTGCTTCCTAAGATACCTCAGAGCAAAAGGCAGGGGGCTACTCCCCAAACAGCCTGGGCCAAGCTGCCCTGGACAGTCAGGGCAGTCCCACGCCGGCCACAGCCCCAACCTCCCCAATCTCCCATTCAGGTTCACCTAGGGCTGGCCCCATCTCTGAGCTACCAGGACAAGCCCATGACCCAGACTTGGCCCATCAGAGATGGAGTGGGACCCACGTGAGGTTGCTGAGACACAACCCTCAGACAGTGTCCAGACCACTGGGAAGTCACTAACGTGAGGGCAGGGACAGCAGAGCTGACGGACAGAAAGGACGTCGGAGCCACACCTTCAGCCCTGGCGTTCCACGTGAAGTGCAATGTGCTGGACAGAAAACTCAGACCCGAGAGCTCACTGTGAGAACACCCACCTCATGATTATTTGTCACAGGCACACACACACACACACACAAAAAGACCTAGACAGCATCCACACTTCCACACACAGGAGACGGGGAGCAAAACCATGGGACATTCACAGGGTGACACACACCATCAGCAGGTAGAGCTGCGACACAGAGCTGCACATCTCAGAGAGGATGAACCTTCCAAACAGGGCACTGGGGTTGGGGGAGGGGGGGACAGCAGCCAACGGGGAGCTCCACGGGGTGACCCTTACACTGTCCCTGAAGCAGAAGGGCACCTCCTGCGTGCCTGTTACTTTTACCTATCTGAAATATTTCGTAATTAAGAAACAACTATTGATGAGCCACTGCAAGTGTTCACACAGTTCAACTTCTTACCAGGACAAATGGGGGACAAACTGGGGGATTTTAGACAGAGAAGGCTCCCCAGAAAAAGTCGATCCAATCCACGGCTTTTTATCAGAATCCGAGGTCAAAGTAATGTCCCCGGACCATGTGGCAAGTCCATGGCAGAGCCAGAGCTTGTCCTCTGTGGGCTGATCCCACCTCCGGGCTCCTTCACCCCCAACCAGGGTGATGGGGAGGGGGAGGGGCCCAGGAGGGAAGGCAGTTTCTGGCTGGAGAAAACCAGTGGTCCCTAAGGATCTGCCGTCTGTTTTACTCACTGTAGAAGCCCAGCACTAGACCGGAGCCTAGCACATAGTAGGTGCACAACCACCATGTGCTGAGTGGATGGATGGACAGACGGAGATTTAGATGGATGGAGGTTGTGCCCATCCATTCCAGAAGGCACGTCCTCTTAGACAGGACCTCTTTGCCCAACAACAGGCCAAGTTAGTTCTTTTTAAGCGAATGCAGACTTTCTACCTTCATGTCTTCAAACAAACAAACAAAATATCCAATGATCCAACTCTGACCTCTCACCAATTTCCTACCCCCCCCCCCCCCGTGGGCAGCTGAGCTTGAGACACGCTGAGTCTGGAAAACCAGCTTTGGGGAGATGAGAATGAAAAACGGTCTGATTCAAGGAGGAGCCAGGTACCACCGAACATGCATCCCTAGCCCCCTCCCATGAGCACACGTGGAACGGAAAAAATGACGCGGACTCTCTCCCTGGGAGAGCGTCTGACGGCTGGGCTGACTGAAGGAGCCGGTTGCTAAGAAATCTCATCAGGCAGGGCAGGTCTCACCTGTTACAGGCAAGATTCGACCGGCATTGGCGTCCAAACAGTGTCTGGAAACCCTGCCAGCCACGTCCCTTCCCGGGCAGGAAGCAGCACCACCTTGTTGGCATCCACTGTGACCTCCTGTCCTGTGAGGTAGGTGCTGTGCCAGCCTCACGCACGGACCGGCAAACCAAGATCCGGAGAAGGAAGGCTGCACGGCCAGAGAATAACGGAGCAGGGATGCCAACCTCCCAGAAACCGGGGCTCCAGTTTCTGAGCTCCCCAGGATTCACCTCCTAGTGAGAAAGGGGTGAACAGTGACCTCAAGGCCCCAGGAAAGAGGGACATGACCACAGCCAGCAGCTTTCCATGTGGACAAGGCCGGTGGAGAATCACCACCTTCTTCAGCCAAGGCACCACCCCAGAAGGGCGACCAGCAGGACGAAAATCCACCAGATATGGGCCCCAGGGCGTGAGGTCCCAGGAGAGACCCCGGCTAGGCAGGGCATGGGGACTTGGGTGCATACAGGACAGAGGGGGCCGGCCCAGAAGTGCCCACGCGGAGGTTCTGCCCAGGCTGCCCACAGGAGCCCACGTTCCCCGACCCCGGGCGAATGCCAAGGCAGACGGTGGTCTTGCCCAGCTCTCTCCCCAGGAACTGTTTCCACGTCCCTGAGCATTTCTTTCCCACAAACTGAAGCTTTGCTTTCATTTCTGACGACAAAGACATCGGCGGCTGACGGGGAAAACACAAGTCACACAGATGAGACGAGAAAAGAAGAGTCAGAACCACCTGAAACCTCCCCCCTCCGAGGCCCGCACCGTGCTGGCGCTGTGCACAAAACCGCACGTTTATGGACACACGCACCCGTGGTTCCACCAGAACGGGGCCCCAGCCGCACACCCGTCTGTCACCTCGTCACACTTCGCTGGCGCGACTCTGGGCAGCGGCCTCTCCCAGGAGTTGGTTTTGAGAGCCTGTCTCTCATGCTGCCTCTGAGGGAATCACACGGGTCCCAACTCCTGGTCAGAGGGGAAGCAGTCCCAGGAAACCGAGTGGGAGAGGTGGGATTCTTCTATCTCAGAAAAGGCTTCCTTGCAAATGGCTTCGCCCTGGAAGCCTGTGAAATACAAGCTTCTACAGGTGGGCATCCATTTCTGCAGGTGCAGGGCAAAGGGCCACCTGGGGCGGCCCCACCTGAACAGACCCCCAGTTACAATGCAGGTGACTTGCCAGCAGGCCTTTTCTGACTATGGGGCCCAGGAATCTGTATTTAACAAGCCTCAGTATCTCCATTCCCACATACTGCCCTGATATCCTTAAAATAGAATTGAAATATTGATTCTCCATCTCAGTTTTGTGGCCACCACCCTGGGCCACAAGGCTGACGAAGTCTCCCCAGGAAAAGAACCTGCTTCGAGCATCAGCACAGAGTCGGATCTGCGGGGGGCCCATGGGCCCCATCCCTGGGTGTCACTCACACGTGTGCACACACATACATCACTTCCTGCCCTGGGGGAGCTGTGTCCAGGCCCCTTCCTCCTATGCATGGATCCCAAGGAGAGCTGACAAAATTCCCACTGTGGGAACACTCAGTCGGTGGCTTCCCCCCTCTCTCCTCCACCAGAGAGCAAAGGAGGCGTTTCCCTTCCTAGGCATGAAGTTGGGATGCTTCCTGAGATTCGTCACTAACAGCTAAACATGCCAGAGTCATCCCCACCCTCCAGGGGCCAAGCCGGCAGGGTTTCCAGGAAGCCCCTGCATTCTTCTGTCCTTGGGGGAGCGCAGGTGGGGGCAGTGAGCTGGACGTTTCTGGGAAGCGGGCTCCCCTGGGACATACCTTCCCCTCTCTGCCAGCTGCCGGCTCTGAATCACAGACGACAGCACCGGCAGCTACAGGAAGGAGGCCCAGGCCCCCAGGGCCAGCCTCACACTCCTCTCCCCAACAGACATGTCCACTTGTTCTCAGACATTTAGCAAGACTTTCGACGCCCATCCCTTTCAACGCGCCAGGGACTGTCCCAGGACACGGCAGGAAGGGAGTGGGCAACACCCTCTCAGGGAGAAAGGTGGCAGAAATGTAGGGAAATAAAATCACATCCTCAATCAGCACTTTGAAGGAATAGAAGAGGAGACAAGGACAGGAAGAGGCCAGCTTGAGCAGGGGGGTCAGGGAGCTAAGCTGCAGAGAACGGGAAGGAAGCAAGGGCACAGCACGAAGGACCTGAGGTGATGGGCAGTAGGGTCCCTTCCCAGAACAGAAGGAGGCCAGTGTGCTTCCAGCACAGATTTGGGGAGCGTGGGGCCTGAGGAAGGCCTGGGACACGCTGTCAAGTTCTGACTCGGGACGACTGGGCAGAAGCCTGGAATTGTGCAACTATCCGGGTTCAAGGAGAACGTGGGGAGTCCAGACGGCAGACAGACTGGAGGTGAACGTGTGCCAGGAAGGCTCATTCTGGCACCTCTGTTTGACACTTCCACCTGGGTCAACCCTCAGTGACAGGCATCCCAAACGCCAGCGCCCCATGTGGGCAGGATGCCCCGCTCTGTGCGCGGGGCCGTGGACCAAGCACGGGCTGTGAGGTCACACCCCGGTTCGGATCCCACCAGGACCACAGCCAGGCGCAGTTTCTGATTGGCTGCTGCATCTCAGCCCTGGAAGGGTACGAGTGCCCCCCGGGGGGGCCAGGGTCAGAGCAGCAAGGAGGCAGCAGACGAAGAGTAGCAGGTTCATCTCTGGACCCCGGTTCTGCCTGCCAGGCTCACTGGCCCGTGTCAGAGTGCAAGCGTCCAGCCATGGCATCTGACCTGGCACACAATTCATTCACCCAGGAATCCAAACCCTGGGCCCACGTGACAGTGACAGAGCCAAGGCGGCTGAAGCAAGTGGCCTGGTGCAGCACCCCACTTCCGCAGACCCCAAGGGACAGCCCCACACCAGGGGGCCTGCGTCGGAGGCCCTGCCCACGTCCTGGCCTGCGGGGCTCAGGTCCGGTGGGCATTCAGCAGCCCCTCATGAGGAAGCTGCAACGTTTTCTTCCACCTGTGTAGCTTGCCCCACCTTCTCAGCCCCCACACCTGCTCGCTAACAGATCTGGGGGCCGGGGGTCCCCACCGGAACTGGTCCCTACATGGCAATGGCAACACCATCAGAGAACTCGAGCCTTGTGCATCGCTCGGTGCATCTCATCCTTTCCAGGGGAGCAGGAGGAGGGTGAGAAAACCATCCACAGACACGGAAGGTGGGACACCAGGCGAGCAGGCCTGCTCTGGAAGGTCACAGGGACAGACCAGCAAAGAGGAGAAACATCCAGCATCGACTCATCACAGGGACGGAGAGTGTGGGTTTGGCCTGAGACCAGCTGCAGACATGCCCCTGCCTCACCACCCGTGAGCTGTGTGGCCCTAGGCCCGCCACTCACCCTCTCTGAACCTCCGTGTCTTCCTCAGGCTAGGGACACAGCAGTCAACAGAACCAACACGATCTACTAGGTGACAAGGAATAAAGTGTCAGAAAAGTCTCAGGAAGGGACACTGCAAGGCAGAGAACTGACACAGGCTAGCCGGGCAGTCAGAAAAGGCCTCTCTGAGGAGGAGCGCTTACGAGAACTCACGCTCTGCCTGCAGAAGCCGACAGGGGAAGGTGAGGAAGGGGGACTGCCAGTGAAGGGCGAGGCTGGTGCCCAGGCCCTGGGCCAGAGCCAATGTGGAGAGCTCAGGAGTTGAAAGGTTGGCATGGCCAGGTGGGGGCCAGGCCAGGCGGGCTTTATAAAGCCGGGCCGGGTGTTCCAGCAGGGCAGGGACACTGCTCCCCACCCCCTTGCCCTGTCTGCTTTCAGTTCCTGAAGCACTCAAGACCTCACTGCATCACTTGGTTTTGTCTCCTGACACCCAGTCTGATGGAAGCTCCCGGAGGGCAGGAACCCCCACCATGTCATCGATTTTCCCCCAATGCCTGGCCTTGTGGAGGGTCTCCAATGTGTCTGTTTCATTAAGGAGTTACTGACGCTCAGTAAGTGCTCAATAAACGTGGCACTGGGGGCTGTCACTGGGGTACAGGCAGCTTGGGAAGGAGATGAGCCTCCCGTCCTTGGAGGCATTCAAGCAGAACCTGGGAGAACCCCTCTCAGGGACCCTTGTCACCAGCAGGGGCTGGGCTTCCAGGGTCTTCCCCCCACCAGAGCTGCTCAGTGCCTGGGGGCAGCCAGCCCTGGTCAGGCAGCACCTCTGTGGCTGGTATACCTAACACCTGTGCATGGATTTCTGGATCACAGGAGGTTCATCAGCATCACAAAATGCAGCCCCTCAGGCAGCAAAACCAGAGACTTGATCATTATGGGGGCTGGGGGTGGGGGGAGAGGGCAGGAGGAAAGAAAGAAAAAAACTTTTTTGCCAAATTGTGCCTTGAGTGCCAGGCAGAATGGACTTAAACCCTCTCTCAAAGGCCCCCCGGGCAGGGCACTTCCTGCAGACAATTGCAACTCGGCCGCAGGGTCCAAGTACCTTTGTGTGAACTAGTTCCTCACTTGGGGTTTTGAACTACTTATTTCTAGAACAAAACGCTCGCTCACTGCAACAGCCGTCCAGTGCGGCCACCTTCCCGAGGACAATCTTCCTGGGGGCACCGTCCTGGGGAAGGCCCGTGCTCTCCCCACTCCACCCCTGCTCCATTGAAGGGGAGGGAGGCGTCAAAAGCCCCCTAAGAGAGGCGGGTGGAAGTGGTGTGGCCAAGCCCTGCCCCCACCAAGTGCCGGTCTCAGCTCCAGCCCCTGGAGCCAGGATACAAGAGAGGACCCCAGAGGGATCTTGGAGACCCAAGGTTTCAGGGCGGGCCAGAGACACCAGGGGACGGAGGGTCCAGCCCCAGGAGGAACACTTCCTTACGCAGGATTAATCGAGGCTCCCGGACCCCTCCCTTCTGGGCAGACCGCCCACCTTCTCCCTTTCCATTCTCCTCACAGTTCTCGGGGCGCTTCCTGCCCCCTCCTAGCCACCTTCACGGGGAAGTCTTGAGCAACAGTCCCTGTCTGCTCTCTGAGGACACCTATCGAGGGTGGAACCCGGCTCTTCCTAATCATCCTTCCCAGACGCGGCTAATGACGAGCCTCTTTCGCTAATGGAAAAACACACGCAGGCACACATTGGGGCCGCTGTGATTACACACACAGGTGACGCGCAGAGTTGGAGGGAAATCAGACTTATTTACATGCTGCTCTGTTGCTGGAGAAGCAGAAGCGTGGGGAAGGCTTCCAAGTAACCCTGGTTTCGAGGGGGTGCTCTTTGGTGCCTCCTCCCCTCTACACACGCTTTGCGAATTGCAGTTGGTTAAAATAATAATAATAATAATAATAATAATAATAATAATAATAATAATAATAAAGCCGTTCTTAGAGTTGAGTTCTTGCCTATAACTCAGATTAATCCTTGAGCTGCGCAGCCCAGAGAAATAAAGTGCCTGAAAGACATCAGTTCTGAGCATCATGGAGTGAGACACATCAGGTGGCTAGTGTGGCCAGGCACCTGCCACCGGCCAGGCCGAGGCACTCAACCAAGGACAGCCTGCCTGGGAAGAGATTGGGATGTGGCCCCAAAGGAACTGGTGAGTGGCCACTGGAGGCAGAAATGATGGCGGAGAGGCGGGGCTAGGCAAAGCCAGAGGTCAGGTCAGAGGTGAAAGAAAAAATAGGGAGGGATGGAGGGCAGGCAAGCAAACGCGGCTCCTCAGCAAGACCACGGCAGAGCCCACGAGGGTGTCGACAAGGTCTCAATGTCCACGCTTTCCAGAACAGACACGCTGTCCACTGCTGGCCACCTCCTCTGGCTGTCTGTGTCTGCAGCTGTGTGCAGGGGAGACCTTGGCCCAGGATATCACGGCCACAGGGTCCAGGGCCAGGCATGCACATCCCCAAGTCTGAGGCTCCCGCGCTCCCCTGGCTGCACTGCAGCAGGAAGGAGGCTGGTCCAGCTCTCAGCCAGAGCCAGAGGAGGGCTAGCCAGGGCTCCGGGCGCCACCCAGGGATCCTGCCCACACCCTGCTTCAGAGAACCAGGCAAGCCTCAGCCGCCGGCTGCTGGTGTCCTTTATCCAGTTGGGACAAGAGGAAGCCACTCTCCCTGGGCAATTTCTCAGTCCGTCAGCAGACAGAGCTCCATGTGAGGGTGTCGTGAATGGTGCAGCCGCTGTGGAAACCAGTGTGGACCTTCCTCAGGACAGCAAGCAACCCAAGTGTCCATCAGCGGGTGACGGCTTAACACAATGCGGTCCAAGTGTACAATGGAGATTCTGACACGCTGCCAACACGGAGGAGCCTTGATACTATGACACTGAGTGAAATAAGCCAGACATCACTCCACCAGTACTGTGCGACTCCACCTACAGGAGGTCCCGGAGCAGTCAAGTTCAGAGACAGAAAGTAGAATGGTGGTTGGCAGGGGCCGGGTGGGGAGGGAGTGTTAACTGGGACAGAGTTCCAGTGTGGGAAGGTGCCGGAGTTCTGGAGGTGACAATGGCGATGGGGACGGCAGGGTGAATGTGCCCAGTGTCACTGAATCGGACCTTTGAAAATGGTCAACGGCCTGGCTGGTGTGGCTCAGTGGGGTGAGCACCAGCCTGAGAAGCGACAGGTCACTGGTTGGGTTCACAGTCGGGACACACACCTGGGTTGTGGGCCAGGTCCCCAGGTGGGGGTGTGCGAGAGGTGACCGATCAATGTTTCTCTCTCACACTGATGTTTCTCTCCCTCCCTTTCCCTCTCTAAAAGTAAATTTTAAAAACCTTAAAAAAAAAAAAAAAGAGAATGGTCAAGATGTAAATTTTGCATTACTCAATATATGTATTTTACCACAATTTTTAAAGTTTTAATGGGGAAAAGTGTAAAATGCTAAAAGACAAAAGGTACAGCAGGCACAGGCAAAAAAAACTCAAGGCAGACGCCACTATATCAACATGACGAAAATACAGTTCAAGTGCAGTTATTAATATCATTAAATGAGACAATGAGAGTCGTTTCACATTTTACAAATGTAAGTGAGGGTCTGCAGTCCGCAGCCAGAGGGCAAGGGCGGTACAGGCCTCCCCTGCTTCTCTTCTCTCGTGGGCTTCCTCACTCCCGCCCGAGAGAAGCTCGCTGCTGGTGGGAAGACACGTGCGCTTCGGTCCCGCCAGGTGCAGCCTCCTCCCAAATCAGCGCCTCTTTCACCCCCACCTTCCTCAAGTGTCGGAGCCTCCAGAGCAAGCCCCAGGCTCAGAATGACTCCCCTTCCTTTGAGCGTGGAGGTTTTGCACTGTGAAGGGCCCAGGAAACCCAAAGCGCTTGCAGGCCAGGGCCGACCGGGCGGATGGCTGCCGTTATCCGAGCAAGGACCTGTCTCAAACGGGCAAGGATTCCTCACTTCGGGGCCTAAGAACAGCAGCCCCCAGCCCCCAGCCCCGCCCAGGAAGCCCCGCCCCCTCGGAGGCCCGGCTCTGGACTGCTGATCTCCCTCAGGCTTCACACTACCAGGCGGGGACCCCGGCTCTGAGTTACAGATGAGAAAACTGAGGCCCAGAGAAGTCAAGTGACTAAACTAAGATCGCAAGCAGGGGGCAGACATGGGACTCAAACCTATGACCTGGCAGACTCCAGGGCCCAATTCGTAACTGCCAGGCTATAGTATCCTTCACAGCCAGGAATGCAGGGGAGGCCTGGGAAAGCGGGACCCAGAGGGGGCCGAGGCCAGCTCAGGCCCACAAAGACCAAACCAGCCCTCAGCAAGTCTCACCGATTCCCTCGGAGAGGTGTAAGTTTCCAATCACTCAAGTCGAAGAATCTATTTGATCCAAGAGACGGGGAGGCAGATAGGAGAGGTGTTGCTGTCATGCACAACTGATAAAAAAGGAAGCTAGAGGAACGATCAGAGAGGGGCAGGAACAGACAAAAGTCACACAGCAAGTTCCCATGGAGTTAGGCCCCATCCCTCAACCCCGGAAGCAGCCAGACTCACAAGGGCCCCTCGAAACGTGCCCTCGGACACAACGTTCTGCCAGCACCGGGACAGAGACGGCATGCTCTGAAGTCCACACAGCCTTTCCGCCCAGCCTCCCACACACCCGCCAGCCTGCCGCTCTGCCCCCGCTCCTTCCTGCTAATTAATTTGAATGGAGATGTCTGTAAAAGGAGACTTACGTGGTCCTCCCCACTGCCTGCGAACCAATTTCCTTACAACAGAACCCATGTTGCCAAAATGAGAAATCCCCTCCTTCTCAGGCCTGTGCCCTTGAAGGCATCTTATTAGAAAAGACCATTTCTTAATTAACATTTTTGATCTTTAATCCATTACACGTCCCTTTAATCCTGCTCAGGGTGCGGCTGGCCCACTTCCGCGGGCGGGCTCTGGCTGCGCAGGGCGGGCAAGTTGCAGCATTCAGGGCTTGCGCACAGCTGGACTCCGCCGCGGACAGTCTGCGGCTCCCAGACACCACCTTGGTCCGGCCGCAGGGACACCTCCCCAGCGGAAGCCAGGAAGGGGGACTCTGCGCAGACACCCCCGGATGGGCCAATCTGCAGACGAGAGTTCCTTTCATTAACCCCTGAACCTCGTCTCTCCTCGCCCCAGAATGTTTCCAGCAAGGGCTGTTTTAGCAGCTCCGGTTCCCGCCAGGCGTGAGAGACGTGAGAGGCATGAGGCTGGTCTTCCCTCCATTTATACAAATCTCAAGCAACGTGACGTGACCCCTTCTGGAAGAAGAGCTGGTCCCAGGGAGGTCGTAGCACCCCACTTTGGAAAGCTTTGGACCTGCCCCGCCACCCCCTCCTTCCCGAAGACCTTCTTCCCTGAGTTTCGGGGGTGCTGCCTGTCCTGAGTTTCCTCCTACCTCCCTGACTCCCCAGGGTCTCTTCCCTCTGTCCTCACCCTGCCTTTATCACCAAGACCTCCTTTGTTCTGTCTGGGCACACCGGCTTGGGGGGCACACCTGTCCAGCTCCAAGCACCAACCACACACTCGTGACACCCAAATACACCCCAGTCCCACGACCATCCTTCGAGTGCCAGCTCAACGTCAGAGAGGCACCTACCTCAAACTCACGGCCAAGGCCTAGCTCCTGAGCCTTACCATCAGCACCCGCACCGACGGGACCCCATCACACAAAGGGCACCTCCCGCTCCCCGGAGGCTTGGAGCCCTGTAGTTCCTCTCCTCTCCTCAACCCCAACAACCAATCTGAGACCAGTTCTGTTGGGTCTACCTCCAAAAACAAACTGTTGCCCTGACCTCTTCCCACCTCCTGACCTTGGCCCCAGCCCCCCTCATCTCTCTCCTGGTGGAATCCTCAGGGTAGCCTCACTGCTGCCTCCACACAGCTCAGGGGGTCCCCCCCCATTCTCCCAGCTTCCTCTCACTCAGGATCACACCCGCAGTGTCCACTGTGGCTGCCGCTGTCTCCCTCTCTCCCTCTCTCCCCTCCTGCCCCTCTGCCCTGGGTCAGTGGTGATGTCCCACCTTCTTTTTATATTTTTAACGATCTTTTTATTTTTTTTTTATTTATGTTGAGAGAGAAGGGAAGGAAGGGAGAAAGAGAGAAACATCGATGTGAAAGAAACATTGGTAAGCTGTCCCTCACACGTAAAACCGAACTCGCAACCCAGGCCTGTGCCCTGACCGGGAATCCAACCGGAGACCTCTTGCTTTGGGGGATGACGCTCAACCCACTGAGCCACACCGGTCAGGGCAACATCCCATCCTCTGGTCTTCGGTTACACTGCATAACCCACCCCTGACGCATGGCTCGATCCCTCCCTGACACCCCCATCCAGATGGCCCTCCCCACCCCACCACCCCATCCCTTTCTGACTGGTCACCTGCTGATCACGTCCCAGGGAAACTTGTATTTATTCATTTACTTCGTTGGGCGTCATCTCCCTCACTGGACTGCACACAGGGAATACGTCGGCCCTGTTCACCATGTAGAATGGTGCCTGCACTTAGTAGGTGCTCAGCAACATTTGTGACTGACAGAGAGAAGCCTGTTGGGATCTTAGCAGTGGTGATTCAGGCTCATAGCCATCACTGGCCACCAAGGAGAGGCCCCACAACAGCAGCACTGAGAGGTATCCAGCAGCAACTGAGAAGGTGGTTAGGCATTCAGTAGAACTTCCTGGTCATATCCATTCTGAGATATTGTCCATCACTGAATAAAGCACAGTCTCAACCTGGATTTTGAGGAAGGGAGGGCTGGGCTCACAGTGGCAGGGGAGATGGAGCCACCGAGCAGCTAAGAAAAGGACAAGCCAGCACGTGGTCCCCCAGAGACCTCCTACCCCAAGGCCAGGACGAGGGTTCATGGAAAGGGCAGGCATTGGGAGGCACGTGTAAAAGCTTCACAGAGGGCAGGCATGGGCGAGGCTCGAAGGACACGCAGCTCTGAGCAGGTGATGGTGGAGGACAGGAGTCGTTCCAGGGTAAGGACATAGCCCAAGCTCAGGGATGCGGTCCGAATGAGGACAGAAGACACAGGCGAGACTCCCGTGAGAGACCGCTGCTGGGACTTGTCCCCACCTCAGTCTCAACTCTCCCACCAAAATGCTCCAGTGAGACCCTCCATGGGGACCACACTGTCTCAGCACCATGACCTCCCAAAGTTGCGTGGCCCCTGGATCTGGTCAGTCTCAGAGCTGGGTCTGGAGCATGGAGCCCTGACACACAGGCCAGTGCTCTTGAGACTCAATGGTCCCCAGGCTCCCCTTCGTCTGCCTTCCAGCTACCGGCCCAGACCTTGACTTGAGCCCTGGTGGACATGGTGCTGCAGAGATGGGTCGAGGGCCCTGCCCCCAGCGGCAGAGGCCAAGGCCCCAGGCTGCTCCTTCTCCTCACCAGGCCAGGTTGGAGGGATGCCAGCCAGCTGAGGGGCCAGGGGGCCGGGGTACAGGAGCAGAGTGGCCGTTCTCCCCTTGATCCCAGACAAGCCCTGAACAGGGGTCTCCCAGCCAGCTGGTTCCCAGGAACTGGGCTCGGGTGGCGCCAGGGGTACCAAGCATAACCCCTGGGCTGGGGACAGTTTGGTACCCACCCCCCACTCCACCCCTGCACACCAGTCCATGCTCCGTCCTTCACAGTCCTGTGGTCCCTTCCCCATCCTGCAGGTTAGACACAGGTCCGTCCCTGGTACCCCAGGTTGGGGGGTGGGGACCATGGCTGGTGACACACACTGTAGGGGCCTTGGCTACTATTTCCTGTGTGAGGGATGAAGGCACGTATCTTAAAACCCCAGGGTCACAGCCACCTGCCCCGTGAGGAGCCACGGAGGTCACCACTTGAGGGACCACAGGGTCAGCGGTCTCCAGGCTCACTCAGGCCACACTACAACCACATCAATAAACGGTTCTTGCCCTCTCTGGGGCCGAGCGTGCGGCTAGGCTAGGCACAGTTAAAGGGGCCAGCAAGGACCTGTAATTGTGCACAGCCCACCATCAGCAAGGTAGGGGCGGCCACACAGCTCCGCCCCACGCCGGCTGTGCGACACTCGGCAGGACCCCCAGCCTCTCGGAGGCTCCACGTCCACATGCAGGCGGCAGGTATGTAACACCGACTGTGGTCGAAGCACTCCTCCAGAGAGCCCAGGAGACGAGGCTTCTGCACACGCCTGCCTGAGGGAGGCGAGTTCGAACCCCAAGCAGCCACTTACCAACGGGCTGACCGAGCTACGCAGGAGTGTGCTGCAAAGGCACACAAATGCGAGGCCAGGGTGGCGGGGCACAGGCCTGGCAGCCCCAAGGGCCCTCCACAGCAGGGAGGGTGGCCCAGCCCAGGCTCTGACCTTCCCTAAGGGGTGGGTCCTAGGCAGCCGGGCCCTAGGCCCCTGGGGGTCCCCGGCTCTGTGGCTTTGCAGGAGTCAGGGGCTCTGGCTGGAATCCCAGGCTGGCCGCCTCTCTTTTCTTTGTCTCTCCACATTTGGGGAAGGCATTTCCTCCTGCCCGGGCCTGCGGGTCAGGTTTCCACCCAGATGGAAAGTCCCACCCAGGGGCCCCCAAAGGAGAGCTCACCATGGAAACTCCACAGGGCGCCCGCCTGCCAGACACAGGGGCCAGTGGCCGTGGCCAGGCCCTCGGGTGGAGGGGGTGGACAGGCCCACAGTCCTGCCAGCTGGGAGCGGCGAGGGAACAGGAGGGGCTCAGGCACAGGATAGTATTCATACACACGTCCAGAGCAAAGACGGGGTACGTGTGTTGGGGGGTGCATTTAGGCATGTATGTGTCTACAGAAAGACTCTGAAGCAGAAGCCTCCGCCCTGAGTCCCCTTCACCTTGCTGAGCCTCAGTTTCCCTGAGTCTGCCCCTCCTGGAGGCTGGATTGCATGCAGGTAAAACGAGGAAGTGCAAAAATTCTCTAAAAAGTGAAAAGGGGGTGGGCACTGCTGAATGAAAGCCCCCAGGCCCGACTGGCCAGACTGCAATCTGGGCACTAAAGGGACCTGGTGGGCGAGGTGTCTCCTGGGCGGCTGAGCCCCAAACCTAAAGACTGTAAACTGCTCCCCAGGCTGTGTTCCAAGACTCTATGACTAGGTGAGAGGGGGCCTCCAGGAAATGGACTACTTTCTGAGGGCGAAACATTTGAAAAGCCTGGGCTGGGTTGCTCAGTGGGTTGAAGTATTGTCCCTTACACCAAAAGGTTGCGGGTTCAATTCCTGGTCAGGGCACATGCCTAGGTAGCAGATTTGGTTCTCAGTAGGGGTGCATGTGAGAGGCAATCAATTGATATCTCTCTCTCTCTTTCCCCCTCCCCCTTTCCACTCTCTCTCTAAAATCAATGAAAATATCCTCAGCTGAGGATTTAAAAAAAAACATCTTTTTTTAAGAGCCTCCCCAAGACTCACTGTGCCCACTGGCACGCCAAGGGCCCTTCAAGGTCCTGTAGGACACAAATGCACTTGACTGCATGCAACCAGGCACAGCAGCCCACGTGCTGGCCCAGGATGCAGCCGGATTGTGGTGGCTTCGTGTCTGCCCAGATCCCTCCAGGCCACGCTGCATGTCACTCATGGCTGGGGTGTGCTCTGAGGCCTGAGCATGTTTCCAGGGTCAATTGAAGAAAGATGTTTCTGTGTCATGTGCCAAATTGTTCCTGAGACACTGCCTGTTGTGTGTTCAATGATTATTGAGGACACACACAGTCAATTCCTCAGTGTTTAGTGCTAGGGACCAACAGCCGTCTGTCCCAAGGACTTGAAACAGACAGGCGGTCACAGCCCTTCATCCTATTTCACTTTTTGCCTAGGCTACCAGGAAGCTCACCCGCACAGTCACCTTCACTTTAGGCTTCTGGCATAATTAGTTCTTTCGTCCATTATTTCAGCTTCCCGGTGACACGTGGGCCACCTCATCTCGTCTCATTAATAGTCACCAGAGCTGGCATTTATGGGGTGCTTACTGTGTGCCAGGCACTGTGCTGAACACATGACATCAACGCCCTCATCCCTAAACAATGTCACCAGGCAGGGCTTTAGTATCCCACTTTACAGATCAGAAAGCTCAGTCTGGGAAGGTAAATAACGCCTCCCATCCAACTTCACAGCTAAGAGCTGATGGAGTTGGTTGCTGTGTACTCATTGCTCATTGTGAGGCCCGAGGGCAGGCCACCACTGCGTCCTTGCAGCCTGCACAGCACAAAGGGGCACCTGGTCATCAGGTGACACATGAAATGGCGGTGAACCCAGGACTGATGCAAAGATCTGTGCACTTCAAAACCCACGTTCCGACCCTTGTCTTTTTAGTCTCTGGGGCCTGCTAACCCCAACCCTGACCTTAACCTTAACCTTAAGCACAACCCTAAGACTACATCCAAGCTTACTTCTAGCATGATCCCAGATGAATTAATTAATAACCAATACACTGCTCCCTGCCTGACCTCGTCCGTAGCTCCGCGGGGTCGAGCACTCTGGCCGCGAAGGCTCGGGTGGCAGAAGTGGGCCCCCGGCACAGATGGCGGGAGCACGTGGGTGTGCAGGAGGGAGAGGTCGGCGGGTCGGGGTCGGGTTTCCCCTCCCGGGAAGCCTGGGCAGACCTGCGCAGGACAGGCCCAGCCAGGCAGGCTGACGCAGAGCATGGTGGAGCGGGCACGCCGTGCCGGCCTGGCTGCCAGCGGCGGCGACTCTGGCCTGGCAGGGCCAGCCCAGCGGGCGGGCGGGGAGGAGATGCCCAGCCTGCTTCCTGCCCATGTGCGGCTGGCCAGGAGCCCCGCAGCCAGCACAGGAAATAACAGGGGCCCCCAGAGGCCGCCCCGGCAGGCCCTGCTCTGAGGCCGCCCAGGGAGGGAAGGAGGCCATTGTCGGCCTTTGTCTCGGCTTCCCCAGCATCGCTCAGGCCCCAAGAGGCCCCTGGGGGCTACCAGAGCTCTCCCTCAACCACAGCTGTCCAGCCTCCCCCAGCCCGGCACCGGGACAGACCCCCAGGCCACGGACTCTTAAAGGGGCAGGTGCAGGGTGGAAATGAAGTCATGTCCAAGTCGGGGGCGGGGGCGCCTCTGGGCCAGAGCTGGCCAGGCAGGCGAACAGGCAGATGGGCGCAGGGTCTGTGTCTCACCCAGCCAGCCCAGCGCCGGGTCCCACAGCAGGGGCGCAGATCTTTGGACGGGAAGCGTGCTGGAGGCCCTGAGGGTACAACAAAGAAACCAAAGAAAACAGAGAGCAAGGAGACAAGCCAGACATCTTGGGCAGCCGCCTGGGGGGAACACTGTCCTCCTTCTGGAAGACAGACGTCCCAGAAGCCGGCTCTTTCTGCTCACGTGCAAGCCGGGGGCACAGGGGGCAGCTGGGGGGTGTGCACATGTCCCTGTGTGTGCATCTGTGTGCAGTATGTGCGCATGTGCACGGTGTATGGGCAGCACACTCACACCGCCCCCACCTTGGTCCCAGGGTATGGGTCCCAGGACCTGCGGGTGCTCAAGCCCTTGTCTGAGGAGGCCCAGCGTCTGCACAGAACCTGTGCTGCTTTCAGAGAGGCCACAGCAGGGCATGCCCGCCCGTCACCTCATTCTCGTGGGCTCTGTGTGGGGCTTGCGGTGTGGGGCATGGCACGGGGCAAATTCAAGTTTTGCTTTTTGGAACTTTCTGGGATTTTTTTTTTCCGAACATTTTCGACGTGCCATTGGTTGAATCCATGATGTGAAACTCACAGAGACAGAGGGCCACCTGTGTGTGTGTGTGTGTGTGTGTGTGTGTGTGTGTGTGTGTGTGTGTGTCTGTCCACACTTGTGTTTGCATACATGTTGCATGTCTGTGTGCATATGTGTGATATGGAGGAACACGTAGGTGAATGTATGTGTGAACTGAGGGGGGGAGTGAGTATATGTGAGCATGTGTGCGTGCTGATACACGTGTATATTCCCGTATAGGTACATGTATGTGTAACTGTGTATATGAACATGTGTGAGTGTGTACTTCTGTTTGCAAGTCCATGTATGTGTTGTGTGTGCATGTGCTTGCTCACACAACGACTTGCCAGTTTCGTCACTGCTAAAGAGCACTCTCGGCCTGTGCCCCTCACCAGCCATCCACTCCCACAATGGCCCCGGTGGCCTCTCACGAACGGTGTCACTGTAACGACCCCGTTAGGGCTCTCAGCACATCCTGGTGTACACCAGTGCACAAGGACACGCTGTGTCCCCACTGAGGCCCGGGTTCACATCCCTGCCCTCACCCGCGGTGACACGCCAGCTCTGAACCTCTGCACCATCTCTCAACCCCTCCAAGTGTCTCCGCTCATCGGTGAGATGGGGTAAGGCTTCCTCCCCTGCGGGCAAGGAGGGCTCAGTGCGACACAGCCTGGCACCAGCTAATGCTCACTAAATGGTTCCTATTTTTTTATTGTTATTGCGGCTGCTCGTAATAATAGCGAGTTGCCGAGGCCACAACAGCGAGCGAGACAGGCGCAGCCCCTGCCTCCGCAAGTCTGCAGGGCTTGCGAAGCCTTGAGCCCTGAGAAGCAGACCAGCATACGCCAAGATGTACCCTGTCCACTGGATTCAGTGTCGGTGGGACGAGCTGACCGCCACCAGGCATGGCAGCAGCTGTCGGTTAAAGCAGTCAGCCACAGCGGAGGAAAAGGAACGATCGGTGTGGGCAAACCAATGGCGGCAGTTAGCCAGGTTCAGCCCTACACACGCCTCTGCTCACACGCACTCACACCCCCACACCTGCCTTACGCACAGGATTTTAAGAGACTGTCGGCTGAGATGACAACAGCCTAACCAGCCCCTGTAGCTGCCACAGCCTCCAGCAGGACACCGGCTGGCAGAGCGCCGACCATGCCCAGCCCAGGCACTGGGCCCCGCAGGGTGCCCGCCCAGGAAACCAGGACCAGCCAGGCCGCGTGATAGGGCTGACCTTGGCCGTTTCCTCCTGGGCACTGACCCATGGCTACAGAGTCTGCGTCAAGCCCCGCCCAGGGAAGGGGCCTGATCATGTGACAGCCTCAGGGCCTTTCAGAGTAGACCCTGTCCACCGACCTCCCCATCCCTCCTCAGCCTTTTCCTCTTGGGAAAGGAGCCACACCCCACCAGCAGGGTCGGCATGGGTGAGGAAGGTCCCCTGAGGACTCAGTCCCACCGCCACCCTGCAAGGGGGTAAAGACGAGAATGCTCTGATTGCCATATCGATGTCTGCAGGCTGCCACTCAAGACTGGGGGAAAGGGGGGAGGGATTCCTCAATGTGCTGCCAACAGTAAGAATGAAAATGCAGGGAGGTGAAAGCTAACCCACATGGATTCCCTTCTATAGTCCTCACAATGGCCCCCAGAAGCAGGATGATTTTCCCTATCTCAGATAAGGAAGCACAGAGAGGTTAAGCAACTTACACAAAGTCACACAGCTAGTATCTCAACCGCAAAACTAATTCCTGCTCTTAACGAAGTAAACCAAGATCTGGCCCTGAACTGCCAAGGGCAAAGTCAGACAAAGGCACAGGTGAAGTTCTCCACCTTGGCAAATAGGTGCCAGGTGCCTGCCAGTTACCAAGCCAGGGCCAGGCTCCAGAAGCACATAGAATCAGACATGGTCACAGCAGCAAAGGACATGGGCCTGTACAGAAGGAACGCCACAACCAGGCAGAAGGCGGTGAGGGCCAGGACCAGGGCAAGCCCCGAGGCTCAGGGGCGCAAAGGAAGGCACGCTAATTATGACGAGACTATCATGGCACACTTCCTGGAGGAGATGTCATCTAGGCCGAGCTCCATAGGCAGAGGTGCCAGCCAGACGAAGGCCAAGGAGAGCGGGCAAGATGGCTCAACTCGTCCAACCCTCTCGGCCCTCGCTGCTCAGGGCGGGCTCAGTGTGGACCCACAGCCTTAGCACCACTCTGAAGCCAGTGAGAAATGCAGAATCCCAGGCCCCAGCCACACGGCGACATCGGAGTTCTCCCTGTAACAAGACCACTTGAGCTGCACAAACGTCTAAGTAGTAGCAGACTCAGTATAAACCACACCTGGGCAACACCAGCAGACCTCCCCAAGGTCACAGGGAACAATGTCACATTCCACCCACACCCACCCACACCGGACTGTGGCCCTGGCACTCAGCCAGCCTTCGAGTCACAGGAGAACTGCTGATTTCACCACCCCCAGTGGGGTCCTCAGGCCTTGGGGAGGGACCAGCACCGCAGAGACTCTGTCCCGTCCTCAGGGAGCAGTCAAGCTCGGGGACCAGCTCTCCCTTTTTACTGACACCCCTGAAAAGCCCAACCACACCAGGAGAGAAGGGGGATCGGGGGTGACAGCCCCAGGTCAGCAGGGCTGGGAGCAGGCCACCACCGTGCCAAGAGCATGGGCACGATGGTGGAGCAGCTGCTGGGCACCGGGCTGAGCATCCAAGGCAAGAGGCAGAGTCCCTGCCTCAGCGGAAGCTCCAGGCCCACCCAGGGAGGCAGAAGCAGGAAGCTAGCCCCACTCCACAGACTAACCAAAGCAGCAGCCAGGCCAGAGGGGAGGGAAACGGAGTCAAAGAGAGACACCGCCCATGCCACCTCGCACACGCCCTGGGTAGCAACACACACGTGCATGCGTGTGCACGGCAAACAGGACACAGAGGAAGTGACATGAGCGCAGCCCAGCAGGCATCCCTGGTTGGTTCAGAGCCAGAGGAAAGGGTGGGCAGGAAACACCACACTCCCCTCGGGGAATGGGTCCAAGTGAGCCCCAGGAGCCCAAGAGGCTGCACAGAGGGGTGCAGAGGCCCCGGGCCCCCCCACCAGGGAAATGAGCCAGGGCTGCCGTACCTGGGCACACACACTCACACACACACACAAGTGCGTACCCCTGGGTGCACGGGGCACAGATGCCCCACCTCGTGGACTGCTCACCATGGTAACAAAGCGGCCCCTCTCGGCTCCAGTCGCCACCTGAAGGTTTCCAAGGCCTCTCATGCCTGGGGAAGCAGCTCTAACAAAGGCACAGCCCTGGCCGGCCTGGCTGGGGGTCCGCCGTGCAGACTGGCCGGCGCATGCCTGCCACGCTCCCCCGGTGAGCTCGGGGCCACCGCGTCTTCCTACCCAGCCTGCCTGGCTCCACTTAGCTCAATTCCCCATAGATGCCCCACCAGAGCTAATGAGAAACTCCCCAGCTGGCCCCATATAAAAACGCATTTCATAAGTCTTTAAAATGTCGGGAAATTCTACATCTATTTAGGACTTTTCTGCTCCTTTAAAATGTCCCCTGGTCCTCGTTGAGAAAAATGACTGGGTTGGGGGCTCCAGCATGAGAGGGACAGCTCAGCACAGCCAGCCAGAGCCAAAGGGCGCCGAGCGGCTTCTGCCGTTGGCCACGGTGTCGTGGGGCAGGCCAGGACATCCTCACTGATGAGGCAAGGTGGGGGTCACTCAGGAAAGAACTGAAGTGAGGGACCCAGGGACCCAGCGGGCAGAAAGGGGATGGGGACCATCCCTCCAGCCTAGATTTCAGGGCTGAAAGAACACATGAAAAGGTGCTGGGACCACCTAATAAAACCCCAAAGGAGCCCTGGCTGTTGTGGCTCAGTGGATTGAATGCAGGCCTGTGAACCAAAGGGTTGCTGGTTCGATTCCCAGTCAGGGCACATGCTTGGGTTGCAGGCCAGGTCCCCAGTATGGGGCATGCAAGAGGCAACCACACATTGATGTTTCTCTCCCTCTCTTTCTCCCTCCCTTCCCCTCTCTCTAAAAATAAATAAATAAAATCTTTAAAAAACAAAACAAAACAAAAAACCCCAAAGGAGACAGATCACCTGCACCCAGACGTCCAGCCCAGCACTGCTCCTAAGAGCCCACACCTGAACGCAGGCAGCGGCCCAAGTGTCCAACAGGGGAAGGCTGGCTAGGACACGAGTGTCCACCCACCCAGCACCAGCGACAGCTACGGAGGCAGCCAGATGGGTGGGTGCAGGGGTCACATGAGGGTCAGGCCTTGTGGGGAATGCAAGGAACCCACCCCCACCCCCGGCCATTGCCCTGGACTCCTTCGAGGTAGAGGGTCCGTTCACACCCAGACGGAGACAGAAAAGGGGCCGAGAGCAATGTGAATGGGTGTGCAGAAGGATGAGGGGTGGCGGGTTTCTGGGAAGTGGCTGAAATAACAGGTACCTGCTCTGCGCCAACAGCGGCGGGGCAGGGCAGGAAGGCGGCTCCGAGGGGCTCAGAAATGCAGGCTGCCCTGCTGGGGGAGACCTGGGCAGGGGTGGGGGGTGGGCGGGGAGTGGGGGGGGAGTTCCAGCCACTTCTGTCCCCATTCTGTCTGGAGGCCACAGGGGTGAGAGGGACCCTGACTCCTCCTCTGCCCCACTCCTTCCCCAGAACCTGGTGGGAGGGACCTGAACGGGCTCCCAGCACTGCACCCCACGCCCCCTGGACACTAGGGGCCACCAATCTCCCACCTGAGCCGGTCCAGAGCCCGCAGCCCTGACGCCAGCCTCCCCTCAAACGGCACCCACACCCAACACCCAGCGCCGGCCCCAAAGGGGGCACAGGGGTGGCGGGCCTGGCTCAGGCAAGAGTCCCTGTGGAGAGCCCGGTCCAGGGTTTCCCAGGCCCGGCCTTTGCAGAGGGGAAATGTGTGCAAGGCCCTTACCCACCTACCCTCCTCCTTCCGGGATGCCAACCAGGCCACCTGGCCTGCTGAGACTCTTCCCCCTGCCCCAGGAGGGGCCTGGGCACAAAGCTGAGCCCTCGGTGAACCTCCAGGTTCCCCCTAAAATAAAGGGCCCAGACCAGTTCTCACAGGCAGGCCTGCCATTTACAGTTCAGGGGCTGCATTTGTGCATGAGCTGCCTGGGGGTCACACCTCAGCTCTGCCACGTCCTGGCTGGGTGACCTTGAAGCAAGTCACAAGTGTCGCTGTGCCTCAGTTTCTAGACGTGAAACACACAGACACTCTGGCTCCCAGACGCAGCTCAGGAATGAGAGTGACCGTTCCATTAACCAGGACCAGGAAGCCTGTCCCATGGCAGGAAGGCCTGATACTCTGATCACAGCAGTGAGGTCCCAGGCTGCTGGGCCACCACAAACGACTGGTTAGACTGGGTGCTCCTCTCCAGCCACAAGTGCGTCTGTCATCACACCAGAAACAAGCTTGACCAAGCTGTGCCGGCCCTGATGGCGAGCATTTGTTAGCAGATTAGCTGTTTTGTGTCTCCGGGCCCTCCTCCCGCCGCGCCCCAGGCTTGGTCCCAGGCAGCCATGTCGGAAGGAAGCCCAGTCTGCCTGGAAACTCAGCTCGGAGACGGGAGATTCCAGGGAGACTGATTCCATGGTTCCCAGCTCGAACTCAGCATGGGTGGGCCGGTCCCCTGAAGCCCCACACTGCCAAGCTCATAACCATCCTGGTGGCGGCCGCCGAGTGGCCTCACTCCAGAGGTTCTGGGGCAAGGCAAGGGGGCACCGAAGGGAAGATGGGCCTCCCTACTGGGCTGGGGGGTGGGGAGGGGGGCAGAGAGGCCCTGGCACGGCAGGCAGGCAGGCAGGCAGGCCTGGGCAGCGGCCCCTTGGAAAAGCCACACTTAGCAACCTCCAAAGTGGCGGCCAGGCTGAAACCAGCTGGTACAGAGCTTTAGTTCTCAAAACTGAGGTGCCCAAAATGTCATGTCACTTGACAGAGGAAGGCACGCAGAAAAACTAAATGAAGGAAAAGGACCGGCGCCGGTGAGGACGGAGAAGTGGGCACGCTCGTGCTCGGTACACGGTGTAAACCGGCGCGTCTGCCGGGCCACACGGTCTGGCCACGCCGCAAACACTGAAGCCCAGAAGTGCCCCTGACCCCACAGTTCCACTCCCAGGGGGCTGCCCCCCAAACTGACAAGGGTCAAACAGCAACTTATACACAAACGTTCACAGCAGCCAAAAGGTGGCAACAGCCCAAACACCTGTCAACAGGTGAGTGGGTAAACAGTGTGTGGCCCTTCCAAACAGCGGAATACTGTTCGGCCATGAAACGTAATAAAAGGCTGATACAAACAACAATGTGGAAACACCTTTAAAACATCAGGTTAAATGCGAGCGGCAAGGCAGAGAAGTCTATGTATCCCATGACTCCATTTATAGGAAACGTCCAGAATAGGTAAATCTGCAAGCACAGAAAACAGGTTAGCAGTCGCTGAGGGCAGAGGGTACCGGCAGGAGAGGGGACGGCACCTCAGGGGTACAGGATTTACTCCTGAGGTCAGGAAAGTGTCCTAAGCTGACTCAGGCGATGTGGCACCTATTTCCAAACACGCTAAAACCCACTGACTGGCACCTTTCAAATGGACCAACTGTGTGGCGTGTACACTGTATCTCAACGAAGCTGGTTTTCAAAGCTACAAGGTGCCCTTTTCTTTAACCTGATGACTTTGCAAACCGAGTTTTCTGGTCTCTCTTTTAAAAACTCACAAGATGTGGTGATGCTGGGCCCAGGCACCCTGGCACACTCGGCTGGCGCTGAGGGACAGGCGCCCCTGTGACAGGACCTGTGTGGCAGCTCATGGCAGCCCACCCACTCACCTGTGCCCCCCACCCCCCTCAGCTGGGCCTATGACCTTGGGACCCCGGTGGGACCTTCCCAAACAACTTTCACAATCGCCTTGTTATAAGGCACTGTCCCGCACCCCCGTTTCATGGGTAAGAAACACCAGGGCCCATTGGGAAGTGGTTTCAACCCCCACACCTACTAGGCAGCCCCACCCCTAGGCTCTGAAGAAAGTGCCCCTTGCTGGGCTCTGCTACCAGCTGGGAGGCAAGAGTGGGCCAGCAGCCCCCTCCCTCACCCCCTGGCCAGGCCAGAGACCGGTGCTGTGAGCTGCTCATTCGGCCCCCCGCCCTGCCAGGCCAGGCCAGGCCCCCATCACTGTCAAGGTGCAGGCAGGGTGGGCCAGGCTGTTCCTGGGGGCAGCGGTGCAGAGTCCACCTGGGCTGGGGAGCCAGGAGCGAGTGCGGAGCACACTGGGTATTCTGCTTCTTTATTGGGGCCCTCCATCACGCACCCAGGGCCGGGGGTGGGGAGCAGTGAGAAGCCTGCACTCTGGGCCCCCACACAGAGGAGCTGCCCCTGCCTATAGCCTCACACTCCTCCTGCTAAAATGCTCTGCACCCACCGTGCTCAACTCACCCTTGCATCCATTCGTCTGGTCTGATTAGCCAAAGCCCCTCCATGGCCACCTGAGGTCCTGGCACCACCATGGAGCTTCCCAAAGTCCCCATGATGCTGTGGCTTCCGGTCTCTGCTCAGCTGCCTACCTCCCAGTGCTGGGCGCTGCAGAGGTTAAACCTCAGGCTCTGGCTGCAGGAGGACTTCAGTTCAAGTCCCTGCTCCCCAGCTCGCCGGTTGGGACCGTGGGCCCGCTACTGTACCGCGCCAAGCCTCCCTCCCTCTCCTGCCAAACGAGGCTGGCGATTTCCAGCAGCAGCGCCAAGGGGGGCCCGGGAGGCTTTGCTCCCCCATAATCTTCCTTGGCACCTGCCCCCATTCTTGGATGCGGCCAAGTGACATTTTCTCAGCGTAATGAAAAGCGTTACACTAAAGCAGCATCAGCCAGGCCTTTGGCCCTGTCCCCCACCAGATGGCCGCCCCGGAACCAGCCCAGGGGAGATGCTGGAGGTGCTGCTGGCAGCGGCACGCCCCGCGTGGGGCTGGCGTGCTGGCCCGGCCTGGCACACACCAGGAAAGTGCTCAATAAATCTGAACCCCCCTCCCCTGCCACCAGGGCTGCCTCCCGAGCTGACCGACTGGGCCCTGCCACCCAGGATTCAGGCCATCTCGCAAGCTCCATGTTCAGGGAATAAAGGCTGCCTTAAGCAGCCCAGGCCCAACAAAATTCGGAGGGCCAACGTATCACGTGTACGCACCATAAAAATCACCAGACGGAGCCAAAGAAAACAGTAATCCGCTGCTGGGCTGCACGTGATCCGATGCCCAGCCACTTGGCCTTCCCTTTCCCCGTCTCCCAGCAGAAAACCCAAAGCCGAGGGGCACTGCAGAGCCCCCAAGGGCAGAAGGGGCGCAGAGGAGCTAAGCATCGTCTCCCGTCCCCCCACACACACACATGCTCAGGTTCTGGCTAGAACCGGGCAAGCCCCACAAGCTCCACCACTCCGCGCCCCGAGCGGCCCGAGGGCGGCTGTTCCACTGTGGACTCGGAGCCCCCACCTGGCATCGCCCTGCCTTCTGCACATGACAGACACCTCCCTGCCTTAGGGAGGCCACTTGGCGCTGACACGCCCCGCCCAGGGCTCTCTATCCCCCACGACCCCTGCCACTCCCCTTCTCCAGCCCACTGCTGTCCCCGTCTGTCCCCACCGCCTCCAGCACCACTGCAAAAGCAGCTGAGAGGGAAGACCTTGTGTGGACACCAGCAGGCCAGGTGCTCTTCTGGTCTGGGGTTTGGGGCACAGTAGCGCTGCTCTTCAAAGCTGGTGGCCAGTCTGAGCCCAGGCACCCACGGCCATCAGGACGCTCAGAGGACATGTGGAGCCAGGCAGTCTCACTTCAGCCACTGGGAGTACATTTCCACGCACAGGAGGAGACAGGACAGGGCTACACGGCCCCTTCTCCCATCCTTCCCAGTACGGACCCCGCAACGTGGCCCAACGCTAGACTCTCCTCCCGAGAATTCAAGCACCCTCCATTCTGACTTCAGACGAGACCCCTCCCATGGAGGCGGCCCATGCGGACACAACAGCACCCCAGCCTGGGTCAGCCAGGACCCCACCAGGACCCTCAGGCTCTCCCAGCAGCGTCCGGATCCTACCGGAAAGAGCACTGGAGTGGGAGTCCGGGGGCCTGGGTGTGAGTGCCGGCTCTCCGCTCCCGGTCTGCTCTGCCCAAGGCACGCCAGCGTTTCCCGAATCCCAGTCACTGCAAACCACCTTCACGGTTTCTGCCGAATCCCGGCATCGTGTGCACTTTCTCAAAACCACCAACTTGGTTTTCTCTTCCGTGACTTCAGTGAGCATCCCCTCAAGTCACAAGTAACCATAACACCACAGACGCGACACGTGACCAACCATTCAGGAGCGAAATGTCCGCACACCGGACGCCAAACACCACACTTGTGGAGCTTCCAATCAGGTGAGCCTCACTCCCTGCCTCAGTTTCCACATCTGAACGAGGAGAAGTTTGGACTAAATGACTCCTGCTAGGTTTCCTCAAGCCCAAAATTCCACACAAGACCAGAGCCGGCTGCTGAGGATCCTGGGGCAGGGGACAGGCAGGGGAGCCTGGTACCTGCCAGGCAGCGAGCCAGTGCCCTGCTCCCAGGAAAGGGACTGGCCAGGTGCTGGGCCAACAGGAGAGCCGTCCCTCAAAAGTTTCTGAGGACCCCAAGCCAGCTCCAAATTACAGAACCTCACCGTTAGAAAAACCTCCTTTGTCCACCCCTCTTCACAGCTGGGGAAACACAGGCACAGCGAGGGGGCGCGGGCAAGGGCAGGACTGAGCTGAAAACCCACTCCCCTGACTGCCCCATCACCCCATCACCCCGCAGGGTCCACACACCTGCCAGTCTGAGCTTCGCTTCCCCCTCCCCCTGGAGACACAGGCTCAGGCCTGCCGGCCGGACGGAACAACAAAGCCGGCCCTCCAGGAACGGGACGGCAGGGATTCCGACTTCACGGGAGCTTACGCGTCCCCCTGACAGTGGCGTTTGCGCAGTTAGACTGGGACAGGTGTGCAGTGACACCCACGGCAGGGCGCTTCAACAACCGTGCAGTGGGGGCACCGTGGCCCATGTGAACACACCCATGTGGGGGAAAAAAAACGTGGCCCTGGGAGAATCAGGCCATATTAGTCTCTGTATGTAATAATAGGTTTTATTGACCATATGGAACTGATATAACAGTCGTGTTGCTCGGGGTAGTCTGGACCGGAGACAGGAATACGACACGAAGGACGTGATTCCCATAACCACCTGGGTGGCTTTGCACGTTCCTGAGCCCCTCCCCCAGGGCTCCCAGCCAGCCCCTCCCACCCCCAGTCCCGGGGCATTTACCTGAGGCTGTCACGGAGGAGTCCCAGGCCAGCGAGAAGTCCGAGGCCTCCCCCTCTTCGACTGAAAGAGAGAACAGAGATGGGCCTGTGAGATCTGAAGCTGCAAAAACAGGTCCCCAGGGTGGGGGTCCCTATCACACCCGTGATCAGGGAAGGGGCCAAGCCTACCAAGAGGCCTGGATTCGCTTCACAGATGTGAAATAAGCAGAATACAACATGCATAGCAAGTGAGGGCTGTATCCACCTGCCCTCCCACCCCGTGCCCCTGGCAGACATCACAAATCGATCTCAGCATGGTCTCAAACCAGGCGCAGCCCCGGACTCGTTCTCTGCAATCCAAAATCCAAGTCTCCACTTGAGATGGGGCCCTTGGCCACCGGCAGGAAGAGAACGAAGTCCCAGGCGTCTCCCTGACCCTACAGGCGCCCCGTGCTCCTACCGAGCCCCAACCAGACCATCGCTCAGATGCGACGGCTTTCTCACGGATGCCAGCAAACAAGCAAGGTCGCTGTCAGGGGTGGGCAGAGTGTGGGGTGCTACTCTGCACCCTGAGACTAGACCCCAGACAGTCCTCAAGACAGCCTGAGGTCACCTCTCCGGAGGTCAGCTGTCCGGTCACAAGCCAAAAAGCTACTCAATGCTCCACACTGCCACCCCAGAGCTCACAGAACACGACTGGACAGCAGTGGCGTGTCCCCACGACCCACCCCCCCCAGCATGGGGGGCCACGCACCCAGAGAGCACGGGAGAAACTACAACCGTATAATGAGGCCCTTGTCCCAGAATCCAGTGGGGCAAGGAGCAACATTACAGCCGGGGGTGGACTCCATAAAATGACACTTTGTTGAAGCCGAAGATGTGCATCCACAGTGTTTTCCAGATTTGAAGGCCCGCTCTGGGCCACACACACGAGCAGGCTGAAGCTACCAGGTGCCAGCCGGGGCCGCGGGTAAGGCAGGCACGGTTTCGAGCCAGGGGCTGTGCCGGGCGCCTCTCGGGCATCGCTGCACCTACTCCTCGCCCACGGGCTCTCGGAGAGGGGTGGGGACGGGTGTGCCCGAGTCTCACAGCTGCAACGTCCACGCAGCCTTTGGGCTGCAGCCTGGATCGTCCGATGGGAATGCTGCTCCTGCAGCCACCGCCCAGCGGGTCCTCGGGTGACGTCACTCCGCCGTAACGATGACGCGACGCCGCGGGAACTTCGTGCTCATGTCAGTTAGCCACGGTAAAGCTGGCTCCCTTCCGCATGGCTTCACTGAGCAGCACAGAACCTGTGCGCCACGTTAAGTGAGGGCGCACTCTGCTCTGGGGAGCACAGGATGCTGCCCTAAACCCTGGCCTGCAGAGCAGCCCCGCCAACTGGCCCCACGGAAGGCAGGGGCACAGCATGCTGGGCGGCCGAGCCCTGAGGGAAGAGCCACTCGCCTGTGGCAGATACTGGGTTCAAGTCCCGATTCTGCCTCTAACTCACGGCACGACCCTGAGCAAATACTTTAACCTCTAGGCTTTTGTTTTCCCACCTCAGAAATGGAGATGACCGTACGTGTGCCCTAGGGTTGTTGGGAGGACTCAATGGGACAGTGGCTGTGGCCTGCAAGGGCAGTGGCGCCAGCACTGGGGGTGGGGGTGGCGGTGGGGGTGCCAGGGCTAGAACAGCCCTCGGAATTCACCAGCCCTGCTCCGCCTGCTCGCCGCTGCCATCTTACTCCCCACCAACCAGAGCCTCGTGGAACATGCTCTTGAATCCCCAGAAACAGCAAGAGGACAGGACAAGAGGCCAGAAACGTCACTGAGTGACAGGATAAGGAAGGCCCAGGACGACATCCCCCTTCCCCAAGTGTGCGTCCGGAGAGCAGAAACTCGGAACCGAGACAACGGGACGCAGAGAGGCACTCGGGCCGGTGGCAGAGCTGTCGCTTCGCCCCGCTCACCGCTCACCGCTCACCACGGCTGCGGTGGGACGCAAACACACAGCTCTGCAAACGCGAGCGGGGCCTGGCATCAGGCAGAGCCGGTGCGGCTCGTCGGCTGACTCCCACGGCCAGCCTCCGGAACGCCAGCGGTAAGGCCGACTGCAGTCGGAAGCTGATGGGCCGACCCCCCTGCCACACTGAGCACCGGCTTCCTCCGCGTTTCGCCCTTTCCCTGCGTGTACACACACGGGCTTCTGTTGGGAGGCGGCTGGCAATGTGTGAGGCTGCTCTGCTGCCGTCTCATTGGACCCTGTTCCACAAGGTCTGGGTGGGTCTCTGCACCTCGTCCACCACAGGTGCCAGGTCACTGATACATGACCCTAGGTCCCCCTGTGTCCTTAAGTGGCCCCCAGGTATCAGGACAAAGAGCCCCACACTGGGGCCCACTCAACGCTCTTTGCTGGAGACATGTGACCTCCCACGTCAGGGAACTGCAGGGCATCCCCAAGGTGCCCAGTCCCTCCCTCCCAGCGATCTGACTTCAGCCATCACAGAAAGATGTGAAAATGCCTGACATTTAGGAGCTCTGGGGAGGGCTCCAGTCTCTGTCCCCAGGTATGACAAGCCTGCGGAGGTGGGAAGACCAGGAGAGCCATGGCTGGCTGGGGAAGTTCAAGGTGGCAGACGTCACCACGGGTGAGCAACCGCACCTCCCTCTGGCATCTCTGGAACCACGTCCCTCCCCGTGGCCCAACTCACCTAGTGACCTGGGCATGACCACCTCTTCCCAGGATGGCTGGCATCCCCCACTCACATCCCACCCCCTGGCCCTCGACCTGTTGCTTAAAGGGATAAACACCCCATCCCATGTATGTTCGTGATGAGAAAACGTACTGTCCCACCCCACCACTACCATCCTGGGGCACTGTGCTCCCCAACACTGAGACAGGGAGAGGGTGTCCCTTCCCTCCTCCAGCTGGCCCCTTCTGCCCAGACTGGTCTCTTCAACAGTGAGGTAAGGGCAGGGGCAGCGGGCAGAGAAGGAGGCCCCCCCACAGCCGCAGCCAGGCACCGCCGGGGGCCTGAGCCGGCAGTGAAGAGCTGGAGTACCGCAGAGGTGCGGCGAACACCAGGGTTTGAGTGTCTCGGAGCAGATCTGGGCAGCACAGCGGCCGATATGGCAACACCCATCGGCCAGGATGCACACTCTCACCCTGCAAGGGGGGACACAGGGACACCCACTCCTGTGAGTGACGGGCATTTGGAAGTACAGGGTGGGTGCACAGGCCAGTGTGTAGACAGAGGGAGGGGCATGGGGTGAGTGTGAGCACACAAGGTGGGGTGCAGCTGCCAGCGAGTTCACAGGAGTGTGTCCACACTGGAGGGGCCTTGAGTGTATAAGCCAGGGTTCTGGGGAGTGTTCGGAGGGATTCTGAGGCTCTGCCAAGGCTTTGGACAGACTCGAGCTCCATGCCCTCCCTCTGCTCTGTCATCAAAGGCTGTGGGTGGCCGGCTGCCACACAGGAGTGAAAAGCCAGGGAGCCTCACCCAGCGCCAACCCCCCAGCTCAGAAGAGGCCCCTAAGTGACTCCACTCCCTACTCTGAAAGTGCCCACAGCTTGTCCCCTCACACCAGGATGGCCTTGCCACCATCGATGACATGCCAGTGGGCCCCACGGCCCATGTGCTGGGTGGGCCTCTAGACCTGGGTACCCCGGGCCCAGAACCCAACGGCTGAACCAGGACAGGGCTGCGGCCCCACCCAGGTTGGTGAAAGATGCAGGTCAGGGGCGGAGCAGCCCAGGGACAGGTCTAAGGCAGGCAGAGTCGGGACTCAGTGACAGACAGACCAAGCACCAGTCTGAGGGTCAGGCAAGGCCTCCGGCAGGTCCCAACTGGCCCCTGCCCTCCCCAACATCCACGCCAGGACCACCTGGCCTCGAGGGGCTGAGAAGACTCCGCCCCTGCATGTCAGCTTCCCAACAGGTGCGCAGACAAGCATTTTCCTGAGAAAAGGATCCATGGTTTTCATAAAAAATTTCTAGAATATTCTCCCCTCTTTTAAAAAGGTATAAGAACCACTGGACTGATGGGTTTACTTTGGGGGCCTCTTTAGCTGACCCCACCTTGGCTGGTGTCCCCAAGGTCCAAGGGGACCTCTGTGCTCTGCTGGCTCTGGTCCCAGGGGTCACCCCACCCTCCTCACTTTGGCCCTGAGGGACCCCCCCTAGAGGCACCCCTGTGTCTGCAGAGGTGGTGGACAGGCCAGCAGCACAGGATGGCCTCTCCCCTGCTCAGCCTCAGGCAAGCCCTCTCACCCCCACCAGGCAGGGGCCAGAACAGGTAAAGGACACACGAAGAGCCCAGAGCCTCGATGTCAACATGAAATGTGGCGGCTCCTGACTCAGTACCGAGCCACCCTAAGGAGTGAAAAAGCAGCAGGCGGGGAAGACCATCGTGCAGGGCGATGCAGAGTGTGCACAGCACAAGGGGCCTGGGGGCAGGGGGGGCATCGAGGACACCCACTGAGCCCACACGCGGTCCACCAAGCTGCAGCGTGTCCTTGCGCAGGGCCTCGAACACCCAGAGTTCCCTTGTCTTACTGTAGCCTAGATTAAGCATCTTTTCCTTCCTGTAAGTTTCTGACATAACTAACCGATGTATCCCAATAGAAAACCAGGAAATGCGTGGGAGTTAAAATGAAGAAACACGAAGCACAACCTTTCCCGCATATGAATACACTGTTACCACTTCCCGGAAGGCCACAGCAACAAACACAACTGAACGCTAACTGGCCGGAAACTGCTTTCTAACCCAGTGATACACACGGAGCGTCTTTTCCCATCACAAATGTGGACCGACAGCTTCGCGGCTTCGGCCCGCTCACAGGAGACTCAGGACTCATTTAATCGATGCCCTGTTGCGGGGCACCTGGGCTACCTCCACCCGTGTGACCCACCCACACGTCACACGTGGCCGCCAGCCTCGGCAGTGACTTTTCCCAGAATAAGCTCCCAGCAGCAGGACTGCTGGGTGGTTCGCCGGCGTCAGGCTCCTGAGACACATGGCCCATGTGTATTTGGCCATTTCCACCTTTCATAAGCAACATGTGTCTCCTCCAGATGACCCACGACGCTGAGCCAGGTGCTATGAGAGGTGAGAAAGGGCCTTGGACTTGACCTTCAGCTATGAGACTGCGAATTCCATAGTGACACGCTTTCCCATCACTGTGACCTTCGAGGGCTGGCACATTATAGGATCTCAGGGAATGAATGCATGTATGCATGAATGAATGAATGAATGAGTAAACATACTACGGCATGTTGGAGAACACAAAATTAACTCAATTCTCAGAGCCAGACAGAGACAGCTGGCAACAGTGAGGACCCAGACAGCAGACACACAGGGGCGGGGTGGGGGGCGGACCGGGAAAGGTGAAAGGAGAGCCCTGGGTGGCAGGACCTGTCTGTCCCCAGTCCCTGCCCCAGAGAAGGCTGGGGGGAGGGAACCAGCAGAGACGTAAGGTGAGTTTCCGCTTCGACCGTGATAAAAGTCTGATTTCCTTTTACACTAACATGGAAATCCCACTTGAGGAAGAATGATGATTGTGGATGAGTATCTTAAAAGTCTGTAGATCTCTCTGCTAATGTAAATAAAAATGTCCCTGCTCCAAGATAAAGTTCAGGAAAATCAAATCAAATTGCATTCGCCACAGCAAGGAAACTGAAAATAGGAGAAATCTGAGGCAGCCCCACCAGCCCAGCCTGGCTTTGGGTTCTGCCTGTGGGGAAAGCCAGCCTCAGGCCCAGGGCATGTCACCTGAACCCCCAGGGCCAGCCAGACCATCGGCTGCAGAGTCATCCTCTTGCCCTGGTCAGAAACACTGCTCAGAGCTCAGGCCCACCTCCTCCAAGAAGCTCTCCCTGACCACCCTGGGCCTGACTGAAGTTACCATCTACAGCAGAGGGTGGTAACAGCAAGCCGCCTTAGGGCCAAGTCCCAATCCCAACAGTTTGCTGTGCAGGTCACTTCTCTGTGCACAGTGACCCTGCAAGGTAGCTTCGATGATAAAATGAGACGGCACTTAAAAGGTCTATGGTCCAGAGCCTCACACCCAGAGGCTGGCAAAGGGAAACCTTGACCAACAGCATCACAGGTGGCCCCTGATGGCACCCTCGGCCCCTTTAGGGACACCCTCTGCCTCCTCTTTCTCCTACCCTCCAGATCACCAGGCATGTCAGTGACGCCAGAAACAACATTCACTCACCCTCTTCGCACACCTGTCTCATTTACGTTTACCCTCCCCACAGTCCTACACAGGGGCGGGCAGTGAGGCCCATTGTACAGACAGGGAAAGCAGGACCTAAATGAAATTTTTAAGTGGGCTGAATTAGAAATTGCATGAGCAATGGGAGGGAAAATCCACATTGCAGCCAGGTCTGCGTGGCTCCGAGGCTCCTCGCTGACCGCCGCCCAGCCTGCACTGAACAAACCTCTGACAGGCTGAGCTTCCGGGCCTCCCAGACCGGCTGGGAGCAGCTGCAGCTGACGGGCGGGTTGGGGTGAAATGACTCCTCTCTTGGAACCCTGCAGAGATGGGTCTGGGAGGCCCATGTGGAGGCCCGCCTTGGGCGTACAAGCCTCCGTCACCGCAAACTGTCCCTCCCGCCTACTGTCTGACCCAGGGCAAAGTCTTCACCTCTCGGAGTCCCGTCCCCCACCTGGGCAGCAGGCACGACAAAACTCCCATCTGTTTCAGAGACAAAATGAAATGTCCCTGCCAAGAGCTGGGCCCAGGGCCTGGCACACCCTGAGCAACACGAGGTAAGATTATTGTGTCTGTGCCCCAGCGAATTCGTTCAGGGTGGGGGGAAGCTTCCTGAAAAGTCTCTGTCTGGGCCCCTGCCTGCTGGGCCTTCACCCAGGAGGGCCCCCGGCCTCCTGGGCCACCCTCAAGTTCAATCCCGTCTCTCCCGGAGGTCAAGCTCCCCGTCCACAAGTCATTTCCTACAGTTGCCCCTGTATGGTTCTGGTTTACGAGACCAGAACCGGTCTCGTTAGCCAGAACCGTGCAGCATGCAAACGTGGGTTTACGAAGGGGTCTGGCTCCCGCGTCCCATCTCCAGGGCAATACTGGGTTCTCGCTGACCAGCTGTCCCCCACTGGCAGAAGGTGACAGAGACGGAGTGGCCACAATACCCCACATAAAGCGGGATGAAGTGACCCGCGGTGCAAGGGGGACCCAAAGGTGAGCCACAGGGGTCAAGTTCATCAGCCTGAGGTCCCAGAGAGAAGGCGACAAACAGCAGCTGCCCAGCCCTGCCTGCTGCTTGGGGTGAAAAGGAAAGAGGGAGTGAGAGGCCAGGATCCCACTCTCCCTTCCCCCCCCCCCACTTTTATTTGAAGAAAAGCACCATAAAGTAAAAACTGAGACTTTTTTTACAGCAACTTCACAACTCATCCTTGGTGAGAATGTACTGTAAATGAACGGCAGAACGTTCTTGTGCACGTGCTTGGTCTCAAACACAAGCAGAGAGGAAACTGAGGTTCTTACTGAAAACTGATGTGGTGTGCACGTGTGTGTGTGAGCGTCTGCATCTGGTTTTACACACACACCAGCCAGCCCTCCATCTCTGTCTTCCCATCAAAAGCCCCAAGCCTTTCACGGGAATGAACCATAATGACCGTTTGCAAACATCTTGTAATTCCACACGATGTCCCGGGGGCCGGGGCAGCCATAATGCCTTACTGTTGAAGGAGCCCATGCTTTTCATAAGTCTGATTTGGGAGGGGGACATTTCCCTGGCACAGACGTGTCCCCCAGCCTGGCCCCACAGCCCACCCACCATGCTTAGGAGGCCTTCGGGGGTCTTGATCGTCTCCACCTGGCCGCTGGCCCCACCGAGGAGGGCCTTACATCATCTGAATCTGCCTGACGTGCCCCAGACGTCCACCATGAGGGCGGGTGTGGCAGGAGTCTCCCAGAGCAGCCCCCCCCCCCGCCACGAAGAGTTAGAGGGCACTTTTCTTTAGATCAGCTCCACTGTACTGACGTGCACTTCCTGCCAGCCTCCTCCGGAGCAGCACTACCGGTGACATCACACAGTGGTGTGCTGGTAACAGTATTTCTAGTAGGTATTAGAATAAACGTATAAGGTAACACTTTCCTTGCAGAAGGCAGGGTACACACAGAGTTAGGGAGGGAAAACTCATGCATCTGTGAGCCACCTGAACCACTGTGCGGTTCGGGGACGCAGCATGCCACATGGCGGGGATGCGGGCATGTGTGGTGCTCGGTGACCTCTGATGGATGAATGAATGAATGGCGCCAGAGGGAGGGAGGGGGGAAGAGAGGGGAAGAGGGAGGGAGGGGGAAGGAGGGCACAGCCTCTTCACTTCCTCCCAACCAAGCCACCACAGTCAAGTTCAGGGAGGGCTGAGTGTCAGGCGACAAGCTGACGGGCCGGTTGGGGTGAAATGACTCCTCTCTTGGAACCCTGCAGGTTGGGGTGAAATGACTCCTCTCTTGGAACCCTGCAGAGATGGGTCTGGGAGGCCCATGTGGAGGCAGTGCTGGGCAGAGGATGGCAGGGGACACACTAGCTACAAACTCTCATCCCATACGAGGCTCATCACCCCACCATGGCCTTGAGCAGAGGAAGGAAAATCTTGCCAGGTATGGCCACTTCCCAAGCGCACCTGCCACCTCCCTGAGCCAGGGTCCAGGCTACAGTTCCCACACCAGCCCCAGGCTGAGCTGGTGAGAACCGGCCTCAGAAAGGCTCAGGGGAGCCCCAGTGAAGGCAAAGGCTGCGGCTGAAGGCAGGCAGCCTGCACCCCCAGGCCCCGAGGTTGGCACAGAGCCCTGGGAGGAGGCGCGTCCCCGGGCGGGGGCGTGCTGAGCCTTCCCTGCCCAACCACATCTGTCTCATCCCACAGCCCTGCGAGGCCCAACACTTGCCAGATGTGGGCCGCCCGTGGGGACCGAGTTCATTTTCCTCACGTCCTGTGATAATACTTGGCTGTGTTTATTTAACTTTCTGCTTTGGATGGAGGAGAGATAGGCCAGGAAAAGCGGCTGGCTCCCTTCGAGCACAACACAGCAGCCCACACATCACGCGAGGACACCCACACCGAGACGCTCCCCCTACGCCATCCGAGAAAACACATCTGGCCCGCTGCTGGCAGGGCCGGCCCCAGGGCCCCCGGGAGGCCGGCTGGTACACAGCGGGGTGGCCTTGGCGGCTGCACACACCCACTGCCCCCCCCACCCCCCAGGGCTAGGCCCCTCCAGGGCAGGGTCTCAGGCAGCCCTCCGCCAGGCAGACATTTCGGAGAGGTTTTGGGTGACTCAATAGTAGGGACTATAGGTGACAAAATTACAGTCTGCACCAGGTCCCTCTGCCCTGGAGGGCCCAGGAGAAGGCTCCCCAGGGCCCACCTCTGTCCGGCACCTGCAAACACAGGTGGCGCCCAGAGGGGAGAGGGACACGTCTGGGTGGGTGTTCAGAGCCAGGAGAAACCGCTCACGCTCCCTGCTCTTAGAGACTAGGTTTAGGGCATCTACCAAGCCCCATGGCACCTGAGACATGCTCTTGAGGGTGGTGACAAGGACACTAGGGGCCTGGGGCCGGAGTGTCCATCCAGCACCCAGCCCACCTGTCCGCCCAGCAAGACCCCACCCTTCACCCAGGCCCACCTCTGCCATTTGCAGGCCCCCAGCCGGTCACCCATCCCCCTTCTCCTCCCACCCCCAGCTCCTGCCCTCACTGAGGGGCACCCCCACAGTCAGCTCTGCTTGTCCCTCCTCAGCCCTGGGGATATGCACACCGCAGTCTCAGTCCACCCCACGGAAAACACACCTGGGAAGGGGCCCACCGGGGCCCAGGATGGCAGGAGGCACATGGGCATGGGGTGTCGTGGGGACCCGGAGAACCCTCTGGACGGGGGGGCGGGGCACGTCCCCCAGGCTCACAGGCTCCTGGCTAGAGAGAAGAGCTGCTAAGCACAGAGCTCGGGGGCCCTGGTCCTGCCCCACCGTGCCCAGCCTTCTGGTGGGCGTGCCTCGCTCTCCACTCTTCCTCCTGCCTCTGCAGGAGGCTCGTCTGTGTGTTTGGCCTGCGAGGTCCCCGGTCAGGAAACTCCGGCAGCCGAGAGCACAGGGTTGGTGACCGGACAGACATGGGCTGCAACACTGACCAGCAGGTGACACCAGGCATGTGCCTCAGTTTCCTCAGAGGTCAGACGGGGTACAGGACTATCGCCCCTTCACAGGTACTGCAGGAGCTGATGAGATGATGCGGTAGCAGCCAGGGCACAGTGCCTGGTGCACAGAGAAAGCCTGAGAAACGGAGCCTACCGAGGGGCATGGCCAACCACCAAAGCCATGGGCATGCACAGAGCTGCACCTCACCCAGACACTTCCACGCCCCGAAGGGATTGCATGTGCTTCCCCGGGGTGTGGGGGCAGGATGGGTAGCCTCTCCCTGTCCCGTGTCACAGAGGAGAAAGTCGAGGCTTGACGAGTGAAGCACAAGCTGGGTCACACATTGTGTGTCCTGCCCTGCCCAGCCCAGGCTCCCAAGCTGGGCTCTCTCCACAGTCCTGTGAGCCACCCTGTTATGACTGCCCGGCCGTGCTGGTCACTGCTGGCCCCACACTCTACTGCGGGGGTGTGGAGGCCACAGGCAGGGCCCTGAGGAGCACATGCAGCCAGCACAGCCTCGCTGCACTGGGCCCGTCTTACCCCCCAGGGCCCCTCTGAAGACTGAGGACCTAGAGACCCCCAGCACCACTGCAGCAGGAGAGTCCAGCCAAGCCCAGCCCGGCCACCCAGGCCAGATGGGCACCCACAGGACCCGAGGTCCAGGCCCGCCTTTGAGCTGAGCCCAGACCATCCCCCATGGAGGCCCAGGGCTGCACCTCGATTCACCTGCCCACGCCAGGTGGACACTCAACTCCTGACGGGAGAAGCCCATTCCCGCCAACAAAGGGATGATTAGGGCGACATCCCCACCAGGCCAGCACCCCAGCCCCAAACCTTCTGCAGGGCAGACAGTGGAGTCCAGACATAAACCCCACACCTCTGGCTCAGGGTGCCCATCGGTAAAGTGGGGGCACTGTATCGGGAGGTTGTGAGCCCGGTGAGCTCTGAGTACGCCTCCCATGCCTACCATCACTGCTTAAAGTGAATTCATCCCAACCCTTTGCTTTTTTACCTTTCTGAATCCCCCAAGTTGTAGAAGAAAAATGTCAACACAGGTGGGCACACAGAGGAAAATAAAACCAACCCATAATGCCCTACTTGGAAAAACCGGAGGTTTTCTCAGGGTAGCTGGCCTGACAGTGCACTTCCCTCCTTCTCACAGAGGTGGGACCGGAGACGTACTCTCAGGGCCCTGAGGCAGGGGGGCACCAGCGCTGCAAAGCCCAGCTGCAGGAAGCTCGCTGGCCCGCAGGGAGGTGGCCAAGAGGGGCCCTCGGCTCGTGCGGGGTCTTGAAACCCCACCTTAGGAGGGAAATGAAAGGAATGAACACTGCCCAGCCCAGGGGACAGGCTCAGGGGGCCCTCAGGGCTATCGGCAGGCATCAAGGGCTGTCATGGGGAAGAGGCGTGGAGCCCGCTTTGTGGCCTCAAGGGGTCAAACCGGGACCAACCAGGGCAAGTCACTCCAGGGAGGTTCCAAGGAGGAAGAGATAGGGTCCCACCAGCAAGCCTATGGGGGCCCGTTCTCCTGCGGGTAGTGAGGCTGCTGGCATAAGGGGGGACAAGCAGAACAAAGGCCCCTGGGGAATTCATGGCTCAGCTGGGAGAGGAGGTCACTGTTGACCTTGACAGACTTCCTTAGGTCAAGATCTCAAGTGATGGCAGGGGCACCAGAATGAACCCGGGGGAGAGGGCAGCTAGGCTATGGATGACCCCACCCCCGCCCAGGCACAGCTGCCACCTGAAGTATGCTCAGCAGGGTCACATCTCCTGGTTCTTCCCAGAAGGCCGCAGGTTTGAATGTTTATATGAATCGCTGCAACCGTTACACAGGCAGCCAGAGTCCTGGCAGTGCATGCTGGGAACCCCAGGTCTAGCAAGGGACTCACAGGGCAAGGAGGCCCTGAGGGACGCGGAGACATTTCAGGGCCTGGAAGAGCAATGCCCCCTACAGGAACAGAGTGGGTTAAGGGATGATTTGGCTCTCTGCTCCACCCTGGGGCTGCAGCTGGCATCCTGGCCCCCCGGGAGGCTCTGTCAGCTGCCCAAGCCCCCACCCAGCCAGCCCACCACAGCCACCCAGCCTGGAACCCCAGATCTGGGAACAGGACAGCTGCCCTGGGGCTGGCTGGCCACAGACAGCCAGGGAGAGAATCTGCTCCCGCGCCCCGCTGAGAGCCATTTGCTCGCTGGGCAGAGAAGTAGGCCTGGCCTCCTCTCCTCTCCCACACCCCCACAGCACTGCGCCTGTGGACGGGGAGAAGAGCCCAGGTGGCACAGTAACTGTGACCAGGCGACCATTCGCTGAGCACACACACCAGGGACGGGGCTAGGTGCTCAGCACACAGCGGTGTCCAAATCCTCGAGAAACCCTCTGCAGGAGCTTGTAAGCACCCTCATTTCACAAGCGAGGAAACCAGTGCTCAGAGAGGTGCCGATACTCACTCACCCAAGGTCATACAGCCAACATGTGGCAAAGCTGCCATTCAAACCCCGCCCTCGTCAACTCTAAAACTCTGGGCCAGAGGGTCCCACTTCCTAGGCATCCACATACCCCCTCCCCCTGGTCGCGTTCTACAGACCCCAGGTACCAGGTGCCTGATTGGCTACAGGAGGAGGGGGAGGGCAGAGCCGGGCTACTGGCACCAGCTGGGGCACGCTAGGCTTTCCCCATCTGTCCTGTCACGTGAGCTTACAATGTCTTCTAAGAAACTGGGGGTCCTGGGGTTGAGGGCAGCGGCAAGAGGAGACAAGGCTCTATGGTCCCAGTGGGTAACCTCAGGCTTGTCCCACCATCACCCCTGAAATCGAGCACCCCAGGCAACTCTGACGTCTCCCCACGTAAGAGCCGAGGGCCAAGCCTGGCGCTTTTCTTCCAAGGCGCTGATACCCGGGACGTCTCAAGTTGGCAGTTCTGATCATAGCTTTTTCAAAAGCCCATGAAAATAAACCCAAGGGTCTTCAAACCTCAAGCTTTCAGGTGAGGACGGCCGTTACAGTGGGGTGAGGCCGCGAGGCGGGGCTCGGGCTCCGGGAAGCTGGGCAGGCAGCGTCTGCGTCTGGTGGGTTCCCCGGATGTGGCGGCTCACAAAGTTCATCGAGCTGAACAGTATGCCTGGTATGTGGGCCTTCGGTAATGAAAAGCTAACTTAGAAAAACACGGGGGCTCAGTGGGCTGGTGCGGACTCGCTCCCCACCAGCTGGGAGGGGAGAAAAGGGGACGGACGTGGGCTGCTCCCATTGGCACAGGAAGGGGGTGGGAAATGCACACGTTTTCCCTGTGTGGGTCTGTGTGTAGAATTTCGATGGAACCAGACACAAAAAACTCATAACGCCAGGGGTCGTCGGGGAGAGGAAGTAGGTAAGCAAGGGGCGGCTGTAAGTCTGGGTCTCGTGCATTCAGCAGTGATTAATTTTGTTTTAGTCTATATGTGTTCTACCTAAAATCCCCTGCCACACCACCAGGGGTACCACCAGGCTACCCTCTGGGAATCAGTGCTGTGCCAGCCCTCCTTGGTCCCCGCCCTGAGGTCTGGCCCTGCTAGGCTGCAGGAGTTTGGGGAAGCTCCTGCCCTCTCGCACTGGGTGTCCCCGAGGTCTAGCCCTAGATATCATGACGTGCTGAACCCCAGCCCACAGCCCAGAGCCACCGTGGGCAATGGTCCACTTCACCCAGCTTACCCTGCACTCCAACCCAGGGCTGCTGGAACCTTCCAAGATGGCAGGACATCCTACCAGGGTAGCGTGACAGGGGACAGGTACATTGCCCGCCAGGTACCCTAGCCTCTGATACCAAACCCTGCTGTGCCATGAGGAACCACCTCTCGCCCACTTGGACCTCAGTGTTCTATCCATCAAAATGCCCTGCCCTTCCCAGGGAGGCAGTCCAGCTAGACACTCAGACTTTCCTGGACACCGGTCCTTGAGCAGAGGGACACGGGAGACGGGGGAGGTGGGGGCGCTTCACCCCTGTGGCAGGCAGTCAGCTCCCCGAAGGGAACAGCCGTTCTGTCCTGCTCCAGATCTCCGAAGCTACCCAGGGTCCTGTCTCCCCTCCTGTTCATCCAACAGCTCCCCGTTTTCCTCCCCTGGAACCCGTTTGTCATGTGCAGCCACAGAGCCCGGAGGGGCAGGGATGTAGCACCGTCCCTGAACCCATAGCGACAGTCCCAGCACCGTCTCCCACCCAGAAACACACCCGGGAGAGACCAAGAGTTCTCCGGGCAGGAACCAGGGTCCACACGGGCCCGTGCTACCCATGTGAAGGCCTCAGAAAGCGGGGAGGAGGCCTTACATGGGCTTCCCCAGCGGCTGAAGGACACATCCTCACTCAAGGGAAGAGGCAGCGGCAGGACAAGGCGAAGGCCCACCCCTTCCTCCGGGAAACCTCAGAGCACTCAGGAAACAGCCGTGCAGAGGAAGGCGTGAGGCCGGGCCCGAGGGCTGGCTGAAGGTGGCAGGGGGTCAAGAGCTAGGTCAGGGTCGCAGCCCGGCCCTCGGCAGCAGGGGCACCTCAACCACCACCTCTTCCTCCGCCACCTGCAAAGCGGGCATGATGAACCTGCCTCCCAAGGGGCTGCCCACAGGGTGAACGCAGCATCCAACGCACTGTGACCCCTGGAAAGTTCTACCAGCAATGGTGCAATGGAGGGCAAACAAGAACACAGGTGCCCACCCCCTCAGGTCCCACACAACCTTATTTCACAAGAGATCGGAGAGGCAGGGACCCAGGGCTGTCCCCTCAGGCTTCTGGTTCACCCACAGAGTGGGAAAACGCTTCTCCAGTCTGACGTCCTACTAGACAGATGGGGACGCTGAGGCCCAGAGAGGTACAGGGATTGAAACAAAGTCACACAGCAAACAGGAGACAAGGGCTGGCTGGGCCAGCTGCGGTCACTGCCACAGTTCACATAACCCTCAGCATGCCAGCGGAGCTCGAGGCCTGCAGGGCCAGACAACCACCACCAAGGGGTGAGGAGGGCTCATCACGCCACAGGGAGCAGGGGCACCCACAGCCACCGCAGCACCTGTGCCTCGTGTAGCACACGCCCATCCCTGCCATGTGGGGTCAGGGGCAGTGTGGGCGGAGCTTCCGATTACTTTGCAGAAAAACTAGAAATCCGGATTGTTGTACAAACGTTCCTGAATTTTAAGTGTTATGCTCTAATTCCAAACAAATTTTAATCCTGAGTGGCCAAAGAAACAAACTATCCTGGCACTCGGCACGGTCCTTGGTTAACCAGCTTGTAACCTCTGTTACCGTGCCGTCTGCACAGGCCCCGAGCATGGTTTTGGCAGTGAGTCACACACGACCGGAGAGGTGCGTGGAAATCAGCATCCTACCCAGGCGGTAGAAATTCTACTATTAGCTATTCATTCCTTTGAGTAAAACAGTGCTTTCCCGGGACATTCTTTCAGAAAGAAGATTCCGAAGAGTGCATTGTGAACGTCCTCGTCTGTAGGAGAAAGCTGGGGAGCATTTCGGTCCTGGAGAACCAGGAATTAATAACAAGACCAACAACAGCAAAAACGAACCCATGTTAAGCGATGGCTGTCCTAAGGACCGGAGGACCAAGTGGATTGAAAAGTTTTCTCAGGAGAAAAGCAATGCCGAACTTTAGATAAGAAGCTGCTAATATATCCCCCCAAATACCACCCCCCTAGCTGAGATCAGACACTTGGTGTCTTTCCAGCCAAGAAGCATCCACCACACTTGCCATCCCAAAATAAGTCTGGCATCTTCCAGGGACTGGCCAAGCACTGGGGCTCGGCTGCGGCTCTGGCCACCTGACGTTCTGGGGGCAGGGGAGGGGGCAGTGAGCAGGGGAGGGCGTGGGGAAGCAGGGGAAAGTTTGTCTCGACATTTTTCCCTAAAATGCTGATCTTAGGTCTAGACAACAGAAAAGATGCTGCTGAAATTACTGTGAGGCCTCTCCCCAAACGGCACTCAACTACACCTGATTTCGAAGCGCACCAGCAGAGTTGCATGCTCCCAGCCCACCCTGGGCTCCCAGGACACAAACTCAGTGAGGGGAAACGGAGGCCAGGGGCAGAACAGGAGCTGGAACACGGGACTGGACCCCCACCCAGGGTCCGTCCTCAGGCAGAGTTATGACCATGAAGGTAGGAGAATGAGGGAAAGGGCACTTAGAGAATAAGAGAAAATAAATTTAAAAACAAGACCTCAAGGCCACCTCCTGAGCCCAGTGCTTTTTCTCTGTACACACGGGCTCTGCTCTTGCCATTTTAAATCATCTCCCCTTTGGCTCTATTAGGCAAACAAGTAGCAAAGCACAGTTATCTCCATTTTTATCAAGGCCCAGAGAGGTTAGGACACTAATCCAGGATCACACAGCTGGCAGTACCAGGTCTTCTATCTGCCACCCTCTGTAAGGCCCCTTCTCTGTGACAAACACCTCCCACTGTGCTTTTGCACACGGGCCTTTCCTGAGTGCATCCCATGGGCGTGGTGAGCTGTGCCCTGCCGTCAGGACATGCCAACCATACCCTCCCCTACCCAGGCCCACCACCTGCACCAGGTGACCCACAGGCAGCCTCCACACCCCTTTTTCTCAGAAGCCTCTGCTCCTTTGAGATCCAACTCCCCTACTCTTTGATACACTGCCCTCCCCCCAAAATAAGTCACATTATAGCATCCCCCCCCCCCCCCCGCAAAGCCTACCCTTCCTGTAAGGCTGCATCAAAGCTGCCTGGGAGCACTGTTAAAATGCAGATTTCTGGGCTCCCCTCACAGAGACCTCTGATTCAGCACATGGGGGACAGGGACCTGGGGATCTACATTCCTAATATGTCCCCAGGGGATGCTGATCCTGCGCTGCCCAAGGCTGTAGCCACTGACCTCATCCGGCTATTTAAATTAAGAGTATTTAAAACTAAGTGAAGCTTACAATATTAGCTCCTCAGTCCCACTAGTCACCTTTCAAGAGCTCAGCAGCCACATTCCTTCACGGCCAAGAGTCCGAGTGGACGGGCTGGAGTCCAAGCAGGAGGGGTGTGTTCCTGCCGGAGCTCATCTGCCTGAATGTTTCATAGCTGTCCCCTCGTCCACGAGACGGCATGCTCCACGGGACACAGCCAGCCCTCAATAAACGTACCTTGGAGGGAGGAATGGATGGATAAGTAGGACAGATGGATGGGTGGACGGATGGGTGGTGAGGATGCTGGAGGGGGCGGACACCCCCATCAGCTCATGGAGATGGGGAGCTTTACACTTTACCTCGGCTCAACTGCCACAGCCCCTGTCCCTAAACAGGAGCAGCAGGGGACTGTCCCCAGGTGGCAGATGACCATGCCCCGCTTGAGAGCAAGCGGCACTAGAGAAGAAAGTCGGTTGTCAAAGGCCTTGACTATTCTGAGTTCTTGGATTCCTAGCAAACAAGAGCTGACAGCCTGCCTTTAGCAGCTGCAGTTCTGAGCGTCTTCAAGATACTTCTCTCTAACTAAGTAACCCAAATAAATTTAGCGACGTTTTTTTTTTATAAGGAGAAATAATTAAAGAACAGATGGTGTTGCTTACTTTGAATTTTTTGCCCTAAAATAGATTTTTCATGCACCTTGGTTGGAGTTCAACACCACCCCCACCACCACCATCCCCATGTCAAGAAAGGAGACCAGCGCGCTAATTACCTGGCTGTCTTTTCCCTATAAGATCCCAATTTAAGAATCTCGTTTCATTCTAAGAAAATTAATTCAAAATGCCAAATAATTTAAAAATGTATTAAGAGTCCCCTTAGACGCAAGAGCATAAAGGAGCTTCTTCATTTGTCTGCGGGAAATCACCTCGTGCAGTCGCACTGAAGTTTAGCCCCTAAGACGCATCGACCCCCCAAAACTGAGCTCTTGGTAAAGTTATGGGTTCCACATGTCCGCGAAACACTGCATTTCAGATATATGTGCTTTCCACTTGGTCTCCCCACACCTTCCCGACCCTGGGGCCTTCCTCGCCTCGGAAGCTAACCCCTTTTATTTGCATTGGAGGAAACCTATTTCCAGCACGCCAAACCCTGTTCCTTTCAAAGCCACTTTTGCAGATTTTATGGCCTGAAATGGAATAAAATTTAAATTGAATAAAATTTGAGACCTGAACAAAAAGAAAAAAATGAACGGGTTTAAAAGCCAGCTACCCAGACGTTGAGGAAAATATTCTGAGAAAGCCCCACAGGGCGGAGGGGAGAAAAGCAGACCGTGGTTAGCCTGCCAAGTGTCATTTGGGGCTGGTTTGAGAGGAGAAACAGAGCCGGGGATGCAATGCAATTATTTAAATCCAGAAAGAAAAATGTTTGCTTCAAAATTTGGCAGCCGATTGCCTCCGATTCTTGTTTCAAATTCATTCCATGTACGGTGGAGGGAAGCTGCGAGCCCAGAACCCACCTATCAGGGGAGGAGGTCACACCTGGCCTTGAGGTGTGGCTTGCAAGTTAAAAGGTACAAGGTTTTGGGATCGGATAAACTACGAGTGTCACTCCAAAGGACTGTGGGCAAGCAAGGCACAGTCTTCTCCACACCACAGGTTGTAACACGAGGTGTTCCCCCCTCGTCCTTTGTTGCTCTCTGGTTCTGTCTTTGTTCCCGGCTGGCAGTCCCTCTCTGCCCCTGGGTCCCTCCCTCCCCCTGGTTCCTGGGGAAGGGAGGCCTCCTTTGCCTGTCACTCAAGCCTCTCTGTGGGCTCCCAGGACAACAGCCCCGGGGTCTCTGCAGCCTCAAAGACAGCTGTGAGGTCGCTCTGACACCCACAAAAGGGCCTCAGGAGGAGGAACCAAAGGCACCCGATGGTCTCTCCCTCCCCCAGAGGTGTGGCTCCGTGAGAACACCAAGCAGGACCATGTCCCTGTACTACTGGCTCACTGATGAATCACCTCCAACGAGGGCACAGACAGAAACTCTGGGAGCAGGAGGGGGTGACAGCAGTACCTGATACACGAAATGGTGGGTACATTTGGGCTGAAAGGCCATTGGTTGGCCTGAGTCGCCCCAATAGACAGGGAAAGGGAGGGAGAAGGAGGAGAGAAACATCAATGTGCAAGAGAAACATCTATGACGTTGCCTCTCAAAAGAGCCCGAGACCCAGGCATGTGATCTGACCAGGAATCGAACCGGCAACCCTTCGCTTTGCGAGACGACGCCCAACCCCCTGAGCCACACTAGTCAGGGCTGCCCCTGGAGTAATTTTTGAAGACAAGTTAGTTCAGGCCAAGAGGATGCTATTCCACCACTGTTCTTCCAACAAACAAGTGCCTGTCTCCTTGCCAATCCCCCAAGCAGGCCAAAAGGGATGAGACCCTCACTGTCTGTCAGTGAGGGCTGAGCTCTTCTAGAACCTTCCATCTCCCTGCCGCCTCTGCTCTCCCCTCTTCTCACCCATCTTCATCTTTCCTCATTTATGGGGTCAGATCCCTTGATCCCCAGGAAGTTTTCCTGGGAGGACAGTAACAGATGGCTAACAGGCTCGCCTTCCAAGACGAGCTACTGCTGCCACCCCCACTGAACAGGTGAGAAAACTGAGGCTCAGGCAGGTTCCGTGGTTGCCCAACTAGTGAAGAGCAGAGCCGGGACCCCACTGCTTTTCCAGAGATGTGACTGGAACCCCCACGCGTCCGCGTGACCATCACCTCGGACCCTCTGCCGGTGGGCCTTTGCCCTGGGGTGTGGCAAGTCGGGACAGGCGGCCCTGAGTCATCCAACTCTGTCATCAGGCCACCCGGGTAACTAATGCCTCTGGGCAGGCAGAGGCCCTTGGGGGGACCAGGCCTGCGATCGACCTTGAACTTAAGAGGCTCCAAGCTCTGATCTGACCAGCGTCGCTAATGGGCCGGGAGTAACCTGAGCCGGCCCTTGGATGGAAGCTCAGGGCATCCCGGCTGGCCGGCTGGCCGCTGGCAGGCTGGCATCCGCACCTGAATAACTGTCTCGCTTCTGCATTTCACCGGCCTCCAAGCAGCCCAGCCTCCTCTCCGACAGCGAGCACTTCCCATTTAGCCAGCGTGGACTAAGTGCCAGCATGCTGTCCAGCACTTGACACCCGCTATCTTGCTTAATCTCCCCCCCTCGCAGAAGCGGGTGTTAATGCCGCCTTCCAGGCAAGGAAACTGAGGCTCCGAGACAGCGCAGAACGGCGCCCTCTCCGCGCTTAACCAGCTCTGTGCTGCCTGCACGACGAGCCTGTAGTTGACGTCACGAGGGATTAGTTATCTTCTTTTCGTTTATACGTTTCAAAATGCTCTGCGATATCCCAGAGGAAAGAAAAAGCTGCCACGTGACAGAAAAAAAGAGAAGAGGGTGAGGGAAGAGCGCCCGCAGCACCTGTCGCCTGGAGGACCTCCCGCCGACGAGCACACGAGCACCTGTGTACACGTGTGTGCCCCCCCACACACACCAGCCTTCACCTGCTGTTTACGTGGGTTTTGCGACTGTCAAAGGCGAAAAGCCCCCACGGCCCGCTGTTGTCGTCGAGGGCTTAGACCGTCAGTTTCAAACTGGGCCAACGGTCTCAGACCCCAGTTTTTCCCTAACTCACCTCCAAGACACCCAAGAGGCTTTCGAGCCCACTGCTGGGCACGGTGGCCCCGCCGGACAGGCTCCTTCAGTTTCCTCGGGGTCCTGGAGGAAGAGACTAGAGCCCCTTCCCCGGGGAAGGACCTCGAGCCCCCCAGGGATGAGGACCATGCCCACTGTCACTCCACTTGCAAGGGGGCGGAGCCAGATTTCCAACCCAGGGGAGCCTGCTTCCAAGCGCCAGTCACCACAGCCCCAAGGGAGGGCGGGGGCACCCGCAGATATGCCCCCGGCACTCAAGTGATGGGGCCCTGGTTGGCTTCTAGGAGGCCAGGAGCAGTGGGCCAGCGACGTGGGCCACCTCAGAGCTCAGGATAAACCTGGACCCGTCACTTGCCCCTCTCCCAGCCCTCTAGTCATCAGAGTTCATGGCTGCCTACCAAACAGGAGCTTTTCCCGGTCTCCTGCACAGAAGGAAACCTGATCCCCAGCTTTCTCTTCTGGGACCCCACCTTTCCGGCAGACACAGAGCTGCCTGGAGAAGGAGGAAAAGGCCACCCTTCCAGGGTGCCCCGGGGCAGAGGCCCTGAGACCCGACCGGGCTGTCACGCTTACCCACCGGCCGCCACCCGCCTCCCGGATGCCAAAGAAACACGTGGGCGGGTGTTTCAGGCTCAAAATAAAGTTTAAATATTACGTGGAAATTACCAAACAAATCAAATCACTGTTAAGCGGATGTCACGGGCTTCCTCTAGACAATACGTTTAATGAAGATTATTGTCCTCCTGGTTGTAGTTTTAGATTTGCATTTTATTATCAGAGAACCACTTATGCATTACTCCAGGATTTTCATTAGGTAAATAAATTTTTATGTGGATTTCATTATATTCCCTTGGCTGAAATCCTGATCACTTAGCAGCGAGAATGCGGCTCCCACATCCTGTGTGTCCGTCAGGATGTAACTGTTTCCTCCGGCTGCTGGAAAGAACTTTTTAAAAACTCTGATGTTGACGGAGAACAGAGGAGGGGCAGGGCTGGCACGCAGGGCAGACATGGGCCCAGCTCTTTTACTGCGGTGGGCGCACACCACGAGAAAGGAATTTTCTACTTAAAAAGATATACGTCATTTTATAAAGGTAGAGGGTATTTAAATATAAAGGTACATAAAGATAAATACAAAGGTAACTACAAGTACAAAGGTGTTTAAGTATAAAATTTATATTTAAACGTCACACATACATGTCTCGCAGAGAGCCTTTTCCTGCTGTCTCCTCCACTCTGCCTTGGCCACCCCAACATTAACGGGTGCAGTGCCACTGTACTGAGGTGTGGGCCAGTCCCGGAGAAATAAAGTTGAAAGGAACGAGCCTGGGAAGAAGCAGGAAGGAAGATGGTGGGGGCAGACATTCCTGGAACCACAGCCATCAGCAGGGGAAAAAGAAATCTTTTCTAAGAAGTCTAACATAAAGCAATTACGCTAATTGGAATCTAGATTGTACCGGTGCCTCCGGAAACTCGAGACCAGGGGAATCTCCTGCAAGGAAAAAAAATCACACCTCGGTGTGAATGAATGAATGAGGGAGTGAATGAATGAAGCAACTAGAAGCAGGCCCTAACATCCGGGGCCAATCCATGCAACCCTGGAAGACGTAGGTGGTTCCAGGTGTGTCTTTTCTAAGGGCCAACAAGGTGTCAGAAGGATCTGCTAACAATAAAAACGCCTGCTCGTTAAAAAGGGGCACTGCGTGCCAGGGGCCGGGCCGCGTGTGATGCGTGGTGGTCCCTCCAGCCCAGAGCACCTTCCAAGGGCCTTTCCTGAGCGCACAGCAGAGGCAAACGCCCTGACACAACAAGCCAGGAGGAGAGGAGGAAGGGTAGGGCTCCCCGTCCGTCCGTCCGTCCGTCCGTCCATCCAGACCCTCACAGGGGTTTTCATGAGCACTGCCTGGAGGCATCTGGAACCCAGTCCCTGCCCAGGATGGACTCGGACGTTGAGCTCCCATTCTCAGCTCTGTCCCCCACCACCTATGTGATTAGGGGAGCCTGACCACCCAGCTGAGTCTTCTCATCGATGACAACAATGGCAGCAGCTTCACAGGGTGGCTGTCAGACTCCGAGACAACTAGCACAGACCGGGGGGAAGTATTTGAGAAACATACTTCCAGAATTACACGGAGAGCAACTCAAACTCGGCAAAAAGAAGAAGAGAAGGGAAAACCCCAAGCTACCCAATTCAAAAACGGACAAGGGGCTGGAACAGCCTTCTCTTCAAAGAAGATACACAAACGGCCGGTAAGCACATGGGAAGACGCTCAGCCTCACACCCGTCAGGACGGCTGCTACTGAGAACCCAAGGCTCCGAGAAACAAGAAGGGCTGGCGAGGCTGTGACGACACCCCAGCCCTGGGCCCTGCTGGTGGGGACGTAAACTGTGGCAGCCACCACGGAACACAGCATGGAGGCACCTCCAAAAATTCAAAATAGAATACCATTTGATCCAGCAATCCCACTTCTGCACGTATATTTACTGAAAGGAACTGAAAGCAGGGCCCTAAAAAGATTTTTATACTTGCGTTCAGAGTGGCATTCATTACCCACCACAGCCGCACGACGGAAACAACCCAGCCGCCCATTGACAGAAGAACGGATAAGCAGAACGTGGTCTATTCATACAGCAAGAGTGTATTCAGCCTTAGGAAGGAAGGACATTCTGACACGTGCCACAGCGTGGCTGAACCTGGAGGACATCAGGCTGAGTGAAACAAGCCAGTCACTAAAGGACAGACACTCTACAATTCCATTTATACATACGAGGTGTCTGGAGGAATCGAATCCATGGAGACAGAAGGTAGAATGGTTGCCGGGGCAGGGGTGTTGGGGGCGGGGGGTGAGTGTTTAATGGGGACAGAGGATCCGTTTTACAAGATGGAAGAGTCCTGGAGAGGACGGGGTGACGGTCGCACAACAGTGCCCGTGTGCTTAGTGTCACTGAGCTGTGCTGTAAGAGTGGCTACGACAGTTTTATGTGATGTGCACTTCACCACGATGAGAAAATGGAAAAAGGACAAGAGAGGACAGAACGAAGGCTCCGCACTCTGTCCGCCGCCCCCACCGCCTGCTGTCTACCACAGAGAACCACCGGCCCCAGTGGCTCGCTCTTCAGCAGTTTCCTCAGCTGTCGCCGACTGTCCAACACTACCGAGACCCCAAGTTCAAGGTGTTTTAAGGGCACACCCGAACCTCCGTAATCTGCAACCCTGACGTTAGACACCTGTGACACTCGATAGGGTTCGACAGGGGCATTTCTGTATGACCTTCGCAAAGGTCGGCAGGAGGAAAGCCAAGGGGGATGCTCAAGTGAAGGTGCCCTAAGGGAGGGCTCCCCAAAGGTGACAGTGGCCCTCTGCAGGGGGAAGGTTGGGGTGCTCTTACTTTCTTCCCTACAGTTTCGTGTATTATTCCCATCGTCTGTGGTTGAGCGAGCCTCGCACGACGCCAAAGCCTTTTTTATTCGGTAAAGGAAATGCAAACATCTGTCCAGCAGCTCGGAGCATCTTCTTGCCTAGAGTGAAAGGGCTGGTTACATTTCTCTGCCCTCCAATCAGCCCTCTGACGTCATCGCCCACTCCCCCATCCCCTGCTCAGCTCCAGGCCTCCTCCCTCACTTCCTCAGACACCCCTGCACTCCTGCTCAGGGGCTGCGCACCTGCTGTTCCCGCTGCCTGAAGAGCACCGCGACCGCCTTTGGGTCTTCACTCCAAGTTGCCTCCTCTGGGAGGGTCTCCCCACCCAGCCTCACACTGCCCCTCCCCGGCCCAGCTCCCACATCTCTGCTCCTTCAATGTCTCTCTGACATTTTATTCATGACACAGCCAGAGCCCTACTCGGGCACTTGCAGATGCTCAGAAATCATGGATTGGATGGACAGATGGATGGATGAACAGATGATGGATGGACAATGGATGGATAGATGGACGGATGGATGGATGAATGAGAGTTAAAATCATTCTCACCCACGTGTAAAGCATCCTCAAGAGTCTCTTGTCCACACTTTCTTAGTAACCAAAGCACAAACTGCTGAGCAGAAACACACTGACTCTCCTCTGAGTCAGACTGCACTGACGCAGCGGCCTCCTGCCCACGGACATTACCAAGAGCACCCCGAGATGGCCCATCTCCAGGGTCCTGACCCCACATTCCACGTCTGGGGCATTTTTCTTGAAGAGCATTTATCACTCAGTCCAGCCACCCACCCTGCCAACACTCTGGCGAACACCACTTACAAGAAGCGCAGCCATCGCCGCTTCGAGCCTCCCTTGTCCTCAAGCATCTCCTGTTTATCTTGGGAACAGTCTGCATGAATAGTCCGTTTGTTGGAAGAACATAATATTTTCCTTGGCTTTTAGGCAACAGTCTGGCAAATGAGCTTCCCCATGTAACTTTCTGATGGCTTTATGCGAGCAGTTAATTAGAATTATACAGACATGTTTATAGAAGTTTCAATGAAGCAGAGTTTGAGTTTGTGAAAATATATATAATTACTCACACCGACACTTCCCCACTGGAAGAGAAAAGGCAACATAAGCCAGAGCCCAGGCAGCACCGGCAGGCACTGGGGAAGCCTCACGGCTTCACCGGCTCCCCTCGGGGGGCTGTGGGGAGACTGAGGCCTGCTGGGGTGCCCACAGCCCCACCACCTGACACGTTGCTCATTGGACTCCTCTGACTGACTGCGCCTTCCCCCAAGGGCCCCAGGGGTGGGCACCAGGTACTGGGCGGGGCCCGAGGGGCCGTGGGCACGCCGCAGACACAGGCTGCGGTCCCACTGCGCGCACAGGGCAAGGCCTTAATTTGTCATGCAACCAGCTACAGAGAAGAGGTCTGCAGACTGGGGGGTGATGTCCTTTCTCTACCCTGACACCTTCAGAGCGACATTTTTGGCTGCCTGAGGACCTAAATGAGAGACAGCTTCAGGGAGGCTCACCTAATCAAGTTCCACCCGCCTTCTGGCCGAGCCCCCACTCCCTGTGTGACCCCACTCACCCTCAGTGGTGCCCCACCCAGCCTGGGGCCACCCTTTCCTATCCCCTTCCCCAGTCCCACGGTGACAAGATGGCAGTGTCCACCTTACATGGGTATGTCCCAGGGTCCACTCCACCTGACCCCTGTCAACAGTCCAGCTGACTGTTCCGATCGAGGAATTCCTCAAAATTATTCAGATTCTTTATCTTCAGATTTAAAAGAACCACGGCCAAGGCCCTCTGCCTCGGCGTGTCTGGGATGACCGACTGGCTCCCTTGTCAGCCCCGCACTCTGGTAGGAGCAAGACTCAGAGCGGAGCCACTTTCCCAGGAGTGAGTGGGCTGACATCCCTGAGATGGGCAGATGGAGGTCTCGGTAGCGGAAACAAACTGTCATCAGGGCAAAGGGCCATGATCCATGTGGGCAAGGGTCAGGTCCAGACGTCCAGACAGGCATCCATCCTGCCTGCCGGCCTGAGCCCCTGGCTGACCTGGCTCCCACCCTCAGCCGACTCCAGGCTCCCCACAGTGGGGGCCCCACCTCCAGATGCAGAGGCTTCTGTAGAACTAGCCTTTGGAGAGGCCACTGCCAGCCATCTGGTCTCTGTGACAGGAAAACAGGTCCCAGACTCCCGGGGACATCTCTCCTCCTTTTGTCTCTCCTCTTCCTCAAAGAGTACAGGACCCAGAAGGGAACTGGGGCTCCAGGGGACGGGGGCAGGCAGAGGGACAGAAGCAGAGGAAGGAGACAAGGAGCTCAGGAAGGGCCCGGTGAACAACGGGTCCTTCATGCAACATGCATTCACTAACCGCCACGGGCCTCCCAGATCCCTCCTCCTGCCTCTCTTCTGAAACCCAGGACCCAGGCGTGGACGAGCTGAACCTGTCCAGGCAGAGCTGAGAGCCCGGTGCAGAAGATCATAAACTAGGAAACACATAAACAAATTGCTACTGAGAATAACTAACATGAAAGCAAGAGGCTGACCGCAGGGGGCTGCCTCTCTTCTGAAACCCAGGACCCAGGCGTGGACGAGCTGAACCTGTCCAGGCAGAGCTGAGAGCCCGGTGCAGAAGATCATAAACTAGGAAACACATAAACAAATTGCTACTGAGAATAACTAACATGAAAGCAAGAGGCTGACCGCAGGGGGCTGCCTTGGGGGGAAAGGTGGTAGGAAAGGCGGCAATGAACCTGAGTCCAGAAGAATGAGGAGGCAGCCAGGACAGGTGCAAAGGAACAGTATCGTCCTGGAACAGAGCGTGCGGAGAGAAAGGCAGCTGCAGTGAGACAAGGAGGGTGTTCTAGGACCTTGCAGTGAAAGAGACGCAGGTGCCGGCTAGGGACTCCTAAGGCCTGCCTGTCCCCGAACAGCACTGGGTACCTCCCCTGCGGCCTGTCCACCCATTTCTTTCTTGCTGAACCAACCTTTTGTCTGGATATCTCCTAAGGCCACTAAATCCAAGGGAAGCTGGGCTCTCCAGAGCCGTGGGAGCCAGGCTCCCTGCCCTGGCCCAGGACTGGTCTAGAATGTGCAGGGGGTGCCATTCTCACCAACAAAACACAAGGGAGGCACCATAGGGCCATTCAGGGAAGGGTGCTCCCCGTAAAAATAGGCCTCTGTAAGCGAGCTTCTCTCTACCGGTCCTTCAACACTGACGTGTTGGGGTGTGATATCTGGTATCACAGCAGCCATTTTTTCACCATGAGGAGACACATCTGAGCCCAAGAGGCAATGTATTGAGTAAAAGAGAGCTCAAAGACGGGAGACACCCAGGTCCCCACTGACAGTGCTGACCACACCACTAGGAACACTGTTGCCACTCGCGTCCCAGGAGTTACTACATCCCCTTAGGCTCAAGCGGCTTTGGACTTGGATTACATGTCTGGCAGCCTAAAGCATCCCAAATGATATTGTCCAATCCCTTGTCAGGCAGCCAGTTCTGTGAACACTGAATGTGCAGCCCAGCTGCCTGCTCTTCCTCTGTCCAGAAGGGCCATCAGGTCCCTCCATGCCAGTCCCTGATGAGAGGAGCCCCCAGTGGTCAGAGATGGGTCCTCTCCCCAGGGGGTTTCACAGCCTCAGGATCTCGGGGAGGGGGGGTCAAGAGAACCCTGCCTGAGCAGTCCAAGGGTTAGGGCAGGGAGGGAAGGGGAGAGAGAGCCTTGCTTATGACACCATCAAGCGATTAAAAACTTTCAGAAACTGCAAAGTGCCCAAGCCCCACATTCCTGCTCTACTAAGTAAAAGTCAGAGGTCACAATGAAATTATTTCTTCACTCATTTTATCTCCTCTTTTTCCTCTAAGAGGTGGGGACAGTTCCCTGGAGGCAGCTATAGCTGGAGAAACTAAACGCAAATGAAGCCACAGGGAGGAGGGCAGGCCCCAGAGCCAGGAGGCCTGGGCACAGACCGCAGCTCCTCCACCAGCCATGTGACCGTGGGCCTCCACAACCTCCGTTTCCTCGTCTGCAGAATGTGACTTCCACTCAGAGATGCTGGGAGGGTAATGTGGGACCCGGCGTGCAGTTTCCCGGGGCTGTCCATGGTGAAGGACTCGCTTTCCTAAGAGAGGCTCCAGCCCAGGCTGCACGGCAGGGCCCTGGGGCGGGAAGCCGCTGCCTGTACCTATGTCTCCCCCACGCGCCCCATCATTTCTGACTCTTCCACCTACAAAGCGGAGGCTCCAGAGAAGCAACTAAATATCATCCGAGGGCGCTGGCTGCCGAGGCCAGGCCATCCAGGGGTGTGGGGCAGGCACCCCTTCCTTGGCTTCAAACCCAGCTCCAGCCCAATCCTCGCTCCAACCACCCCGCCACTGGACAGGTATCCTTCAGGGCCCACCCAATGCAAGTAGGTTCAAAACGTGTCGTGATCAGCTAAAACGCCATTCCATCCAAGCTGGGCGATGCTGTGTAAGTCTGCAAAACAGTCGGAGACCACCAAGCACCTGTCTTCCGGGGGCAGCAGGCTCTAAAGGGAGCCGCTGAGGAGGAGGCCAGGATGGTTCTGAGCAAAATCAAGCTCCTGGGAAGAAGGCTGTGAGCTCCCAAAGGGCCTCCTTTCCCACATCTCTGTCCCCCAACCCACCTCCCCCCAGTATGGACATCGGGAGTCTTGGAACCCATAGCCCCTCAGGTGGAGCAAGGGGCCCGGGGGAAGCTCCGGGAACAGGAAGGGCCTGAGCTGGCTTCTCCTGACTGCAGCTCCCGGCTGGGCACCACAGGAGGGAGGCGAGGTGGGTCGGGGCAGGGGGCGGCTCACGCCTGCAGGACCCTGGGCAAACCACACGCCGCAGGAGCAGCATGGCCCCCCCACACACACACCCACTGCCATGGCGGTTGCCGGGCAGGATCTGCGGCTGCAGTCCCAGCTCTGCCCAGGTGTTACAAGAGAGAACCAAGAACTCTGAATTTTTCTGGGAAATCTCCAGATTTTTAAACGTAGGTTTATTTCTTTTAAACCTAGCACAACCCCCATCAAAACCTATCAGCAGGCAACCCTGGGCCTCAGGCCGCCAGTTTGCGAACGTAATGGAAAAGCTGGAAGACAACATAAAGGAGTAAGGGGCTCACCTCGGTGGATGCGACCCCCTGCAAGTCCCTGATTGGATTGGGGCTCACGTAGGTAGGCGCCTTTATCCGCCTTCACAAGCTCCACCCATCGGGCAATCCCCGGGGCCCAGGACTAGAGTCTCCTGCCCTGGGCTCTTCCCCGAGACTGAGTTTCCTCGGGATTCCCGCGCGCGGGAGGAGGGGTCTGCGCATGCGCCGGTCTCCAGCCTCCGTATTGATCGTTCCATAAACTGCAAGCGATTATTTTGTTACAGGAGAACAATCACTATGCAAATGAAGCCTCCCGCTGATACAGGCAGGGCTGTTAAATTCACTTGCCAATGTTTATGAAAAGAAACTCGGCCTGGCCCTGACCAAGCGCTAAGAAAATGTTTAATCACAAGATACATTTGAGAGAGGAAATTAGGCAAATAAGAAAAGATGCCCGGACTTCACTCCCAAAGCACCCCCCACCTCCTACCCCTTCCTTTATTCAGCAAAACAATGACAGTGACATGTAGAGGTTCCCAGAGGACCGACAGATGTCAACACTCAAGGAGGAAAAGACAGAAAACGCAGAGATTAGGGAAGCACAGGTTCCCGAATTTGGACAGTCCTCTCAGAGTCCACCGGCCCCATTCTTCACATTGGTCTTTTTGGGGGATTGTGGCAAGGGAGGAGGGGTAGAATGTGCAGGAGCTCAGCAGGGCTGGGTGGGGGGCCTGCAGGGAGGACACTGCTGCTGGCTCAGGGCTCCTGCGGTCGGCAGCACTGGAGCCGAGTAAGCACCCTGTGCTGGGACCCGCCCTTGGACCACAGGACTAGGGCTCAGGGTGGGGCAAATTCCCAGCTGGGGGTAGCCTGGGGCCTTGGCTTCCCACAGCCTGTTGTAGGGCCCAGCAGGGGGTGAGGGAGGCACAAGCCTGGGGACCCAGTCAACGTCGGAAACACCTGAGGAGCACACAGTGATGAAAACGCATGCAGGACCCTGGAGGAAGATCTCGAATCCTCAGAAGGTGACACAGGAGCCCAGAGGAGCTAATAGCCTTGCCGTCAGGACGGACTTAGGAGGTGACAGGAAAGAAAATCTCCCATCAGCTGGCCTGAGCTCAGACCCTGTGGTTCCAGCAGGTACAGCCTATGTGGCCCCAAGCAAGTTACTTTCCCTTTCTGTGCCCGTTTGCCTCATCTTTAAAATAGAGATCAGGAAAGCATACTTCACGATGCTCTTGTGACAATACAATGAGATCACAGATGTGACATGCTTAGCCCAGTCCCCGGGACTTAGTAAATGCTCAATAAAGGCTAGCTCTCTGGTCCAACACCCTCCCTGCCCAGAGAGGGTTGGTGAATTTCCCTGAGTTGCACAGATTAACTGCAGACACAGAACCTGACCCCAGCTCCAGTGTCTCCCGCAGAGATTTAGGGGAAGAATGGCCTGGGCCTGCCCAGGGCTCATCTGGGAAGTGCACACATTCGCCCAGGAGGTGGTGGAAGGAGGGACCTCTGGAGCCGCAGCTCCCTGGGGCTGGGGGAAACCGGAGCCTGGCCCTGGCAGGGCCTCCCAGGGGCCCGGGCAGGGGCAGCTGTCCAGAACTGTCTGTCCACGGAGGGGGCAGGGAGGCCGCCACTCGGAGCTCGCCGTGTGCCAGTCCCTGGGGCCCGGCCGCTCAGCCTGCTGGCTCCATCCAGAGCCCGCCCCAAGGGATGCTGGGGGAGGCAGCCAGGATCAGAGCTGCCGGCTGTGCGCGCCCCTCCCCCAGCAACAGGGGACTAAAGTGGGTCAAGGAGGAAGGAGGGGGCCCAGGAGGGCTGGGGGAGGGGCCCGAGGAGCTCAGAAGGCACCCAGAGGGAGGGGACCAGGGGCGGATGCCTGGAAAAGCAAAACCATGTGTGCAGTGGGCCTAGGGGCGGGGTATGGGGAGCGCCAGGGCCCGGCAATGCAAGGGCTGCAGAGAACTTGGAGGTTCTCAAAGCCACCACAGAATCCACACCAGGGGGTCCTTAGGCCTGGCTCCTGTCCCCAGGGGGCTGATCCTGCTCCTTCTCCCACCCACTGGCCTCAGAGCTCGTTTCCCCCAAGCCCTCAGCCTCTTCCAGAGCCCCACACCCCACCAGTTGCCAGCCAAGGGGTCTGTGAGGAGCCAGCTCACAGTTTCACCCTCTGGCACAGACCTAGGCTAGAGGTGGGCCCAGCCCGGCCCAGCCCGGCCCAGCCGTCTGGGCAGGAGGTGTGCTTCTGGGGAAGCAGTGTCGCTGACCCCATCCTGGGCCAGGGCTCAGCACGACACTGGGGGTGCCTGGCCAAGTTAGGCCCCAATCACCAGGGGGACAGTTAGAGTGGGCCCCCTGCCACCCCCAGGGGCGTCCTAGTGCAGAATGAAAGAAGGAGAGGCAGGAAATGCCAAACAGGGCTGATCCTCGCCAGGAGAGGAAGCCAGGCCCCCTGGCCACTCAGGGACAGGGGCTTGGGGGTCACACTTCCACCCAGGGAGCCGGGGACTAGCGGTCGCCTCCACCCCTGGCTGGCCCTGGCCCAATTATCGGCTCCTCTCCCAGCTCCTCCACCCTGCACAGCCCCCCCCAAAAAAACACACAAAAACGGAAAGAACCACCCAGGCAACTCGATCTGGTCCAGAAACCTCCAGGGTCCCTGGGTTCCAGGAAGCGGCTCAGGAGGGGGTGGAGGGCAGGGAGCACAGAGGGTCGGTGCCCAGGGAGAGAGACTGCGGGGGTGGGGAGGAGGCACTGCTGCTCCCGGGGCTCTCAGCCAGGACGGGCACACTGAAGGGCAGCTGGAAACGCTACCCAGGAGGGCCACGCACCCCAGGGTTCACACTCAGGCTCTGGGGAAAATGTTCAGGGGGGGAAGATGTCAGCTCACAAGCCAGGGCTTAGGCCCGAGGGGCCACATGCATGGAAACAGAGCGAGGCCCCGAGACAGGGCCCTTTAAATCTTCGAGTCCCTCAGCAAGGCCACCCACCCCCAGCCACCACATCCAAGATTCCTAGGCTGAGCCAGCTGGACTCTTGGGGTTTGGGGGTGGGGTGGGGGCATAGGAGAAGGGAGGATCCCTGTACAGCCAACACCTCCCGCCTCCCACCCACTGAGCAGAACTGAGGGGCTGGCCAGCCGGGTGTGCAGGTCCCAAGAAAGGGAAGCAGAGACAGCCCTGACCACCACCCAGCCCAAATGTCCCAAGGACCTGGCCTCGTCCTTCCTTCCCCCCTTCCCCCCAACCTGTCCACACTGCTTCTCCCCTTCTCCCCGCAGTGAAGTTCAGGAGCAGGCCCGGGCAGGCAGGAGGGGGAGGAGGGGGGGGTGTGCCCTTGGCCACCAGCTGGGTCCTTTGGGGGAACGGGATGTTACCAGCCCCAGAGTTCATGACTGTTTATGGGTCTGTCTCCCAGCCCAGCCTGTGCTCCTGGGGGAGGGCAGCAGCCCTCTCACCAGGCCTGCAGAAGGTGGCTCTGGGAGTGACTCATGGCAGCCCCAGGGTGGCAGGCCTCCTGGCTGTGTCATGTGACCTTGGACCTTGGGCTGACACTCACCTGCAGGACGGCAAACCTCCCAGTCCCAACCTCACAGGGCTGTTGACCGGAGCCCCAAGAAAGTGCAAAGAAAGCACTCACACGCTCTGGACCTCGGTCAGTCTCAATAAATACCACCGATGACAGCTCTTACCCCTTCCTGCCATCCCTGTGGCCCAGGCCAAACCCATGTCACAGAGAGGAGAGCGGCCCTGGAACTCTCCTAACAAACATGAGACAGGGCCGATGCCCAGAGAGGTCTGTGGACAGGCCCAGGCTCACCTGCATGTCCAAGGAGGGAGCTGCATGCTCCGTCTCAGCCCTGAAAAACGGTGAGGCGAGCCCGAGCCATGGGTATTTTAAGGCAATGGGGGACAGGAAATTCAGAATAAAGCCCATTCAGATACCCAACTCGTTCTGCACTGTGGATGCAGTAGGTGGGGGGCAGGGTGGGGGCAGCTATTTCCTCACTGGCCTGGCTGGAGGTCCTGAGGGATGATGGGACAGCTCAGGGACTTGGGCAGCAATGACGAAGTGCCAGAATCTCTCCTCCACCTATAACCCTGATGGTGTCTGGGGGGCCTGGAGCACAGGACCCCTGCCCATGGGACATGGTGACCTTGGCATTGAGTACTCTGGCCACCCTGCTGCACACATGTTGTGCAAACTGGGGTAAGGAGGTGGGTTTCTCCGGACCTCCCTTTCTCACCTGGCAAATGAGGAGGAACCTGCTGAGGCCCACTCTCTGGATACTTGGAGGGGCCCTGAGAACAACGGAACCAAGCTCCTGTGCTCAGAGGTTATGCAGATCTCTGGGGTCGGTCAAGCTCAAGGCCCAGGGGCCAGCGCTGGGGACTCCCCAGAAAGGACCAGCAGGTCACCCTATGCCCACCAATCTGTTCCACGGCCCTCCCCTGCCGGTTTCGTCACTGCGCCCTTCCAGGAAAACCCACTGCACTGTCCCTGTCCCTCCAGACACTCACTCACAAAATCTCCCCAAATTTTGTCCCATCAGGTGATCCTGGGAAGGGGCCGTGGCCTTTCCTCCTCTCCAGCAGGGCTGGGCCCAAAGCAGGGGAGGGGAGGTGGCCGCGAGAATGAGCTCAGAGCCTCCCTCTGCGATTCCCTCCCACTGGCCCTGGCCAACTGACCTCCCAGAACAGCACTGTCCAAGCCTGAGAAGCAGGACAGTCTCTCCAATGAGAAACGGAGTGGTGGAACCGTGTACATTTTCTTATCGCCGGTCTCACTGCCCGGCCCCCGACTCAGCTGTAAGTAAGCTCACTGGAGGCGGGGCCGGCCCTCTTCACTCCTGGCTGTACACCCAGCAACAGCTTCACACCCAGCGCACAGGCAGAGGTCCACGTCCAGGGAACGAATGAAAGCAGGAAGTACGCACCCAGGGAATGAATGAGAGAGTGACTTTTAAGTGGCAAACCCAGAATCGTGACTCAGGTCTGTCTGCAAACGTTCTGTCTGTAATTTCTTCGACGTGTACAAATGCAGTCAAAGCTACCCTCACGCCCGGAATACCCCACACACGCATTCCTGGCCACCAAGCCAACGGCCACTCACGGCTCTGAGGCCAGAGAGCCTGCCTTCACGTCCTCTCCAGTCCTAGCTGTGGGACGCTGGGCAATTTAATTTGCCAGCCCATGCCTCGGTTTCCCCTTCTGTAAACCGGAGCAGTAATAGACCTCACGGGGTTTGCTATGAAACTTAAAGGAGTAAATGAGTACGAAGCCTCAGAACCACTGATGGCGTTTGTTACTTGTTATGATACACCCGTGGACGGCCCCTGCTGCTGCCAACTGCCCTTCCCCCAGTCCTGCCCCAGAGCAGAGGGCCCCTCCATGCTCCAGTCCCCAGAGGGTTCCCCCACTTCACACATCTAGCCCCTAGGGCCATAGCCCACCCACGGGCAGCCCCCAGCTGCGGGCTAGACACAAGCACTGCCTATCACAGCCCCGCCCCCAGCTCGGGGCCTGGGACTGCGGAGTTCTGGGGGGGGCGCCTGCTGCGCTTGCCAGCCCCAGAGTAGGAGGGGCGGGGCCCTGCGGTGCAGAACAAGCCCAGGCCCCGTCAGGACGCACAAGCGAGAGCCACAGCCTGCGCCTTCCCAGCCGGCGTCCTGCCGAGGCCGCTTTGTGCCCAAACCCCAGCCTGAGTTATGGCAGCACAGCCATGGAGCCCTCCCGGGTGGGGGCGGGGGCGGCCCGCACATTCCCAGGACAGCAGCCTCAAAGGGGTCCCGGGGCTGCCTGCTGTCCGAGCAGACTAGGGCCGGGGAGGGGCCGCGTTCCCAAGCGCCTGGCTGCCTGGCCCCTAAGCCAGAGACCCCTCCCCGGCCAGCTCCCCAGCTCCTCTCCGGCCTGCTACCCAACCCCATCTCACGGCCCTCTCCCACCCCAAATTCTCCCCTCCCCCCGCCTTCTCCACCTCCTGCCACCCCACCCTCCCTTGCTCCTCTCCCAAGACCTACACCATACCAGCTGCTCCACAGGCAGAGCCCAGGACGGGCCTGGAGGCCTCCAGCCCCCACCACCCCTCTTGGAAATCCCTGCCCTCCCATCCCACCAGCCCTGGTCCCAGCCCTGGCTTGGACAAGGACTGCTTTCTGGGCTGGGCCTCTGATGGGCTGTGGGAGCCTCCTGGCCTCCTTTAGCCATCTGTCACATGGGGGTGGGGACACAGATCCAGTGCCAGGCACTGGGGACATGGCAGTGACCAAGACAGGCAGGGGCTCTGCTCACAGCCACCAGCCCAGGAGGGGCCATCCCCTGAGCCCTCCGTGGTGACCTTCACGGGGCTGTGCTGAGGCAGCGCAGTGTGGTTTGGTGAGGGAGGAGCATCACCAGAGCCCCTGGGACAAGACTGGGAACCAGAGGTCCCCCTTCTCCAGAACCAGCCCCATCGAGCTGGTTCTGTGAGGCCTGGGCTGTGTCACAGAAACCAAACGGCTGGACGGTGGGGGTCCTCCCAGCTTGGCAAGGAGGCCCCAGGAAGGATCCCCCCCCACATCCCTCAGCCCCTTCAAAGCACCAATCACAAAGGCTTCCAGCCTCCTGCTCCCCTCAGAACCCCCCATCAGCCTGGACTCAAGTGTCCCCTCCCGGTAGCCCTGTCTGGAGAGCCTCCCTTACCACTCCAGGCCTACCCCAGGGTAACTTCCCAGGAATTATGTCACTGACTCCGGTCCTTGTAGAGGGCCCCCAGCTCCCACCAGAATCCCCTGCCTGTTCAGCACCACGAACAGTGCCTGGCACAGAGTAGGTGCTTAATAAACAGGCAGGGGGTGGGACAAACAAAGGAACGAACAAACAGGTAGCAATGGCAAGAAACACAGAGAAGAGGATTCCATGACAAGCGAGCCAGGAGGTTTGGCCATCAGAAACTGGGCACCCCCTGCTTTTCTGAAAGCTGGCATGGTGCCACCTGGCTTTTACGAACTTAGCACCTACTTTTTAAGACCAGTGTCTGCTTTTGAAAACTGAAAAGAATCTGAAGAGGATTTTTGCTTTTACAAAAAAAAAAAAAAAAAAAGTGAAAATAGCACCCGATGCTTCACAGAGGCAGTGGCACTCCAGCTGCTAGAGCAGCCACCAAGCTCCTTCCAGGGGACCACACTCAGCATCTCCACACCGAGCCCCATAGCTCTGAACTTGTCTGTGAGTGAGCACCTGGGCCGTACTGCGACCTATTCTGTGCCTCCGTGAGCAAGAGCATCCTAAGGAATCAGGAAGGCCCGCGAGAGCCCACGCGGGGGTTAGCATAGAACTGCACGCAGCCAGCGAGCGTGCTTGGTGGGGTGTGATGGGTTCTGTCTGGGTCTGGGAACGGTCCGCGCTGTTTCCATGGACATTAATGGGAACTGCTTCCTCGCTTTCTGCCGTTTCGGCTTAGGAGAGGTTTCACAGGCGGACTCTACCTTGGGATGGCGGGATCGGGGGACAGTGGGCTGTCAGGGAACCAGGACTAACGAGGAACCTGGATGACCACCTCGGAGAGAGGCCCGCACCCGCATTTTAGAGGCCCTGAGAAGCCCGGGGAGCTGTACAGACTTTTAACTCTGTGTCAGGCAGTGCCTGCCAAACGTGCTTGGCCCCAAGAAAGCATTTTTGTGTCCTTTTGGTGGGACAGCAACTAAATCCTGGAATACGTTTTGGGAAACTCCGACAGACAGACACCCATTTCCCACCCTCACGACCGTGGCTGACTGAGAACAGAGAGCCCTCGTTTCTGTCTTTATGGGGGCTCGGGCACAGCACAGTGCCTGGCACACAGCATGTGCTCCAAAAGTATCCGGATGAATGGATACAAAAGACATTCATGAGCAAAGCCCACCCTCCACGAGCCTTTCCTCTGCCCCTGCACTGACAGGCTGGACCGTGCAAGCATGCATACGTGTACACACACCAGCACAGATGCACACACATGCCACAGGCACACATACAGACCCACATGTCACATGCATACACATGTACATGCAACATGCACATGTGGGCACACACTATGCGCCCCCATTCAGGGGCACATGCCCTCTCACAAGTCCCCTTCCCTGTGCCTGGCCAGTGTGCCCCTCAAAAAGGGCAGCTGTCCTTGGGGAGGTGGGACAATGGACATGAAGGAGGCTGAAGCCTCATCCACAAGCTGGCACCTCCAAGAGAGTAGGGTAGCCCAGTGAGTGACAAGGTAAAAGCTAATAAGTTTTTTTCCCCGCCCACTTTTACTGGTCCTCATTCTGCCACAAACGCACAGGTGCACGTGTGGGGGGTGAGGGGCCAAGTTAGGCGGCTCCGGGGTGCACCTCCAACCCAACCCCCATGGGCATTTCAGCCTCGCAAAGCGCTGTCTCACAGCCTGAGATTTTGCCCCCACACCTCCCTTGGGAGCAGAGCCCCCCAGGTCACAGAAAATGAAGACAAGGTTGTGGCGGGATAAGGGGTGGGAGCCCAGGTCTGCCTGCTCAGAACCCCCCCACACCCCAGAAGCTTCTGGGTTCCAGAGTGTTCCCAAGGCACACCCTGGGCCTGGGTCAGTGGCAGCAGCATGACCCCTGGCTCCAATCCTTGCCCTGTCCTCAGGCACAATTCTGACACAGGTCATTGTATGACCTTGAACATCTGAATTTCCCTCTCTGGAAAAGTCTGATCACTCCTTCACATGGGAAGGAGTTCAGCTGGGGATTCCCTGAGACCGGATATTGCGCTGGGAGAAGAAAGCACGAGGCCCACTGTGCAGTCAGAAGGCGGTGGGTGTCGAGATTAAATGAGCTACTGTAGTCATGAGCCCTGGCCACTGTGGCTGGATGCTGGAGTATCATCCTGCAAACCATAAGGTTGTAGGTTCAATTCCCAGTCAGGGCACAGGCCTGGGTTGCAAGTTCCGTCCCCCATCAAGGTGCATATGACAGGCAACTGATCATGTTTCTCTCCCACATCGATATTTTTTCTCTCTCTCTCCCTCCCTTCCCCTCTCTCTAAGGTCAGTAAGCAGGACCTCAGGTGAGGATAAATAAAGAGATGCTCGTGAATGTTAGCTGCTCTTGGTATTGTGATTCTGGGCCCAAAGCAAACACTACCCCCTCTTCTAGGCCTTGACTGATTCGCCCCATCCAAAGGAATTCCTCCAGCCTCTCTCAGCCCTTAACCTGCGCCTCTGTCTTGGGTTGTCCTATCTGGTCCTGTGGTTGGATCTTATGTCTTCTCTAGACTATGCACTCCCTGAGAGCATGGTGTCTACTTCGTTCATCTCTGCAGCCTCCTTGGAGCCCAGGCCAAGAGGCTTGCCTGAGCGAGCTACTCGAGGTTAGATGAATGGGGGGAAAAGGGGAGGCAGGGAGGGAGGGAGGGAAAGGAAATAAGGATGGATGGATGGATTATGGATGGATAATGGATGGATGATGGGAGATGGATGGATGGATAATGGATGATGGGAGATGAGTGATGGATGGATGGATGGATGGATTATGGATGGATAATGGATGATGAGAGATGGGTGATGGATTGATGGATGGATGGATGGATGGATGATGGATGGATGGATGATGGACGGATAATGGATGATGGGAGATGGGTGATGGGTGGATGGATGGAAAAAGAGACATGACTAAAGAACTAGCTGAGGGAAAGAAGCGCCCAAACCCCCAAGCCCCACATTCAGTGCAGTGCCCCTTCCTGAAGAAGAAATAACAACGGTCCATGAACATAAGAAAAACGGTCAGCTTCACTAGTCATCAGGAGAATACAAACTAAAACCATAAGCTATTTCTTGCCTGCCAGGTTGACAAAAAGAAATAGGGGGAGAAGTTAGGAGAGGATGCAGACAAGGAAGAGGAAGAGGAGGAGAGGGAGAAAGAGCACATCCTGTGTGGGCAGGGTTCAGAGGGACCTGCGAGCACACACTGTCACGGAAGGGCACATTGGCACACCCTTGTGAGAGGCAATGTGAGAACACCTATCAAACTTTCACCCAAGGGTTCCGCTTCTAGGAATCTAGCCTAAGGAACACAACAGCTGCCCTGGCTGGTGTGGCTCAGTGGCATGGGCATCCTCCCACAAACCGAAAGGTCGCCGGTTTGATTCCCAGTCAGGGCACCTGCCTGGGTTACAGGCCCTGTCCCTGGGTGGGGGTGTTCAAGAGACAACCAATCACTTTTTCTCTCTTATTGAGATGTTTCTCTCCCTCTCTTTCTCCCTCCCTTCTCTCTCTCTAAAAATAAATAAATAAAATCATTGTATTTTTTTTTAAAGAAAGACAACAATTTATAAAACAAGGATTCTCACCGCATCACTGTTCACAACAGCAAAAACCTGGAAGCAACTACGTGTCCGTCAGTGGAGGGCTGTGAATAAATTCTGGCCCGTGTGCTCTGGGGCTACAGAGCAGGTGTCTACCACCAGTGTACTTGGACCTCTGAGACTAGCGGCCCTTAGCCCTGGCCGCACCCTTGAAGAACGAAAAAGCTTAAAAAAACACCTGAGCTGGGGCCTCACTCTCGAAGATTCTGGACTACTGGATCTTTGGGGGGGGGGAATGTTATTTCTTTAAGTGCCTAAGATGACACTGACATGCAACCAAGATGGGGAACTCACCACTACGTGACAAGACCAAGGGACAGCGGTGTCCTCGAGCAGTCTCTGACACTATCTCAGTTCCAGATTCTGTCCGTGGGGGCAAACACACACGTTTTTGTGCAAATGCACCAGGGAAGGGGTCTGGAAGGGACAATGACTAAGAACAGTGCTTAGCTCTGGGGAGGGGGTAGCATTATTTTCTTAGATGTGTAAATCACCTCTTTAAACATGTGACTAGGGACAGTCCCCAGGCAGACTGCATATTTTGGGTGGGGAGCTGGACTGATCGGCCCTGCCTGTGCCCGTGGCCCTCTGTCCTAGCCCAGAGTCTTGGGGCTTCTCCAGTCCCTGCAGGAATCGTGGGTTTCTGTGTTGTCCTTTCTGGTCGCTCAGGCAGGTATAAATGAAGGTCATGGTTACTGACTCGGGCTCTGGAGCTCAACTAGGCCTGGGCTAACCCCAGCTCTGCGACCTCCAGCCGTGTGACCTTGGGCCAGGCACTCAAGAACCTCGGTCTGTGCGCCTGGGAAACTGAGCTCGCCAGAGAGCTGTGGTGGAGAACCTGGCACATCGAGTGCTTGGTCGTGACTGTCCCTCTGTGTGTCTTCCCCGGGGACCAGGGCTGGCCACGCTGGGGGCTCTGGATGGGCACACAGGGGACCTGGTCATCCAGGGCCAGGGGAGCAAACCTGCCCTGTTCTCCAAGTTCCCCAGAGCTGCCTCTTCAGGCTTCTCGCTCTGTGAACTGGTCCCCGTAACAAGCAACTTGAAAAGACCGGACATCGCTCTAGCCAGTAATATTTGAAAACCCAAGCTTTTTGTGTTTTCCCCCTCTTGTGTGCCAGGAACTAAAACACCAAACCATCTAAGACGAGTAGCTAATCCAACCAGTTCCAGCCCATTTCACAGACGGGAAACTGAGGCCCACAAAGGGAGCTGCCTTGCCCGAGACCACACAGCACGTTGTCTCCAACTTGCACCCCCCCCCCAATCCAAAAGAGCTGAGCACGGGGGGGGGGGGGGGGGGCTTTCTTTCCAATGCCGAGTTTTATCTCACTGGCTGGGGTCCCTGCACACACCTCCCTGCCCCTCCCCAACTCCTACTGCTACTCGGGGCACACCATCCCCGAAGGACAAGGAAGTCCTGAAGGTCCCTGAGGCTGGGCTGAAGAGCCCTGGCCAGCCCTGAACAGGGTCAACTCTGTCCAGTCTGAAGCCCCATCAGCAATGAGGCAGACTGGTGGAGCGGCTGGGGGGTGGGGCGTATATATTCAATTAAAAGTTCTGTTTTATTTCAAATTAGTACAAAAATCTCATATTGCTTGTATCATTTAAAACCAGGGTCTTACAATCTAGCATGGTGCTTGGCACAAAGCCTTCAATGAACGGTAGCTACACACAGAGAAGAGGAGAGGCCGGGCTCAAGCCACACCCCCTAACCCGCCCCAGCTCAGAGGGGCACAAGGGCTCCCAACACCAGGTGGGGCTGCTCTCACCTCCTGAACACCTGAAGGGAGGCAGAGACAGTGAGGAGGGACCATCACAGGTACCAGCAGTGAGCTTAAGTTCTGCCCAGGCCTTAAAAATGGCCAGTGCCCCCCATCAGCCCGCCCACCCGATCATTCTCACGCTCACTCCATTCAGGAATTCATTTACTCACTGAGTCATGTGTTCACCATCCACTCATTCACTGCTCCATTCATGTGTCCCCTCTACAGCTTACATTTACTCATTCACTTCATAAAAAACAGTTTTGAAACACGGGGACTCAGGAGCCCAGGTGGGGGACATCGACGAGTGAGCCTGGGGTCCCCGAAGCCCACCAGATGGGCCGCATCCCCTACAGGGAGATCCTTCCCCGGAGCACAGAGGGCAGGCAGGTTTTGGCAGCTCTCTCCACAGGGCCGCTCTGGGGACCAGGGATTTGAGTCGCTCCCTGCGGCCCCAGGACACAGAACCAGGACCCGCACACCTAAGATTGAGGAGGCAGACTGCAGCCTGATGGGAAGAGAAGTCCCATCAGGAATGCTCAGGTGCTCTCCCAGGGTGTGGATGCGGGCTGGCCTGGCCAGAGGAAACCGAAGACATCACAGACACACCCAGAGAGTCTGAACAAGCTGGCCTCCAAGCTTCCTTCCCAACCCAGGATTTTCAGGCTTCTGAGAAATTCAAAGGCAAAAAGTAAAGGTCTGAATCTTCCCATCATGCATGCCAGGCCCCCAGCCGGCCAGTCTGCCCCTGAAGCCACAGGGCCTCTGCAGATGCTGTCCTGGGCAGGTGTGCGAGGCTCCCTGCTCCCCAGGGCTCCTAGTGCACTCTGCAGCCTCCACCCCCAGGGCTAGGGACCTGCCCTCTCTTTCCATCCTTCCCCACCCCTGGGAAGCCACTCTCCTCCCTCATCCTCTCCCTGGGGACTCTCTGGAGCTGATGATTGTCTCTCCCCCTGCAGCCCCAGGGGGCTATGGACATATTCTGCTTCAGAAACCAGAATATGCACTACGTTGCTTGGCTACAAGGTCCTGCAGCCCCCAGGCCAAGGGGGAACCCCCAGCCTGGATGTGGCAGCCACTGCCACCCCCCAGCCCCCCTAGCCAGCCACACCCTGCTCCCTAACCAAGCCCAGATGGCTGCCCCTGCCTTCAGGCAGGTAAAATTCAGTGCAACAGGAGTTAGGTGAACAGTACGTTTTATTTAATTAGGATCAACAGAAGAGATAAACCTCACAGCAGGAGACGGGGAATGACAACGTTGCAAAAAAAGAATTCATGCCTAGGTAGCAAAAGGGCAAATTTCAATTACAGGGAAAGAGGGCCTGGCAACTCCAAGGACAGTACAGGAGTCTGCAGCGCCCAGACCGGTGGTCCACAGGAGGGCCGCAGGTCAAGGCAACAGCTGTCTCTCACCTTTCCTCATCACAGACAGACACTCCTGCAGTGTGCCTGGGGGGAGGGGGAGAGGCCAGGGCCACCTGGGTCCTGGCGGGCAGGTGTGGGGGCCACCGGGGGGCAAGCTCACGCCCAGCCGGTCTCAGTCTCCACAGGGATGTGCCCCCAGCACATCTGAGAGAAGGACCTTGCTCCTCTTGAGAACAGTCACCTGATCACTCAACAGCTTCTGAGCACCCCACCTGCCCTGCGCCCCACCCCAGCCCACCAGGCCCGACAGGGCCCTCATCTCTGCCCTGGCTTTGGGCCCGCCACTCACCTCTACTCTAGGGCCAGGAAAAGCAGCCCCAGCTCTCCGCAGACCCCTTCGGCGTCCAGGCCCATTTCTCAGCTCTACCCAGAAGAACAGAGGCCTTGAATTGCAAGGCCTCCTGGGAGTGGGGTGGGCTGAGATCCCCGCCCACTCTCCCCACCCTGGGTGCTGACTAAAATGGAAGCTCCCGGTGGTGAAGGCTGCGCAACGATGTGGGTGGAACTTGATGCCGCGACACTGTGCCCTTAAAATGGCTGAGATGGCACCGAGGTTATCTATGTCCCAATTTTTACACAGGGCAAGCAATGAAGAGCTCCGCACCCACCCCCAAGACCAGCCAGGTGAGTCTGTATAGGCCACAGGCTAAGCTCCACCTCCGTGCAGGTGAGGAGCCCCCAGCTGAGGACCATCGCTCCGGATGAATCCACACTCTCACCCAATCAAGGCTCACACACCTTTTCCCGATCAATGCCTAGAATTATCTCCATAAACACGTGTGGGGAGAATGGAGGTCCCCAACAGTGCACTGTCCAAGTTTCACGCCCAAGGAAGGGTGTGAATTTACACACTCTCCCTCTGAAAGGAAGGCTCCCCCTGGGCTTCCTTCCCAGAACCCAGTGCACCCCCCAGAGAGGCCACCAGCATCCACTCCTCTCTCAACCCAAAGCCTGGGGCCTTCGCTGACGTCAGCCCCATCACCCCATTAGCTGTGAGAGGGAAATCGCTATTAAATGAGTGAACCCATCTACACAGCCCCATTTTATATCCCAATTCAGAAGATGACATGAACATCTGCTTTCACTTCAAGACATTAATTTTCAATTATTGGAGAAAAACAAAATTAGCCCTGACAGATTGCTGGTGAAGACAGGCTCTTGTCTGGTGGTTCATAATAACAACTTCGGGGGCCCACAGTGAGTGTCCTCCGACGAAGTCTCCTGATGGGGGTCCCTGTCACCTGGAGTCCGGGGCAGCGGTCTCCTTGCTCCAGGAATGGCCTCTTTGGCAGCCGGGTTCAGAGAACTGGGGGATTTTAGGCTTTCATCTTTCCGGAGAAGGCAGGGATGGAAGGGGGTAAATACACAACATCCACCCCGACCATTTCCAGCCTCCGACATTTCCAGGCTCGCATCTCTTTCAGGAACAAGATGTCACAACTTAGACGGCATGTGGATCACTTCCAAGTCCAAGGGCCCCCAGCCAAGGCACACCTCAAGTGCCTTATTATTTGGGTTTGCCACCTGCCACCGGAGGATGGGCTCCAGGGTTCCCTTATGAGACCCCTCCCCACCTGCATAATGACATCTGGGATTCGCCATGGCTGGGTGGCTCAGTGGATTGGAGCATCCCCATACACCAAAAGGATGTGGGTTCAATCCCCAGTCAGGGCACATACCTAGGTTTCAGGTTCAATATCCCTGGTCAGGGCATGTATGGAAGGGAACTGATGGATGTCCCTCTCTCTCTCTCTCACATCAATAAATATACCCTTGGGTGAGGGTATATAAAATGCCATTCAGGACCCTAAGTCCTAAACTCAGCAGCCCCGGCCTCTGAAACTGGAGTGCTTATAAACTTCTATAGCGCAAAACTATTTGCTCCGGTCCTGCCCACCCTGAACCTGGATCAGCCCCAGTCAGAGTCTACCAGAAATTGTTAAAACCCCTGAATTTGCCTACCCCAAGGCTCCCAAACCCAGAGAACAACGCACTTGGGAAGAGGTCGTCAGCACTGCCATCCCATTGGACGGGTCCTTTCCGTACCCTGGCTGCCGAGGTCACTGTGTCCGTACGAAGCCACGGAAACGTGAATGAGCAGAAGACTCCTTTGGAGATGGTGACGGGGCGGTCTCGGAACGTGACTCATCACAGCTGACACCAGAGTGCGTCTGCCTAGCTAACCAGAGGGTGGAGGCGGGAGAACACCAGAGAGAGGAAGGCCAAAGAAAAGACAGAGAGAAAACAACAACAACAACAAAGAAAAATTATATCTTTAAAGGACAGAATGCTCAGCGCTGCTACTTCCAAAGTCAACTGGGTAACGGAGCTCACACCGGGTAATTGACTCTGCCCGTAGAACAGCCACGTAACAAAGAGAGCCGTGAGTTTTCACAGCGCTGATCTATAACGCTGGGGGGCCCTCCGCTGTCAGCCCGGGCTGACGATACAATAGCTTTCAAAGGGATATTACCATCATGCTTTTATTCCCGACATCAATCAAGACAAAGAGAATCCTTTCCGCGAGACGTTAAAATCAAACCTTTGGACGAGAAGATAGGTAAACCGGTGCACTCCTTAAGGCGGCCGCACCGAGCAATCAGTTAATTGGCACTCCTTGAAAGAGCTAACGTGCTTTTATTTACTGAGTGCGCATCCCCAGTTGTGGGCTGCCACCGATGCCGGCAGGTAGGCTGGGAATCCGAAGTTTCCATCAGCGCCTGCCCCAGGCCACTCCACCCTACCTCTCCCTCGGAGGCAGGCCAAGGGAGCGGACAAGCCAGCGCCGAGAACTTCAACTGGGACATCACCAACCCAGGCTTTGTTATTCCAGTCGGGGCACACAACTACTCTGGTCCCCCGCTGACGTGTGTGTGCACAGAATGCCCTGGCACGCTGACAGGAATTTGCAGAAATTGTCAAATTCGCCAACCAAGACAGAGTAAGGTTTTCACAGTAACAGAAAGCCCACCAACAGTGTCCCAAGTAGTCTTCTGCCATAATTATCCTAGCCCCGCAGGTAAAGAAGGTGCCCCAATATCGACTGCAAATGTTTTCAAGACTGAAAGATAATATTCCTTAAAAACACTCGTGTACCATGCACAGGGTCCAGGGGGAGGGTACACACACCCTAACCTCGGCCAAATGAAGAACGAACTAAACACGCTCATCCATCTTGATGTAAAAACAAGAAGCCCTGATTGGAATGTTTTCAAGACTGGAAGATAATATTCTTTAAAAACACTCGTGTACCACGCACAGGGTCCAGGGGGAGGGTACACACACCCTAACCTCGGCCAAACGAACTAAACACGCTCATCCATCTTGATGTAAAAAACAAGAAGCCCTGATTGGATGGCCCCATTGGTTGGAGCATCATCCCACCCACCAAAAGGGTGTGGGTTAGACCCCAGGTCAGGGCACACACCTGGGGTGCAGGCTCAATCCCCGGCCCCCTCCTCTGGCATGTAAGGTAGGCAACCAATCGATGTTCTGTGCTTTCTCTCTCTCTCTAAAATTGATTTAAAAAAAAAAAATATCCTCAGGTGAGGATGAAAACAAAAAATAGATAAAAACAAGCTGGCCATCCTCCCTGGATGGTTGTGGCTGCCTGAGTATAAGAAGTTGGTGCCGTTCACAGGCCCAGGAGTAGGGAGCTAGGAGATGCTGATGTCCACAAAAGCTCATTCCCTACACACTGTGCAAGCCGCTGACGTCACAGCCTGCCAAGGGGTCCGACGTGCCATGCCCCACCCATCTACAGGGCTGGACCCGTCTAGGTGGCCCGAGTCAAAGACCATTGCTGAGCTTGAGGGGGAGAGAGAACTCCTCATTTCCAGCCAGGAGGTCCCTCTGGAACTGAAAGCCGAGGTGTTTTTCGACTTTTCCCTCTGGTCCCTAACAGGCCATCTGCCAAAACCACGCAGGGAGTCCAGTCACTCAAACACAGAGATGTTACTCCCCATGTACCTGCAGCAGAAAAGGATGCTTTTACTTTTCAGACATAACTGGACACCGTTGTTTATTTTAAAACAGTATCTGCACAAGAAGCGCTGTTCATTTCACTGCAAAACGAGCAGAGATGGTCCACGAAGAGGGAACCGGCCCTAGCACCGCCTGCAGGCATCCTGTCCTCCCCCCCACCAACCACCTACGGCAGCCTTTTTCCGAGCACCAGGCAGCCCGTGTGCACCGCCAGCCTCAGTGGCAGGCTCCTTGCGTTTACACATCCAAATGAACAGTTAAGAGAAATCAATGCATCTAATTGCCAGACTATTAAATCCTACATCAGGGGAAGAATTCCACAGCCACCAGCTTAAGAGTTGGCTACCGATACAGCAATTATTGCAACTTGCATTTAGGCTGAACCGATCCCCAGCCTTTCATCCCCGGCCAGAGCGCGGTGCTCAGAGATGCCGTACTCCAGCTTACCTCCTCCGCTAACGCACTGTGGCGTGCCACAGCCCTGCCAGGGCTCACGGGCTCCGCCGAATGACTTGCCGACTGCAAAGTCACCGGCATTTTGCTCCTTTCCTTATCAAAGCACCCCAGGCACTTTACGGTTAACCGTTTAGCAGGGTCTTCTTTGATCGAGCGCTAAGTTTGTGTGAGCAAACAGGTGTAAGAATCTCAACAGCAATTACCGGACATACAGGATGTTCTGGAGGGTGAGACAGGTTCTTCCAAAGCAGGGACGGGGCACTTCATTGAGGGGGGGGGGGTGGTTACATAGTCAGAGAAGGTGCCAGGGGCCCCCAACCACCGGCCAAGCTGAAGAACCTATAAAGGATTCGTTTTGCCCTTCCTACAAGATCATGTACATTTAGCCAAACAAATCTGGACAATTTACACTTGTATGTGGTCTCAGCTGAATCAAGAAACCTGTAACCTCAGAACGCCTCTATTTATTACATCTCAATTATTTCCATGGAAACACGAGCAGCGGCAAGCTACACTGTTCCCAAGTCCCGAGACCACCAAATCTGTGAGACGGACTTTTGAGGAGCTGCAGGCTGGCAGGGGAGGGGACCGAGAGGAGGAGGGGAGCCCAGAGAAGGCACGGGGGTTGAGGGGGGCAGTTTTGGATGTTGGGGCTGGGGGATGCGTGGACACAGCCTCACTGCTAATTAATATGAAGAACTGTAATTAACAGGCTGTTGCTAGATGGAGAAAATGGACAGTATTACCAATTATTCCAAAGTTTGAAGCTGAGACTGGGAAAAGATGTATTAATTTTCTGTGTAAATGAGGAGGCTGTTCTGTGGACCTGAGGAGGCAGTGTGGGTGAAGGGGGACAGGTGAGCCAACCCCTGACGTTTAATTCTCCACCGAAACAACACCAGTGAGATGGGATGAGAATAGCCCCCAGAACAAGGCCACAATTATCAAAGGGAACAAATCGCCACGCTGCCACACCACACCACCTGGAAACCAGAAAGGGGAGAACGGTGCAGGGAAGGAAAATTGGCCAGAAAATGTGACTTTTGTAACATGCAAGGTTTGGGGATTGTTGGTTTGTTTTTAACCACGAGGCTTTTGAAAACCAGTGAGGCTATTCTGCCCCCTGCTCTACTGCCCTGGCTCCCCTCCCTATTCGCTGGGTGTCCTCTCAGGGAGCTGGGTTTTCCCAAAGTAGACAAACATCCCCAAGGGCAAGTGACCCCACTCCAGAAGGCAGGTTGGGTCCCTGAGGGGGACGTGAACCCAGCCAGACCCACAGAAGCCTGTTTGACTTTCAAAGCTGCAGCGCCTGTGCTTTCAAATCACACTTTCTGAGCATCCATTAGAAACTGTTACATTTCTGTCTTTCCTTCCTGCTACGGGCTTTCACATTTCCTAGATCAATTACAAATTACAGTCAAGCAACTTTCCATGCAGAATGTGTGCAGGCTGGGGAAGCCCACAATGCGTCTGCCTTAGCCCAGACACACAGCGGTGGAGGTGATATAACATAAAACCAAATTTAAAAGGCACACTTGTTCCTTAAGAAGCACCTCCAAGCATCTTCAAAGGTGAAGATCCGTCATTTTAAATGCTTGTTGTACGGCTGCCCACACTCAAGCACACACTTTTGAATACTGCTTGGGGGGGGGGCAGTTCTTAAAAAGCAATAAATCCATCACCTGCTGCAGCTCTTATCTATTCAAATTATCTTCCCTCTTAATCCCTCCCTTGATAAGTGGCCACATCTCTACCCTATTCACCTCCAGTAATATGAATAAAAAGCAAAACGGTGAGAGGCAAGAGTTGGAGCTGCCTTGAGAAAATGCAAAGAACCACAGGGAGAAAGACAGGTTCTCAGACTCCAAGGGCAGAAGGGTGCTGCGTGGCTGATATTTACAACACTTTTCAAAAAAAAGTCCAAACCAGCCTTGTTTCCACTTTGCTGTCTTCCCCTGCCCCTCGCGCCCCGCCCCCTATCACTTAGATTGAATTGTCTGCTATCCATCCACAAAGACACATTGAGAGTCACTAATTTAAAGTCACGTCAAGGTTCATTTCACGAAAGGCTGAAGACCAATTCTTGAGTCTCTCCCGGAGACACACCAAGTAGTTTTAGAATCAGAGCGGGGCAACTGTGAACCACCCACCCATCTGTTCACTGCACATAGCTCTACCTTTGCTTTCTGTCTCACCTTCTAAAATAAGGAGGCTGGGAGGCACGGATGGATGTTAGAGGCAGGTAAGCTCTGCCTCTTCCTTTACGAAAAATCTGTGCCTAAACACAGGTTTAACTCCAAAGTCAACGGCCCGAGTTAAACAAAACTGATTTCCCAACCAGAGGCTCGGGTCCTACATTTTCTTCTGGGCCACCTTAAGCAGCTCTGCAAGCAGTGAGCCAGGGAAAGGCACAAGAAATCAAACACAATTTCAGACTGCAGAGACCTCCTATTCAGCCAAAGGACAAATGTCTGCCATCTTCCTGTCCCCTTCTTGGGGTCCCTCTCTTCTAGCTTCCTTGTCCCACGTCAGAACACCCTCTGGACCCCCAGTTCTGTGCATCAGGCCAGGCTGTCCCACACTGGGCCGCCTGCCAAGGGAGAGGGGAAAGAAAGCAACTTCTCTCAAGAAAAAAGAGGAAAGGCACCAGGCGGGTGGCTGAGAGTTTGGACTGAGTCGGTATGCTTTTGCGATGACAACGAGGGGCTCTGCCGAGCGGGGTGCCCAGAATCTCCTGGGACTTTGGGAGAGCAAGGCTGGGTGTTCCCGGACCGCGGCCGCCTAACTCAGCCCCAGCCATTACACAGTCGGGAGCCAGGCTGGCAGGAAGGGAGCCGGGCCCCAGCGCCTGCTCGCAGGTCTCCAGGAAATGAACTTTTCAGAGCAGAACTGGGGCTCAGGCCAGAGGTCATCGGGGGAGTTGGGAGAAGACAAGGGCCTCACGACTTTTGGCTCCAGAGACTCAGCTGCTGTCATCCTTTCCCTCCTCTATCACCTCCCGGGGCCACTGGGCACCCACCCGAGGGGCTGGAATGGGGACAAAGCAGCAGGGGAGGCCTGAAGAGGCCAGCCCATGGGGAGACAAGGGCAGGGGAGGGGCTCAGTCGACCAAGGCCTCTCCCTGGGGCCTCGGCTCTCCAGGGGTCCCCTCCAGCTGGGGGCCCTTGGTGTAAATATAAAGCCAAGCAAGGAGATGAGGAGGCACGCGTGTGTGTGTGTGTGTGTGTGTGTGTGTGTGTGTGTTGTGTGTATGCGCGCGTGCGCCTGTCCCCACAAACGCGCGCACTCCAGGGACCCACACTGGAAGCTGGCCTGAGTGTCCAGGGTGCGGTACGGATGCGCGGGGACAGGTCCCGGGCGCCCTCCACGGAGGGCCGCACACGGCGGCCGCTGCGCTCCCCTGGGGACCCGCGTCCCGCCAGCTCAGCGCAGACAATGAACTCCTGGCGGAGGCTTCGGGCCAGGTTGGCCTCGGTGGAAGAGGCAGGAAGTGTGGGGGCCCCGAGCCGGGTGTGCGGCACGGCCATAGGGCACCCGGCGGCAGGGGCGCTTGCAGGCAACGCCTGCCGCCCTGGGCGTCCCCAGGCGACAAGGTGGGAGCCGAGGAAAGGCGGCGAGGTCCGTGGCCCAGCAAGAGCGGCCTCGGAGCTGCCGGCCTCTCGGGCGTCCGCGGCCTCTCCGCCTCTTCCTTCCTCCACCCGCCCGCCGCTGCCGCCGAGATTCGCAATCCCCGCCAAGTCGGGCCCGCACCCCTTGATTGGCCACGCGGGCCCGGGGCCGGCGCGCAGAAAGGAGCGAGGGCCCCTCCGCGACGCCCCCAGGCCCGGTTCCCCGCGGGCGGCGGCGCCGGGCCGGGGAGGGTCCGGGCGAGGAGGGTGTCCGTGGCTTGCCCCCTCCGCCGCCGCAGCCTCCGCCTCCCGCTCCTGGCCTCCGCCTCCCCCTCCGCCTCCTCCGCCTCCTCCGCCGCCGCCTCCGCCTCCCCGCTCGCTCTCTCGCTTGCGCGGGTCCCCGGCCGCCCGCCCGCTCGCCGGTCCCTCCTCCCCGCTCGCTCCCTCCCTCCTTGCCCGCCCGCCCGCGCCTTCGCCGGGCCTCGCCCGCTCACCTTTCACCGAGCGCGGCTTCGCCTGCTTCCGCCTGGACATGTCCGGGGCTCCCGGTGCTCCGCCGCCCTGCGCGGCCGGCTCCCCCCGCCGCCCCCCGCCGCTCCGGGCCGCCCTGCTCCCCCTTCTCCTCCGCCTGCCTCTCGGAAACTTTTTTTTTTGCAGCCGGGTCGGCAGCTGCGGGGAGCGGATCGTAGGTCCGGGGCGGCCTCCCTTGGGGGGGCGGCCCGGGCCGGCCGAGGCCGCTCGGGGGCGGGGGGAGGCCCGGGGGGCGCGCCGGGGCCCTGCCTGTTGCAATGCGGCAGCCGGGGGCTCGCGGTCCCAGCGACGGTCCCAGCGGCGCGGGGAGTCCGGAGGCCACTCGGCCGAGCCGAGTTATGCAAAAAAAAAAAAAAAAAAAAAAAAAAAGCCGCCCCCCTCCCCCTCCCCACCCCCCGCCGGCCCCGGCCCCTGCGGCCCCCTCCCTCCCTCCCCCACCCCGCCGCCCCCCGCACCCCCCTCCTCCTTCTCCTCCGCCCCTTGCCGGATTTTTGTGCAAAGTTTGCAGGCGTCCGGCCACGCAGCCCGGTGCGGAGCTCACAATGAACCCATCTGAGGAGGGGGGACGGGGCTGGAGCCGAGGGGGTCTCAGGGGGGGAGGAGACCGGGAGGCGGTCCGGAGCACGGAAGCTCAGTACCCCCCGGGGGGGGGGGAGGAAAGCCTTCAAATTATTCCCTGCCGCACACAAAAAAATAATAATAATAAATATTAACGGCTAAAAAAAATGTCCAAACGCCTGGTTTGGAGATTATGATGGATGGGGAGGGGGGGTCCCTCAACTCAGCCTACTTGGGGGTCTCGAAATGGCCTCAGCGGCTCAGAAGCCGCAGCTCTGGGGGCCCCTGGCTCACGCCCCCTTCTCTGGCTCTCGGCTCGGTCCGGCGCCGGCCCCCCGGAGGAGGAAGGGGCGCGCGGGGGCGCTCAGGCGGCGGCAGGCAGGCGCGCCCGTGCCCCGGGCATCGCTCAGCCCGTGCGCCGGGCCGCGGCTGCCTGCCCTCGGGCTGCGGCGTTCAGCGCGCGGCGCGCAGCCGATTCCCAGGCCGGTGCCGAGTCGCCGGCCCCGCTAGCTGCCTCCATGGGCCAGGGGCTCGGAGAGGGGGGAGGCGGCGGCGGAGGAGTAGGACGAGCAGGCGGCGGCTGGGCTCCCGTCCTCCCGGGCAGCGGCGGTGGCGGCTGCGCCCCGGCTCCTCCGCGCTCCAGCCGGCGCCGGCCCGCCCGCCAGCCTCCCTTGCGCTCCTGTCTTCTTTGTGGTCGCTGGCTCTCCTCCTCCCGATCCGGCTGCTGGGGCTGCACTGCAGAGACACATAATAAAGCCAGGCTTGGCTGGAAATGTAGCCGGGTCCCAGCAGGAGGATGTGAGGAGCGGAGTCCCGGCGGGGGAGCGCTCTGATCCCGTGGGGCGCCCCGCACTGCTCCGGCTCGGATCAGACGGAGAGAGGGCCAACAGCACCGAGCGATGGACAGCGCTGGAAATACAGCTCCGGCCGCCCGCAAAACCCGGACCGCGGCGGCAGCGGCGGCAGGCACGGCGCGGGCGCGGACACCGCACCATCGCGCGGGGCGCTGACTCCGGCGCTGGCGGCAGCGGGGGCGGGAGAAGGAAACAGACATGGGGCCCACGCGTGCTGTCAGACTCTCAGATGCATTAGCATCACAAGCAGCAAAAAGTGAGAGAAAGGTGGGGGGCCCAAACTGGGGTGAATGCCCCAGCATTGCCACCTTCGAAAATTAAGCCGTACGAACAAGTTATCTCTTCCTGAACAGGCTTTTCGCTCTCGGGTTTTGCCCACGGGTTAGTGTTTGAAGACCTTCGGAGACCCATACCCACAGACTCAAGCCACTGGGCTCTGTTCCCCCCAAAACCGCATTTGTAGCGTTCCTGCGTCTGCTTGCGCACTTCAGACTATGACAGACTATCAGCCCCAAAGCCCGGCTGTAGCACGGCCTCGCCTCGCTGTTGACGAAGCAAACCGCTCCCACTTTCCAGAAAGTTTTGCCCCAGCCACCAGGGGGCGCCTTGTGCCCCTGCAGCTCTAGACCAGTTGGGGCTTCGCTCTCCGGCCAGGCCAGAGGAGGGCTGGGGGAAAGTCGGTCCCAGGAGGCTCACCTAAACCGATCCTTTACAGCCTCCCCTCCCCCACCAGCTGCAGAAAACTAAGTCTAGGGTGGGGGACTGGCCCAATCATCGCCCCCTCCCCCCACCCCCTACGAATGGCGCCACCTTGGGCCCACTTGCCCCAGAGCTGGGAGAGCCGAGAGGGTGCGCGGTGCGGCACTGGGGGTTATCAATCTCGCAGATCGATAAGTTGCCAGTTGGAGCGGGGAGGGTTGTGCCCCCCAGGAGACTAGTTACCCAGGGCAACCTTTCACAGAAAAACCCGCTGCCCGCCGAGAGCCGCGCCGGGCCGACCGGGCAGCGGCGCCCGCCCCAAGCTGGGCGCCTGCGCCGCGCCGTTCCCCAGCCCGCTTGCCCCCAGCCCGGTCCGCGGTCCCACCCGCTCCCCTGTCTGGGCCGGCAGGCTCCTGCTCGGAGCTGAGTGGATTTCTGGGGTAGATGTCACCCTGTATCCCCGCAGCTAGGGAGCGAGGGCCCGCGGGATCGGGGAAAAGCCTGGGCAGAGGATGGGGGAGGGGGACACCTTGACACCAGCAGAGAGCGAGGGTCCCCAGAGGGGCCAGAACCGGGACAGAGATGTCCCCTAGCTGAGACCCCTCCCCAGCTTAGGCTGTCACCCTCCCCCCACCCGCGCCGGGTCACCGCCCTCCCCAGCTCTTCCGTCTGAGAGTCCAACATCTCAGCCTTCCCGGAGGGAAGTGGGAGCCGCCCCCTGCAGCTCCCGGACTGCCGGGGTTAGGCGGAGAGGGGGTGCAAGGGCCAAAGCGAGGGCAGAGGCCGCGAGGCGCCTGGGAAGGAGCCAGGGAGGAGGGGCTGAATCTGCTGCTCCCCCACCCCCGCCGGCGCCTGGGATCGAGGCCCGCGGAGAGAGGCTGACAGGCGGCAGATGGCACACGCTGGGGGAGGGGGCGATTGGCCTGGGCTCCGGGGTGCCCCCGCCGCGGGCTGCTGGTCCTAGGGGGAGGGGGCGGAGAACAGCCCCCAGCTGGCCGGCCCAGACCCTCTGGGGGGCTAGAGACTTCGGCTCCTGCCCAGCCAGGAGCCTGGAGCCAGGGGAGCGGACAAAAGGAGTTTGGTGGGAAGAGGTGTAGGGGAGTGCGGGAGGAAAGGAGGGGTCCCCGCGCGGGGAGACCCGCAGCGCTGGCCTTTCTCCACCCACAGGGAACTGTAGAAGGCCCCAGAAGCCAGAGGTCGGGATAACAGGATGAGGTGGGCTGCAGCCTATCCCCAACCAATCCACAAAGCCTGGGCGTCCTGGATGAAAGTACTGAGTGTTTTGGGCCCCTTTGCGGGTGCCAGTCACCCACAACTGCACCCCGCTCCCAGGACCTGGCTGCTGCCTCCTAGCTCAGTGGCAACCTGGGTGCTGGGGAAGCTCCACCTGGTCCGCGCCTCCCAGCAGCTTTCTCTGAAGCTGATTTTGTTTTTTAACTCCTTCCAGGAAAAAAAAAAAAAAATGCTATTTTAAGGAAAATTCCAGAGCAGCAAAAAGTCAGTAGCTCCTCCTTGAAAGGGTCTCGGGGCACTGGCTGAGGGTGGGCCTGTGGCCTGGGCCTTGCTTCTCACCAGCCTGGCAAGCTGGGACCACAAAAAGGTCATTTTCCAGGTGGTATCTTTTACCCCAGGTGCTGGCCACCAGCAGGGCACCCAGGGGGCTGGGTCCCTCCCCTGTGAGGAAGGACCCTCGCCCTGTTCTTCAGCTGGCCTCCCCAGAGGAGTGGCTGGGGAAACCCTTGGTCAACTGAGAGAAGCCACCAGCACCCATGCAAAAGAAACCATGAGCTGATGCTTTTGAAAACAAGACCGCTCTCACGTGAACAGGCACCGTCCATCCAAGTCCAAACTTTGCTGAAGGAGAAGGCACCTCTCGCCCGAGGGCTGCCTTTCCCCACCCAGTCCTGCTGGGTCCTGGGTCCTAGTGGTGCAGCCCGGGCACAGCAAGAGAGGCTTCGGCCTTGAGTTTCAAAAAGAAGCAGGCGTCATCATCAAGAGCGGGAGGAACGCCAAAAACCAGGTAGGACCACGGAGTGAAATGACATAGGGTTCCTTTTGCAGCCTCCCAACCCTAAAGTGTCCCCAGGGCAGGTCAAGGGGTGCTCTGCCGTAAGTGACCAAATGAGCGCCTTCTCCTGTCCACACGCACACCCACACATGCACACACAGTACTTCCCATGTGCCGTGTTATTACTCAAAAGTCACACTCTCTCCCAGGGGAAACTTGCATCCGCCTACAGGGAACGGTCATCCTGGGGAGGAAAGACCAATCCCCCAGGCATCCCCCAGGAAAGAAGTTCATTGCTCGTATTCATTTGGTTATTCCACACCCACATATCGATTACGTGCCTACTGTGGGCCAGCACGGAGGGTAGAATAATGAATGGGGACCCCAGGCCCTCCCTCCTGGGGCTTGTTCTCTCATGGGGAGGCTGCCTTTGAATAGATGGCCACATAAATAATTATTTAATTACAGTTGTAAAGGAAAAGTCTAGTGTAAGCGAGGCCCCGGCACAGAGGGCTCTCAGCGGTGGTCTGGCCGAAGGCCTGTGGAGCGAGGAGAGAGCTCAGGCTGCTGGCAGAGGGGGCAGTGTGTGTGGCCTGAAGTCGGAAGGAGCTGGGCAACTCAGAGGGGAAGTGGTCCTAGCTTGGAGCAAAGGGCCAATGGGGCAGCCACCGCCAGGCTTGGGAGTCAATGGGATCCGTCTTCCAGTCCACCCCCCTCATGGCTGGGCTGGAAGAAACCTCGAGCAAAGGGACCCTCTGGGCCTCCATTTTCTCACCTGCAAAGCGGGGACAGGGATAGCACACCTCATGTGGGCTTCTCTGGGGGATGTCACACCAGCACGCGCTGCGTGCCTGGCCCAGACAAAGGCCTCTGCGCTCTTCCCTGCCTGTGTCTCACCTTCACCACCCGCCAAGATCAAGCCTGTTTCTGGAGGGAGATGCCCGTCTCACGACCGCAAATTCCCTGCTTGCCCTGACGGGCCCTGCCTCCACTGCTGTTCCCTTAAGACCAACATGCTCTGTCTCTCTGGGAGTTTTCTAGCAGCGTTAGGTCTGTGCAGGAGGCTCTGGGTTCGAGTGGACCTGATTGTTTCTTTTTCTCTTTTGTGTTTTTATTTTCGGGATCCAGCTCTTGGAACCCCTGTTTCCTCGGGCATGTGTGTCCTGGGGACACCCAAGAAGTGACAGCTAGGTCCTCTGGTTGAACCCATCAGGGGATAGCCGGACACCATGATTATGAACCAGAAGCCACACCAGGGTCTGAGACATTGCAGGTCCCTCTCCCAGGGCTTGGCCTCGAAGCCCCTGGGGGTTGCAGAACAGAGTCGGGAAGATAGAAGAGAGCCCCTTTCTCTGCTCTTCCTTCTCAGCCTGGTGTTCAGGGTGGGCCATCCCCACTGATGAAATTCCCCAAGGGTCCCCAGTGGCCCCCAACCAAGACCCCAGCTCAAAGAAGCCAGCAGTGGGCCCAGACATCCGCCCCCCTGGGGCTGTGGGAATTCAGGGCCAAAAACAATAAGGCGGTGTGGGAACCTCCTTGTCTTCTCTAGTTTCTGTTCAGCTGGGAAAGCCATTTCTACTCTATCATCATTATTATAATTATTTAATTCTTTGAGCGTCAGCAGTCTTTGCAGGGAACACCCACAAAGCAGCAAAGAAACTAGCTTGGCTGGAGGGTCCCAGCGGACTCACACCCTCCAAAAGCTTGAAACTCGGGGCCCGGAGCACCCCCGCCCAGGCCTCCGCCAGCAGCCCAGGGTGTACGGCACACAGCCGGGCTGTTCGACTCTGGTTCACTTGCTGCTTTGTTCTCTTAAAATGCTTCTTTCACAATGACCATGATTCACTTTAAAAGAGAAAAACAGGAGTATACAATTGACTCTTGAATAACACAGGGATTAGAGATGCCGACACCCCATGAAGTCAAAAACCTGCCTTATAGCTTTTGACTCCCCCAAAACTTTTAACTACTGCAAGGAACAGGGTGGGTGCCCCGTTTTCTAGGCTCACTCGCTACGTGGTCATGTCAGGCGGGGGCACACTCCAGAACCGCGCACGAGGCCTTTCACCATCAGTAGCTCAGTTGGCTGCCAGTGTTTCGCCAATTAGCAAACAGGATATCAAAAAATGGGATTGATTAAGGAGCGGGATCTCATTGGTGGAAGTAAAGGCCTTCAAGGTGTGGGTTAGCAGAATGGTCTCGAGACACTCCCCGCATTGTCATCGTCAGGGAAGGTAAATCCAGCTGGATCCTTCAGGAGTCTTGTGTCCTGCCATTAGATGGGACTTCTGATGCGTGGTGCCCAGCCAAGGACATAGGACCCTGCCCGGGAGTGTGGCAGAGCTTGTCTGGCATGCACCTCCCACATCGGGAGTGGTGACAGGTCAGGCAACATTAAGGGGCAGAGTGCTTTGCTGAGCTCACAGGAAACTGGTTATACACCAGCTTCGTCCTGGAGTGGATCCTGCTTTAACAGCTATCGGTGTGCGTGTCAGGATTGGGTCAGGGCCTCACCTTCCCTGTGACCTGGCAGAGAGGTTATGGGGAGGAACAAACCTAGCCCACCTCCAGCCTCTTTGGTGACCATAATCACTTACCAAAAAGGACCTGAGCATGTGCGGGACCCGACGCTCTTAGAGTAATTTGCAAGAAAAAAAAATCCAATATTGGGTTGTTTCCCGGGCCTTGCTCCCTCCCAAACCCCACCATCCTGAAAAGAACCTGCGCAGTGCCTGAGCCCAAGAGAAAAGCACCATGGAGATTTCAGAGGAGCATCCGCAGGCATGGTCCCTAGGTTGGGGACCCAATGCCCCTGGGCATGAAGAGGGGAGCAGGGTCACTGGGGCCCAGTCCGCCCGGCTCCTCACAACATCCCCAGTGCCCTCAGGTGCCCAGAGCCTAGAGGTGGCACTGGGAGAGCACACAGAAGACATGCCAGAGACACCTGCAGCCAACATTTCTCTTGAAGGGTTTCTAGCAGATCCCAGAGGCCGGCTAGTAAGACTCCCTGCCCACCCAGCGAGGTCGGAGCGATTTCAGGTCAGAGCCCTAGATTTGTGTACGTCACCCTACCCCACCAGGGTGACCACGCCCTGCCCAGGAAACCGTGGTGACTACAGAAGTGAGCCACCCACAGAAGCCAGCGGCAGGCTCTGGACACACAGGCCTACCTCCTGGCACAGAGGCTAACATCGTGGGAAGGGCCCAGCCTCTCGAGCCGGACAGGCCTGGATTTGAACCCCAGGGCGAAGCCTCGTCACTTGTAAAATGAGGAGAATAGCACCAGTGCCATAGGGGGTTGTCAGCAATGAGGTGACATCACCGCTGACCCACTCTGAGGGCACAAATGAGTAATGCTGTCGCAGACCTGGCCCCCAGCATGCTGCACATGGCAGGTGCTGGGTAAATACTGGGTTTCGAGGGTGGCCCTTCGGGGGTGGGTATGGCTGTGGCCCCGCTGAGAGATGGGTGGACAAGGAGGACAGCTCGTCTGCAAGGACCAGAACTAGCTCAGGCAACAGGACAGAGCTGGGAAGGCAGCTTCCCCGAGAGGATACTATCATCTTTTTTTTATCTGCCAGTTCCCTGGATCCAAGAGCTGGGGCCTTCCATGCTGTAAGTGCTCAGTACATGTTAGCTGCCATCCATATCTCTAGGCAAAGCGCACACAGCAGCCACTCACTCAGCTTCGGCCCTTGTAGGCCTCGGACTAGCCTGCTCTCTGCCTCAGTCTCCCCCTTTGTGAAATCTCTCTGGTTCTCTGACCAAATGAAGAAGCAGATCTGGGTTGACGCCTACCCTCCGGCCCAGCCAGCACCAGGTCAGCGGTCAAAGTCAGAGGGAGGGGAGGGAATACTGGTGCAAGGCCACCAAAGAGAGGCAGTGGTGCTTGGGCTGGGAGCAGAGGGGGCCGGGCTGGGACCCCCAGGGGACCCAGCCTGGCCCAGTACTTCCCAGGGCCTGCTGCTGCCTCCTCTGAGTGCCTGGCCCCACCCTGGCTGTACACATTGGAACATGCCAGGGCCTGGCTTCCCAGGGCCCGGAGGGAGCTCCCGCGGGGGACTTCAAAAGCCCAAATGCCTTTCAGAAAGGGAACTAAAACTTTCTGCTTAACCAAAGCCTCCACAGGAGGAGAACAGCCTAGCCCTTTTCTTGTAAAGTCTCTTTATTTTCCAGCCGGCTGGCCTGGTCATTCTTTTTTTTCCTATTATAAACGGTCCCAGCTGCAACACGCAGGGAGAAAAAAAATCATCTCCCAGGCCTGGGCAGGGTCCGTTGCAGCCGTAGCCACCTGGCTGGCCTCCTGCGGCGGACAAAGGCGGCTCCAGCCTGCGGCACCCACTGGGAGAGGCCCTGGGCCCCAGCTCAGAGCCAAGGCCACAGCGGGAGCGAGGGGAGGGTTCGGGAAGTTTCTGCCAGCACTCCAAACCTTCTCCTGCCCCGAGAGTGAGCCGCCATCCGGCCAAGCCAAGGACTCCCGGAGAGCCTGTTTGTCAAAGTGCAGAAAAGGAAGAATCAGGTCCCTGGAACAGCGGTGGGATTCAGGGATTTAACCCTGTGAGGGCCCTGTGAGATCATCTAATCCAACCACCTGGCTGGGAAGATGGGGCAGCTGAGGTCTAGGGAGAAACAGACTTGTCCAAGGTCACGTTGCCAACGAATGGCAGAGCTGATTCTTGAAGCCAGAGCTCCAAACTGCAAGAGCAGGTAGCAAAGAGACATCCAGGGTTAGGGGTGGGGGGAGGTAAGGAGCCTGAATATCCTGAGGTTGCTGGGTGGGGCGGGGGTGTCATTTTTTGTAAGAGGTAAGGCTCGACAGCAGATCGGCTGCTTGGTGCTCCCAGCTCCCGAGCCTCCCGACCATTCATTTCGTTCCTCAGTGCCCCTGTTCCCTCATCCGTGAGATGGGGGTGTGCTGGTCGCTGCTCTGCAGGGAAGCTAGGAGGCTGATGAGCCAACATGTAAAGCATCTAAGATAGCACTGAAAAGGTTGCCTTCTATCTGTAAATGTAATGATTTGTTTTCTTCACCCAGCAAATGTTTCTCCGAATCCACTCCGTGCCCGGCACCCGGCCAGGTGCTGAGGACCCAGCTGGGCAAGGCAGGAGGACCCCGGCCTGCTCCCAGTGAAGGGGGTAAGAGCCGGTGGGCGTGTGGGGGTGGTGTAGCCCAGCGCCTGACCCCCCACTCCTCAGTTCCCCAGGGAGGAGTCCAGCAGGAGTCACAAACTCAGGCGCCCCCAGAGCAAGGCAGGCCGGGCAATGAGGCCTGGAGGTGGGAAAGCCCAGTCAGGCTCCAAGGACAACAGCCTTGCGAAGAGGTGGGACGCCATTCTCTATGTGTCCTCACTGTTTAAATGTTGACAACTTGTTTAAGAATAGTAATTATGTTTCTCAGTGGGGTTGTACCCTCTGAAGAGCCAGGGGCTCCTTGCTGCCTGCCCAAGGTACGGGGTGGCAGGCGAGGTGTGCAAGGAAGGGGGAGCCCCACCCAGTGCCCCATGTTGGTCACCTCCCCCACTGACACCCCCAGCAGCCCCCCAACGTGGGGTGGGGGCCAGGTGGCCAGGCTGCAGCGGTACATGGAGCCCCACCCAAGCTCCCCACCAGGGCATGGGGACACTGCCTCCCTTAGGACCCCAGCCCACCTTCAGAAAGTCAAGAGACCCACAGACAGACTGTCCCCCTCCCAGAACCCCCTGTGAGCCCCCACGGCATGCCCAGGAACCCTGCTCCCCTGGACCTGGGGGGGGACAAGCTCCCTCCCTTCTTTGTGCACCTTCTCCTCAGTGCTCCACCCCAAGGCCCAGCCAGACGGCCTCCAGCCACGTCTTCCCACTTAGACCTCTTCTATCTAAGCTGACGCCCATAGGCTGTTATTCCCCCAACGATGGGGGGGAGGCTCAGAGAGGCTGTGTTACTTTTACAAGGTCACACAGCCCTTGCGGGACGGAGCCAGGACTGAAATAGAGGCTTATCTCCCTCCAAAGCTGGAGAGGTTATCCTGTGTAGTGGACTAACTTCAGTCCCTGCCCCTTGTCTGAAGCATGGTGTGAAGGTGCTGATCTCAGATGGACAGGTGTGGAGGTAGACAGAGAGAGACAGACAGAAAGACGGTGTCTGGGAACCACAGACAGGGCTGTATTGGGCGGCAAGTCTGCAGGGGGGACGGGTATCCTTCCCCAGAATCTCCATCAACTCCCAAATTGTTTTGTTTTCGTTTTTAATGACAAACGATTTCATACAAGCTGAAAACAATACAGCATCTGTCCTATGCTCCCAACACACATGAAAATGTCACCACATTTGCTGGGGGCTGCCTTCCTTTGACATGGACAATTAATGCTTTCTCCACCTTGCTCTAGTGTGGCTTCCTGTCAAATCTCCTAGGCACCCCCAGCCCTCTCCAACTAGACCTAAGCTCCTGTTTAAAAATACTGCTCCAGCCCTGGCTGGGTGGCTCAGTTGGTTGGAGGGTCGTCCTGTGCATGGAAAGATTGCAGGTTCCATTCCCGGTCAGGGCACATACGTAGGTTTCGGGTTCAATCCCTGGTCACTGCAAGCATGGTAAGGCATCCAGTCTGTTTCTCCCTCCCTCCCTCTTTCCTTCCCTACCACCCTTCCTCTCTTTCAAATCAATAGAAAGCATACCTTTGAGTGAGGACTTTAAAAAAATAAAAAATACTAAAAATAAAAATGCCATTCTGGGGTCAAGGAGGCCACCCTGAGTCACCAGCATGCTGGACAAGCCTCCAGCATTTCCGTGTCACTCTCCAGCAGAGCCCCAGGGGCTCTGGAAGAAATGGGGGACCATGAGCAGGACTCAGTGACCACTGGACCCTGGGAAGGGCCCTGTGAACGGGCCATGGAGGGAACAAGGGCTGGGCCAGGGGCATGTGAAGCTCAAGACCACAGATGGAGGGAGCCCTCTGTTGCCCTTCCCGGGCCCCGCCTCCCTATGAACCTGCTGCCTTCCTTGGAACAGTAGGCGCAGAAAGAAAGGAATGCCTGTCCAGAGAGGGGTTGGGAGACCAACAGTCCTGGCCACAGGGAAGGGGCCAGGCTGTGCCCAGCCTCCAGGGCAGAGGGCTGCAGAGCTGTGGGGGGTCGGCTGCCCTGCCGCTCCGCAGGGACCTCGGAGAGCGTGTGGGGCCCCTGCAGAGGGCAGGCAGAGCTGTCCAGCAGGGCCTGTGCACACTGAGAGTGAGTGATCACGGATCCCTCAGAACGACAGGCAGCAGGTGAAGCCGGCTGGCATCTCCAGGCTTTCTGGAGGGCCAGGCAGGCTGTCCACCCAGTCAGGTGACAGGCTGTGGCTCTTGTGCCCCGAAGCCTTTCAACATCCAGAAACACACGCCTCTTTGGGACCTTCAGGAACATCTGCTTAAACCTGCAGGGACACCCACACCAAGCTTCGGAACATTGGGACCTCAGCCCTACTGTTACCTGGGACCAAATTCACGCACGGAACTGGCTGGCATCCATCCATTCTGCTCCAGGTGCCCTTCCAGGGGCTGGGGGGACACTACCGACCCCCCAGGCAAGCCCCCTGCTCTTGAGACACTGACAGCATCCCAGCTATTTCACTCTGCCTGTGTGTGAAAGCAGCATGGATGCCATGTGCATGCGTGGTGGGCCTGTGTTCCAATAAAACTTTATTTACAGACAGAAATTTGAACTCCAGATAATGCTCACACATCCTGAACTGTGGGTCTCCTTTTGTCCCCCTCCACCCCCAACCATTTAAAAATGTACAAACCACTCTCGGCTCAAGGGAGGGCTGTGGGAAAGCAGGCGGTGCCAACCCCTGTCCTGGATAATAAACATCCACGCATATCCACATGCCAGGACCACTCGAGGGCTTATGCGAACGCACGTGTTCACCCTTGTAGTAACATTCCACTAGAGGTTCCAAGTTCCAAAGCAGAAAGGAGACACAGCAGGGTCAGGTAGGCTGTTGTGGGGTCAGGCTTTGAACCCAGAGCCTAGAGGATATGCTGCTCCCCACTATTCTATACCTCCTCCTGCAAAACCCCAGCAAACTCATAAACAGACGTGTGTCTTGCTTAGTACCTACTACGTGCTAGACAGGGCTAGCCACTGAATGTGCAATAAAGGAATGAAGCTCCCAACCACAGTAGGAGACAGGTGTTGCCCGCCCCACTGGGGGGATGCTCTCCCCTTGAGGGCCCCCAAGCTGCTCCCCCGCACCCCCGCACTCAGTTTCTGTGCCTGGCTCCCCTCCCCTCCGTACACCGTCCACCACGCTGCTCCTCGGCCCTCCCCATGTGCCAGCCACATTTCGGTTTGAATCCCACAGCCAGAGTGATGTCGGCATCATTTTGTCACTCCCAGAGATTTGAGGGGGTCAGATTCAGAGTTAAACAGCCTCTGGAGAGAGACAGACTGGGGAGCTTGTGGGCTCCCCCCTAGAAAGACTTCATGGCCAGGGCTGGGAAGCAAAGAGGGGAGGGGTGGATAGCACCAAGGGTCCTCAGAGCCAAGCGCCCTCAGTCTATGCCACCCCATCCCTGACCCCCTCATCCCTACCCCTCCACCCCTAGAAAGCCTCTGCCTCTGGTCTGTAAGGGCGGAATGGAAGCAGGTGAGCGGTCTGTGGCTCCCAGAACGTGGGGGAAATGCTTCTGGCATTAAACAAAGCCTTTTTATATTTAAACTGCCAGCCCAGGATTTTCAGAAAAGTTCCCCCAAGCATCGCTGAGTGTGTGTGCACAAAAAATTATACCTCGGTATATAAACACTGTTGGACGCAGAACCACACACGTGCGCACGTTCAAATGCCCCAGACACATCTCGACGCAGCCAGGACGGTCTGCGAACCCCGTCTGTCCTCACACCGGGTGGCACACTCCACAGGGCTCCCTCACACCCAGGTGCAGGGCCAGCCAGGGGACTGGGTTCCACCAGGATTTCCAGAGCTGCAGGGGGTCGAGGAGGAGAGGAAGCAACCGCAGCAGGAAGGGGAGGAGGCGGTAGAGGAGGACAGCAGGGGGAGCCCTCGGGGCAGGAAAGCAGGGTGAGGGGGTAGAGCGGGAGATGGAGGCCCTGGCCCCCTACTGAGGGACCGCCCAGTAGGTGGGGCTGGGGAAGGACCCCGTGGTGGGAGGGAGGCCCAGCCTGATGTGGGAGTCCAGGGGCCAGAGCAGGGGTTGTGAGGTGGCGGACCTGGGAGGAGCTGAGTGAGGGAGGGGACCTGGAGCCCGGAGACCAGGTTTCTCTCAGAGCACAGGCTGGGGGTGCTGGGAGTGGAAATCAAGGGGCAACGTGCTGGCGAAGGCACCCAGGACAGGCAGGCGAGTCCACAGGCCCTGGGATTCCTGGCCGTCTCCCTGGGGTCAGAGATACCAGCGGAGGGCAGGTTCCCTGGGGCTACAGGGCAAAGCCTCCCACCCCCTACCATTGGTCCCTCACTGGCCAGCAGATGTTGTACATGTTTTTAGCTGGAGTCTGGGCCCTTTACAAACACAAAAATCCAAAAGTCGGTCCCAGTTGGAAAGAAGCTGGGAAGAGCCCAAGCACAGCTGGCCGAGGATAGACTCTGGGCTGGGTCCCACAATCCTGGCACAAACCTGGGCCTTCTGTCTGGAGCCCACCCTGCCTCTCCTGCCCCTAGAGGTGTCTGCCACCCTAATCTTGCCAGTCAGATAGCTTGGGTGCTGGCTTCCCAAACTAGCTCTGCCCCTCCCAGCCCCTGTCAGACCCTCATCAGTCAAATGGGCCCCGGACCCCTACCCTCTGTGGATCTCCGAGGGTAATGCCAGCCTGCCGCCCACGTGGAAGCTTTGAGACGAGTCTGGGGGGAGTTTTTGGCATTCGCCATGAAAAGAGAGATGCACTGTGAAAGAAAGCACAGGATGCCGAGCTCAGCGTGCCTCTTCCCACACTCCACAGCTGGCCAGAGGTGAGGCTGGGACCCGTGTCCCCCAACCTCCAACCCTGGGCGGCTTTCCAGTGGCTCAGTCTTGAGAGCAAATGCACTTGTTTCCGACGGCCAGATTCGAGCTACTAGGTCAAACGCAGCTACTGGTGGCTTTCCTCGCCCTTCGTTTGCTGAAGAGCATGTCTGCACCTAGCCCCTCACACACAGAGTCCCTGTCCCGCCCACAGCCCCACTGGTCCGACTGCTAAGGCAAGACTCAGGGATGCGATGTGACTAACCCGGGTCCCGCAGTCTGCTCTATCCAGGGCAGAGCCGGCATTCAGCCCTCGGTCTGGTACCTCACCCTCGACCTTAAATCAGCATCTCTGGGAGCAGTAGTGGGTCAGCTGTTTTCTGATCCCCAGGAGATTCGGGTGTGTAGCCACAGTCAGGGCCACAGCACCCAAGATCAGAGATTCTCCTGTCCCAGGCCAGCAAGCAGGGGTCCATGGGCCCAGCCTGGCTCCCTGGCATATTCTCTTTGCCCCCTAAAGTGTTTTATAGAATTTTGAATTCACTGCTAGCAGGCAAGAATCAGGAAATTTCATACCAAAATCCAAATTTCTGACTTTTTCTTCAACAGCTAAAGAATCAGACAACATAGGATGCATTCACATGAGGCAGCCAGGGACAGCTGCCTGCTGTGGGGGGACAGTGGGCAGCACTGGCTTTAGGCCTGGCACAAGCCACCACCCCACCACACCGGCTTATGTCCCCTTTCTGACCTCACTCATTACACAGACAGGGAAATGATATCAGAGGGGGCAGAGATGTGTCCAGATGCCCACAGGTCCAGTTTAAGGGACAGAATTGGGACGAGAAAGAAACCAGGAATCCCCACGCACCATCCCATGCTCATTCCTGATAGCACACAGCTGCCTCTGAGTTGTCTGAACAGGAGGCCGCCCTGTGCATGGCAGAGAGACGCCTTCAGCCCTTCGGAAGCAGGAGTGGTGGTCTGCATGCCAGCCTGGGAAAGCCCTGCTCCCGGCAAGCCCCAACCTCAGGGAGGCAAACCCCAAACAGACCCTCACACTGGGTTAGGGTCCATCCTAGTGACCTCCCTCTAACCCAGTCACTTCTTCAAGGTTCCATCTCCAAATGCAGTCACACTCTGAGGTGCAGGCGTGGGGACTTCAACTAGGAAATCTAGGGTGAGGGGACAATCGAGCCCACCACAGTGGAGATGGGACTGTCTGCTAGTGTGGCAGGGAAGGAACAGGCCAGAGGGAGAGAGACAGTGGCTTCCCGGGTGCCCCCTGGCTCTGCAGGCACGGCTGCCAGCTCACTGGAGCCCTGGTCAGTGGTAGGAGGCCCAGGGCTACCTCCTCGAGGATGGAGCCGTCAGACCTCGGAAATACTTCAGCCAGAGTGTGGGGCTGAGTTTGGGGCAGGGGTATGGGGGTGCCAAACACTGTGCCCAGGGTTCTGCGCCCTCTTAGAGGCTCGGTCTGCCTCAATTGCCCCAGACAGCCTACAGCCCCTGACTGCCTTCCGAGGCCTCAGACACACCCTCCAGAAGGACCTGCGCAAGGGCACTGCATTAGCTTCCTGTGGCCACTGCAACAAATTGCCCCAAAGTGGGTCTTAAAACAACATACATTTATTATAAGGCAGTCCTGGACATCCGAAGTCCGAACTGGGTCTCCCTGGGGGAAAATCAAGGAGTCGACAGAACTGTGTTCCTTCTGAGGCTCTTGGGGAGAACCCGTGTGCCTGGCTTTTCCGGTGTGTGAAGGCCACCTACACTTTTTGGCCCATAGCCCCTCCTTCCGTCTTCAAATCCCGCGGCACAGCACCTTCAAGTATCGGATTCCAGCCTCCTCTCCTGCCTCCTCTTCTACCGAAAGGCCTCTTGGGACTACATTGGGCCCCCCAGGACAACCACCAAGGATGACCTCTCACTCCAGGAGAGGGAAGCGCCCCCTAAGAAGTGTGGAGAGTAACAGAAGGGCTGGGTTGGAGGAGCATGTGAGTGGACAAGTGAGGAGAAGCCACCAGGGGACCGGAGGGGAACAGGGCAGAGAGCAGTGTCTGGATGGGCAAGAAAGAGGGAGAGCTTGCCAGAGCCGCATGGGAAATGGGATGAGGACAGTGATGATGTCCAGGGCCAGCCTCACTGGGAGCGGGCAGTGTTCCCGCTCCTGTCCCGCAACCCTCTGGCTGAGGGTTTCCATGTGACATCCCTTCAAGGGTCAGGACCAGCACGAGCCATCCTGGACCAAGTGCTCCAAGCTTGGAACACCAGTCACCAAGACCTCATGGGAGGCGATGCGCATCCCCGGCTCCAGCCCCTAGGACTCCCGCTGCTTAGAGCAGGGCTTCTCCATCTTCTTCTCCTTGCCTTTCAAGCGCTGTCTTAATTTCCGCTTCCTTTCTCCACGCTCCGTCAGGGCATTGAAGTGTAGAGGAACCCACCCCTAAACACACCCTCGGCAGAAACACGCGCACAAGTCCACACGTCCACACCGGGAGGCTCCTCTTAAGATCCCGTGTCTCCTCGAGCAATTTCCACGGCGGCAGCTTCAAGGGGCGGAAAAGGCCCCTTCAACGCCCTACACGGCGTCCATGTGGGACCGACTCCGCTTCCCTGGGTTCTCAAAGCCCAATTTAATCCAAGCTTATTAACACATAACATTTTAATTTGCCTTTTCAATATGCTCTGCACTGTATAAGCGTAACAAATTTAATAATATCAGAAGTAAGGATTTCATATGTTAATTACCATGTTTCCATTTCTTTGAGAGGCTCTAGCCAGTTGGGGTAACCCCTGTGGAAAAGAGACCTTTGGAAGGGAGGTGGCTTCTGGTCTCCCCGACCCTGCACCCTCACCCCAACTGCTGCATCGAAAGTAATAAACAACTGGGTTTCTTTGGCACGGAAAATGAGCTGAAGTTTAATGTTTTCCAGGGTCTTCACTTGTGTTCCCCTAGACGCAGGGGCTGGAACAGGGTTCCAGGGCAGACTGCTTAAGGGGGGATCCCAGAAAGTACCAGCGAGAGGAGGGGACATGGACAGGGAGAAGACAGCAGCCAGGAAAGGGTGTGGTACCAAGCCTGTCACCACAGAAGGCAACTCCATCCTGCAGAGGAGCCTGGGGACCGGGGCTCAATCTCCCACCTGAGGGCTGGGGGACATGGGGCATTTATCTACCTACTGTCAGTCACTGCTCGGGGCTCTTTCCAGCGCCCAGAGAGAGCCCACAGGTAAAGGAACGCAGGGCCAGCCGCTGGGGGCCAGGCTGGTATGCGCTATAGTGGTCAGGGTGACCGAAGATGGGGGGACGGGAAGGCAGTGATGAATGGCCAGGCTCCAAGGGCCCAAGCAGGACCCCAAGCCCTGGCACAGGGCGGTGGACATGGGAGCTCCGGGATTGTGCCGGGTTTCTGAAGGAACCCAGCTCCGACTTGTCCTGTCCAGAGGAGACTCTGGCCCCCAGACCAAGGCCTGGAACCCAGCAAGCGAAGTCCAGCATCTCTGAGGCACCAGGCACCGGCCAGGCCAGGACTCCGTGGGTGGGGCAAGGCTGGGTCTCGTCCTGCGAATGCATAAGGGGTTGCCCGGGGTGGTCCGGGGTGGTGTGTGCAGCCCTGGGGGAAGGCAGATCCCTCCCAGGGGTCACAGACACACTTTGACTTTCTTCCTTTGTTAGTTTTATGTTTCTTTTCATGGCATTCAAAACAAAGTTTACCAGCCAGCCCCTGCTTTCATGGATATTATCGCTCAGGGACGGCACAGTAGAGAGTAAGCCAGTCCGCCGCCAACAGGTGAACAGTAAACAAACGCCAAACAATGGAACATTAGTGGCCATACAAAGTGGAATTGTCACACGCCACAACACGGGTGGACCCTGAAGACGTCGTGCTGGGTGAAATAAGCCAGACGCAGGGGAACAGGCGCCGCATGGCGCCGTTTGCAGGAGGTCCCTAGAATTGTCAAATTCGGAGTGACAAAGTCGAGTAGAAGTCGCCAAGGGCCGGGGTGGTGTGGTGGCGGGTGGGCGTTCAGTGGGGACAGAGGCTCAGTCTGGGTCAATGGAAAAGTTTGGGAGAGGATGGCGGGGGCGGGGACGCACCAGCTTCCTGCCTCCGAGCTGTCACGTCTCAAGGGCTGACTGAGGCGGTAAATTGGATGCTATGGATGTTTTCCAGGGAATGAAAAAGTGAGCCCCCACTGTGGAAAGCATGGGGACGGCTCCAAAAATTAAAGACAGAGCTGCCACGCGGGCCAGCAATCCCACTTCTGGGTATTTAGCCAGAGAAGACAAAAACACTCCTTCAGAAAGACACAGGCACCCCCGTGCTCATGGCGGCACTGCCGACGCCAGCCTAGGCGCCCACCGGCAGCGGAGCGGACCAAGGCGCGGTGGCCCCTGCGTGCAGGGAACGGCTACTCAGCCCCGAAAGGACCGAAATCGTGCCATTTGCAAACATGGATGGAGCCCGAGGGCATCGTGCTAAGGGAACTGAGTCAGACAGGGAAAGACAAATCCCGTAGGATTCCATTTCTATGTGGAATTAAAAAAGCACAAAGCAAATGAAGAAGCAAAAGAAAGCAGAAAAAAAATTACTTTGATGTCAACAAACTTAAAAACACGTTTGCTAAAAGAAGAGGCCAAACCCTTTATTGGAAGGCACCATTACAAAAATATATACATACAAATATAAAGGAAATCTATGTAAGTGTGTATTTATTTATTTAAATCAGCATTTGGATCGGCTCACGTCTTTTTCTTTCAGCTCCCAGAAGCCATAGGCGACTGTTTTCGGTGTGAGACTGAGGAAGAAGAGGGAGCAGCTGACCTGCCCCCAGTCTCCCCAGGACTCAGTGGGAAACAGGAAGTCCCTCCCCACTCTGCCTCAGGGACCCACTTCTCTCCCAGCGTGACCACCGCCTCGCACCTGTTGAGTTCAATGTTTCAAGAGTTGTATCTTCCTCTCCCCTTGCTCCCTAAACAGAAACCGGAAGCTTCAGCCAATCCAAAGAAACCATGGGAGGGAGAGGGCTGGGGTCTCGGACACGGCCCCTCCCTCAGGTGTACCAGAAGCCTCCTCTGGGTCTCCCATGCCCGCCTGGCCTCGCTTTTCTGTGACCCTGTCCCAACTGTCATTACTTGTCATTCCTTGTAACCGTCTCCCTCACGAGATTCTGAGCTCCGAAGATGGGGATGGGGTCAGTTGGCTGTGATCCCCGCTGCCCCCCTACCTGGTCACCAGGGCCTGGCGCTGGGAATCACCCACAAAACCCACCAACACACGGACGAAACACCTGCATACGGAGCCCCTGCCATGTGCTCGACACGGAATCCCGTCCTTTATGGGCCTTCCTCATTAAACTTCACAGTCACCCCCAGGGGACACAACTTGGTACTAATTTTTTTTAAAACAGAGTTGCCATTATTATTCCAATTTTAACACATGAAGCAACTGAGGCTTGGGCTGCATGACATGCTGTGGCAGACACTGTGGGTGGCCCACCCACATCCGCCAGACCATTTCAGCCCCCCAAGACCGCACCTCCCTCTTTCTGCCTGAGGTCTTTTTCTGCCCACCCTTATGAGCAGCCCTCAATCCACGGTGGCCTCAGCACCCCACCTTGGGGGCCACGTTGCACGCTGATTCCCAGAGTTCCCAGATGGGATGACGCCCAGACCCCTCACTGCTGGCTGCCTTCCCCTCCCTGTGGCACACGCCCAGCTGCCCCCGCCCTTCCTTAGATCACCTCTAGGTAAGCGCTTGCGTCTAACTGAGGGGCTCTTCCGTGTCCAATCCGAACGCAGGAGTGCTCAGCGTCCACGCTCTTGACCTTGGTGCGGCCCGAGAAGGCACTGAGCCTCAGGCTTCCCCAAGCAGCTTTCAGGGCTGGCTTAGAAATCCAAATTACCAAATTGTTTAGGAGGTGCCTGTCCCCTCCTGCTCCTGGTTGTGCTGCCACCTTTAACTACCCTATACTTCATCCTCCACCCAGGCCTCTCATGGCCCCAGGGGCCCTGCTCTCCGGAGCTCAGGGAGTTCAGCTCCAATAATGGAGTTGGGGGGCCTGGCAACCAGGCCCTGGGCGCACCAGGCCCTCAGGGCTTTCTCCAGGCGTCTCTTGGTCCCCAAGGCCTTTGGTGGCCTCTGCCCAGCAACCTGGGCCCCAGCCTGGGAGGGGACAGGTCCCTGAGGGAAAGGACTGGAAAGAGAGTCTCCGGAGTCAGGGACCCTCCTGGAAAGGGACCCTCAGGGGGACATAGGTCACTTGGGAGTTGCCAGGCTCCAATCACCCGCAGCCCCCTCCCCAGGGCCCTGCACCCATGGGAGATGGAGCCCAGAGAAGCAGCAGACCATGTCCTCAGAGGAAGCCTGGGGCCACTGGAAAGTGGCTTGGAAAAGTTTGCCAAGCTCTCTCCCCCAGGTGTGCCCTGGGCCTCCTGGGCTCCTGTCATGCGGGAGCAAGGGACGAGGGTCCCAGGAGGCCTGGTGCCTGGCTAGCCTCACTCTTTCCAAGCTGGGCCCTGAGAGCTGAGAGTTCAGGGAGAATCAGACTCGGGCCCAAGAGACCTCTGACCTCACTGGGTCCAGGCCCTGCTTTGCAGCCCAGCCACATGTAACCTGCCCAGAACAGCACCGCATCCGTCCGCCAGCAGCAGGAGGTGCTAGCCCACGTCTGACTGACATCTGCCCTACTTCCGCACGGAAGCACGCTCTACACATTCTCCCTGGTTGGCATGGCACCCACAGGTGAGATCCTACCTGCATCTTGGATGATTCGGAAATCTGATTTGCAGACTGGGCATTTGAAGGCCCAGCACTTGGAGGCAGGGATGCATCAAGAGACCTGGCAGGAGCTGCCTTCCCTCCTGTCTCGTCTTTCTATTGTACTTGAGCAGGAAGTGAGGGCCGGGGGCTCAGGCTCCTGGGTCAGACGTGGGTACACGTCTCGGCCCTGCTCTGTGCCCTCGTGGCCTCTGGATGGGAATAGAGCTCGATGAGCCTGGAACCCACAGCTCTGAGACGAGTGAAATCCGGCCACCACCTGCAGGGTAGGAGGACCTGGGATGGCGAGTGAACACCGAGACCAGGCCTGGCCGCCTCTAGCATTGCTGTTTACTCATCCTGCAGACATCGGGCTGTGACGGGCTCTCCCGCCTCTCCCTCCGCTGGACACACAAACCCTACACACGCACACTCTCCGGTCAGAGCGGAAGGAACGGAGCCCCGGGCACAGATGAGCCCCAGCCCTCTCTCCTCCTCCCCACAGAGCGGGCGCTCTTCACCCAGCAAACACCACCGCACACCGCCTGCATCCCGCGCACTAATGCTGGGAGCCATGCCTGCCAGCACTCGACTCCCAGCCAAGGGGGCCACCAGCAATTCACCAGGTCACCATGTGAGAAATGCTAAGATAGGGGGCTCCGCTATCTTTGTCTCCCTTGTTAAAGTGGCAGGTCCAGCAGGGGAGGGAATTTTGTCTGTTTTGTTCATAGCTCTATGCCCCATGCTTGGCACATAGTAGGTACTCAACAAACATTGTTTGGATGGATGGAGGATGGATTGATGGATGGATAAATGGATGATGGATGGATGGACATAGACCTGCTATGTGCCAGGCAGGCAAAATTGGTGGAACCCACACACGCCCCACTTGTGGTGGGAAGACTGTGGAGCCTGTTGGTTCCTTTTGCTGGATCAGACCCTCCGGCACTGCCGGGTGTGGAGTAGCCACTTTTCCTCTTCCTGGAGAGTTCCAGACGCAGCAAGGGGAACAGTGGGGCGGGGGGGGGGCAGTGGCTGCTGAGGCGACTCTCTGGAAGGTTATTTCCTCAGGCCAGTTTCTTGTGGTCTAGGAGGGTTTAAAATAGTCCGTTTTAAAAACAGAAAACCTCACAGCCTGCCCAATTAATGCTCACAGTTCATTGTCTGTAATTGCACATAAAATTTTATAACGGGAAATTACAAAGATTCTCTTTGAAGACTTCCCCCAAGGAACGGATTTGGAAAGAAAAATCCCATCTCTGCTTTCAAGGGACAGTTCCTTTTAGCAGAGTTCCAAAACCTTCCCCAGAGAGGAGCTTACAGGGGCAGGAGCTTTGGGGACGGAGCCGGCTCCATGGACGTACCAAGAAGCCAGCACCTGGTTGGCGCTAAGCCCTTCACGCAGGCGTCCTCGGCTCAGCCCTGCGGGGCACAAAGGAAGGCGCCCATTTCTCAGATCGGAACACTGAGGCTCAGAGGGATTCTGACCCAGCCTGTCTCAGGGAAGCCAGGCAGCTCTGCCCCCCACCTAGGAAAGGCCGCAGCCTTAGGCTCTGAAGGGTCTCCCACTGGGCCTGCACGTGGAGTCAGGCTGCGGGCAGGGACCAACAAAGATGGACCAGGTCCATCCCAGAGCGGCTTCCATGCGCCCTCAGACCACCCTCGCAGGACGTAAGACTTGCCCCCTGTTTCTGAAAACTCTGATTCTCTTCCGCACCACGGGGCTGCGCTGCGTGCTTTTCGGGTGCATTAAGCGTTGGTGTGAGTACAAGGCAGACCTCTCAAATACACCACGGCGTTTGAAACCCCGTTTGGCTATTTCTCTCCTTGCTCCCTCTGAACTCACAAAGGACCCAGGTGCAGACTCGGATCCCAAGGAAACTTCTACGGCCATAGACACTTGCTGTGCCCTGGGCCAGGTGTCCCCCACCGTGAGCTTCAGTGTCCCTCACTACCCTGATGTTCCAGGATGCTCAGGGTCTCACTTGGGAGCAGTGAAGGGGGACACCAGGCCTCACCTCGAGCCCACCTAGCCCATGACACCGCGTCTCCGAGGCCTCTCCTCACAGGGTCTTCACAGCGCTGTCCCTGTGGGTGGGCCTGCACATCATTCTACACCTGGGTGCTTGGGGACACCCCGGCGTCCCAAAGGCAGGCTCAGACCAGCAGGCGTGGCAGCAGCCTCAGAGCAAGCAGGGTGGGAAAGGGACAGCACACAAAAGCACACACGGAGACCAGGTGATTCCTAAGCACTGTGAAAACAGTCACGCGTGTCCAGAGAGGCCACTTGGAGGAGGTGACAGAGACCTCGATGATAAGAAGGACGCAGAGCTATGGAGATCTGGGGGAAGGAACAGTCGCGCCAAGGCCCAGGGGCAGGGTCACTGGGCCTCTGGAGGCCTTGCAGGGGTCTGAGCTTGCAGCTCCTGCTGTGACGTGGTTGAGGGACAGAAAGGAGTGTCATGAGGGCAGGGGAGAGGACGTGGTCCCAGGGTGCCTCGTCTGCAGCGGTTGTCCGCCCCAGGTTGTGAGTTGTGTTGGCTACCAGACCCATAGTCCCAGCAGACAAGGAGGGGCCATCAGAGCGGCGGGCCAGCGAGACTGGGTTCCAGCCCGGTCTCTCCCAGAGAGCCAGCTCGTTGCACAGGTTACCAAACTCCTTGAGCCTCAGTCTGCTCGGCTGTAAAGTCGGGCACAGCCCGTCCCATAAGCTCTCACCAAACGCAAGCCTCCCAGGGCGGGCCTGAGCGGCCCCCAGAGACCGGCGTGGGCTGCTCACACTCCTTCCCCTGGCTCCCCAGCTCTGAGCCGCTGTGGACTCAGAACTGAGAGCCAGGAAGGGAAGACAAAGGGGCTGAGACCACGAACACAGGGCCACGAGAGCTGAACCCCTGCAGGGCCTGGCAGGGGACCCAGCGAAGCTGCAGCCGCCCCCCACCCCGCGGCCCTGCCACCACCATCTTCCATGTCCCGCAGGGGCTCAGTCCTCACGCCTACCGTGGACAGCGTGGACCCTCTTCCTCTCGAAACCCGCTCTCTCTCCGCCCCTCCCACTTTCCCATTTTGTTGGAATCACGAGATGTTTTACTTTCCCACGGACCCCACTGCGATCACGTGTCACTTAACAACAGAACACTTTCCGACAAGTGCGTCGTCAGGAGATTTCCTGCTTGTGCGGACATCTCGGAGAGACTCCCGCACACCGAGAGGCTACAGCCTACGACACTCTTAGGCGATAGGGCGTAGCCCAGTGCCCGTGGGCTACACGCCTGCACAGCACAGCACAGCACAGCACGGCACTGAGTATGGTGGCGACCGTAACACAGGGGCGAGTGTTGGTGTATCCAAGCAGACCCTGACCCCGAAAAGGCACAGGAAAACTACGGCATGAGAGACAAACCTGGTGCACCTGTACATGGCACTGACCACAAGCGGAGCCTGCAGCCCTGGGTGCTGTTCCAGCTGAGCCAGGGAGGGGGCGGCAAGTGGGTGTGCACCACCACAGACGACAAACACTGCCCCACGACCTGCTCCAGCTCCTTCCCACAGGGCCGCCCGGAGAACGGCGACACTGTCGGTGCTGCTCCGTGACCGGGGGTGTGGGCCGGACTGGTAGGACACATCGAGGAAAGGGGCTGGGCGGGGTCTAGGCCCTCCCCACAGTGGCTGTCAGGAGGGAGTGAGCCGTGGCCTGAGGGTCAAGAGCAATCAGAAACCAGGATGGAGAGATAAAGGGACCCGGGGACGGTGCCAGTGCAGTGTGGTGTCGGTTACTGCCTGTCGGAGCAGCTCTCAGACTAAGGAACTCTGAGTATTCGTAAGAAAAAGAGGGTGTGCCGTGAAGAGGGCAGAGATCTGAGGGCTCACTGTTTTGACTCTGGCTCCTCGGACCCTGTCTTGCACAGAGCACTCTCTCTGGCATTGCACCGATGAAAGAAATAAAAGTCATCTATGCCTGACATCATGACAACCTGAAAATACTTCCAAAGTGCAGGGACAGGCTGGCTCCGCATGACCATGGAAAGCTCTTATGGTACTGAGGTAGCAGCAGTCCCTAATCCTTGTTAAGGTCGCTCCTGTGGACCCGTGTCCTTGTCCAGGACCTTAGGTCCTCAACAAAGAACGTCCAGCAATGTGCTCTGAAGACCAGTGCGCGGGGTCTGGGGGGGCTGTGGTGCCCCGTGAATAAGGAGCACTGGGGGACGGGCTCCTGGGTGCTGACCGATCAGGCTGGAGTCTGCGCACCTGGAGTCGAGGGGTGCACATGGGAGGGGCTTGTGGCCAAGCTGGACAGGGACCGCTCCTATGGAAGGACAGGTTCCTCCTGAACCACATGCCCTTCCACGACATAAGGACATGCAGCTCCGTGATAATCTTATGGGACAACCGTCACATATGCGATCCTTGTTGACTGGATTGTCGTTATGGAGGGTGCATGAGTATGTAAGCAAAGCGACAGAGCAAACCCAATAATAAATGGCCTTGACATCTGGCTTCAGGGCCAGAGAGGCAATAGGGAGCAGGGGGGTCTGCGGCAAATCGGGGCATGCAGCTCTCTTGGGGGGCCAGTGGTTATTCCTGATTCCTGTCAGCAAAAACATAGCCCATGTAACCAGATATTCTGATCGTTCCATAGGAGACAGACATCCTGAAGTACATGGGAAGTCTCCCGAGTTCTTGATGCTGGCATCCAAGTCAGACACTTCACAGTCATAGCTCAGGCCAAAGACAACATACGTCCGTAGGCAGGTGTGGGCCAGCATGCCCACTCCAAGCAAGAGGACGGGCATGCGGCTCTGGAGCACAGAAGGAAGGGGGGGCTCCTGAGGCCCACCAGGGAGGCTCAGGCTGGAAACCAGAGGTCAGAGGGAAGTCTGCCTGGTGAGGTGAGGGCCAGCCGAGCCAAGGCCTGGGGGCCTCACCGTGTCTCTGCAGCCAGGCCTGGCCAGCTGGCCATCCGTGTGGTTGGGACAGGTGAGTAACCAGAGAACTGGCCACAAAGACCAGGCCTGAACCCAGAACGTACACAGCCTGGCTTTCGCCTTCACTGGAAGGGTTTCTAAATCTTCAGGCTTTCAGGAGCAAAAGCCTTGTGGACGTCCGCTAAACCCTTAGCCCGCCCCCCCACACTTCCCCAGAAACCCAGGCACCCTCCCCTGGTAACCTCTGTAGCTCACTCATAAATTATGAGCGCATTCATTTGCATGAAGCTCGGCCAAGAAATTAGATAAAATTGATCAGCCACAATTTATTCTCTCTGTTTTTCCAAAAAATGGCCTCCCAATCATGTTTTATTCATGGAGACACCAAGCTCTCCCTTTTATCTCCAACCCTCAGTAACATTTTCAATTTACTCAGTTTATAGCTGCAAGACGCCCTTGGGCCGGGCAGGAGGGGAGGCCACCCAGAATGCGCTGCAGCTCCCACGGCTCTGGGGTGTCTCGCCAGGCGGGCGCTCTGAAGCGAGACGGAGGGAGGTTCCAGCAAGGTCCCGCCAGCCCTGGGCTCAGAGAAAGGTTTCCGGGGGCAGCCCGCAAAGAAGGCTGGGAGCTCTGATGAGGACCCTCTGCCCGGGGTGAGCCGAGGGGGGCCCTGGGTCCTGGGGCTGCTGCTTTGGCGGGGCCTCTGTGGCCTGACACAGGGGCTCTCTGCTGGGGACAGAGACGTGCCTGCCTCTGCCAGCCCTCTCTGCTGCCGCTTCCTTCTCAAAGGAAGGAGATGCTGCAGAGGATATGTCACATCTTCAGAAGCTCCCTTAGAGAAGAGCACGGGCTTTCTGGAAGGCGGGTGGGCTTGGTTTGCTTTTTTTATTTCAGAGCCATTTTCTGCCCCCAGAGGCACAAGTTCAAGGGAGTTCGCACCTACAGGGGTTGTCTTTCTTGGCAGTGTCAGCTTGCTGTTGCTGACACCTGTCCTGGGACCCACCTGAGTCCTCTTCTCCAAGCAGAGGTTGCACGCTCAGATGCCCACCTTGGCCATGCAGGTCTCTGGGAGGGTGTGAGGCAATAGAGCTTGGTGAGGACTGTGGCAAACGAGAGACTGGGAATCAAACCAGCAACCCTTTGGTTTGCAGACCGGCACTCGCTCCACTGAGCCACACCAGCCAGGGCACTTTTTCTCTTCCAACACTCTGTTGCCAAAACAAGTCTTAACTATGAAAGCCATTTCAGCTGTGGTCTGCCACCCACTCTAGACGGTTGGCTCCTTGAGAGAAAGGACTGTTTATCTTATTGATCTCCTTATGGCCTGATATACATTAGGTGCCCAATAAGTGTCTTGATCTAAGATGTAGGTTGCACTTGTGGCAGAAGGTGATCCTTACTTTCCCCAACATTCGTTCTTTCTTTCCTCTTTGAAATGATCAAACCTTGATGTTTAGTTGGTCATGTTGTCCTCTGGCATAAAACACATTTCTCCACTTCTCTTGCAGCCAGGGCCTATGTTCTGACCAATGAGAAGTGAGTAACTCTTGAGTGAGACTTCTGGAAAGGGTGTTCCAGGGAAACCGACAGGGCTGAGAAGAGCCCCTTTTTGCTCTTTTGCATGTTCACCTTCCTGTGATCCTGGTCACAATGGCTGGTGCTCTGGCAGCCCTCATGAGCCATGAGGTGTCCTTGAGGATGGATGCCTAGGCTGAGGTTGGTGGAGCATAAAAAGAAGAGCAGCCAGGGTCAGTGATGGTGACAGAGCTTCCCATCACCCCAGCTGTCGACATCTAGACTCATGTTATAAGACAGAAATAGACTTAATCTCCTTGAAGCCACTATTATCTTGAGGTTTGCTAGTATATGCAGATGAACCAAATCCCAGCCATGTACCCTTTCCCAAAACGTTTCTGCTCAGTACCACGTCCACCGGTCCCCACTTGGGGAACAGAGGGGAGACTCCAATGCACTAGATGTCCCCTTCGCAAGTCAGTGCCATGGAACAGGCTGAAGGGATGGAGACTAAAGATGTGTGAGGGTCCTCTGGGATCCTGCTGGGCTCTCTGTTTTCAGGGGGCCCAGGGCAGCCCCCACCCTTGGCGGGGACGTTACGGTGACCATGACTCACTGTTGACCAGCCTGGATGGTTTGGGTATGTGCCTGCATGCAATAGACCGAATGGCTATAGTCTGGGTTTGAAAGACGGGGAGACAACTCTTGGGGGAGACTGCCTTCATATATGGTAATGCCCTCTCCCTACAACAGCCTAGGGCAGAGGCCATCGCACTGCACAGGCCCTGTCCCCAGTGGGGTCATCAGTGTCACCAAAGAAGAGGGCTTAGCTCTCTGGGGCCTGAGGCTGCCCCCCACCACACCCAGGGCCGTGGGCCTGCTTTGAAAAGCTGTCCGGAAAGCAGAGAGCCTGTGTTTCTCCCACCGACCCCACCCACCAGGGCTCTGTGCGTGACAAAGCCCCATGGCCTGCAGCGACCCCTGCAGAGAGGAAAGGAGGAGCAGGGTCCGAGGGAGGGAAGGAAGGAGGCATACTCTGTACTGGAGAGCCTTTTGCATTGTTTGATGATGTTTGTCCTGTGAGGGTTTTCCCTGTTTAAAATAAATCGATCCATTCTTAAAGGGTTTCAACCACCCCTCCGCCGACCTCGGTTAACCCTCCCTGTGGTTAGGAATGGTAACCCCCATTTCAGAGAAAAAGATGCCTGTGTCCCTTGGGAGATTCCAGCCGGGCCTGGACCAGTACCCGGCTCCTGGTTCTCAGCTGGAAGGGTTTTTAGCGTCAGCGTGGCTGTGACCTCCAGTCTGAGACCCTCTCTGGCCGGCTGCTCCAGCTGCCAGCAGCCTGGCCTGCAGGCGCCCTCCAGTCTGGGCATCGGGGGCTGTGATGCTGAGCTGGAGACTGGAGCCCGAGAGGGTCCACGCCAGGCCCCCCCCGCAACGGGGCTCAGCGGCGAGTTCTCAGCAGTCCGCCCACCCTGTTTGCAGGGCATCACCTGTAAAATACATTCTTAAAACGCCTGTCACAGTTTATCTGCTGTTGAACATTGATTTTCTTTTTGGATGACACACAACATGAGCTGGCTGCTCGGTGATCTCTTTATCAGTCCTAGGCTCCAGCGCGCTACTCGCCGGCCGTCCTGGGCACTCTGAGCGGGCCGGGAGCAGGCCCACATGCGGGGTTCCAGGAAGGCTGCGACCCTGGAGACAGAGCGGGGCCAGGAACTGCTGGGGGTGGGGCTCCCATCGGCCTGCTGAGGCTGCTGAAACACTCACGTGAGAACATCCCCACAGGGAGGCAGCCCGCAGACTGAAAGATGGAGAAGACCTAACAGAAGAGAACACCCAGTGTGTGCCCGCCCAGGGGCCACTCGGAGACGGGTCCACCCTTGGTGCCATTGCGGTGCCCCGACTTTACTCCGAACAGCCGCCAGTGACGGGCTGACTTCTTTTGGTCGCTGACGCTAGCACAGGTCACCTGGGGCACGGGGGTGTGGAGTGACAAGGGACATGGACCCCTCGTGGGGACTCACTGGCTCCTTCAACAAGTATTTGGTGAGGGTGTATAATGCGGCAGGCACTGTTCTGGGTGCTGTGGCTACATCAGAGAACAAGATAAAGAAGAAAGGATATCTGCCCTCAGATGGGGGGCACTTTAAACAGGGCGACCAGACAGGGCTCCAGCAAAGAGGTGCCATCACGCCTGCCTGACAAAAGGGGTCAGGCCTGGGAGGACCTGGGGTGTTAAGAGTGGGGATTGGGGCGGCCCAAGGAAGCTATTAGGCCCAAGTCGCTGTGTAAATCATTGCTGGCTTGTGATTGGCTGCCCTGGGTGAGGTGCCCACTCTGGGTCCAATCAGCAGTGGTCAGGGGTCATGTGGCCTGAGGGCTGAGTCGATTCATTCGGAGGGGCTCTGGGTGGCCCCCCAGCCAGGAAACAGCCCCCCTATTTTACAAGATGGCCCCTTTATGAGCTTCATTCAGAAACTGCCCTCTCGAATATGGCTCACAGAAACATTTTGTTGGCCTTTCTGGTGTATTGATGTTTTAACCGAGCCACCATTTAAAATGGGAAATTTTATGTAACAGCTCAGAGTTTAAAATTTTTTCTTAAAAATGATCATCAAATCTGACAACTCTGACAACTGATTTTTTCTGCCAGGTACCAGTCGGTCGGCATGGCCAACCCTTCTGGCGGGGCTCTCCTGACTGGACACGGGGGACTCATTTCTGCTGCCACACAGCCCCAGCGGCCATCTGACTCGCTACGTTGACTTAACGGTTTGCCCGGGGTCACAGGGAGGCTGGTGGAGCTGGGCCAGGGCGTCCTCTCTCCCTGGCCCTGCTATGCTGCAGGGCGCGGTGGCTGCTCCCTGTTAGCTCTGGTGGCCACTCCAGGGGTGTCCTGCCACCAAAGGACTCCCTGAGCAGACGGCAAAAGAGTGGGCTCTGCCACCCACTCTATCACCGAGCAAAGGCTCACTGCCCATTGAGCACAGAAGCCAATACTATGGCATGAGCTTTGCAGAAAATTAGAAAAAGCTTTTCTTCGACGGGCCAGGAGACAGGAGCAGGGCTCAAACCTGTCTCCTCTCTGACCCAGGGTTGGGTGGGATCAAGGGGTTTCAGCACCGGATCCTCCTGGACAGCAGACCTTTGCTTCTGAAAGGGTTCTGGAGCTCGGGTTCAGGTCCTGTCCGGTCCTGTGGTTCCATGCAGCGGAAGCAGTTAAGGGTTCACCACCGTGACTTGTGAGTGGTATATCTGTTTAACCCTGGTTTCCAGTCTCATCAGAAACTGAATAGGGCCAGTCTGAGCTGGTTCTGTGGTTACGACTTCTGCTGGTGACCTGTGTCATTCTTACTGGTTTAGAGTTGCTTTGAGTTCTTTAACTCCTTCCCATGAGCCACTAAAATGGATTTATTCCCAAGTTTTCCTGAGCAGAAAGGATAGGCGCTCCCGGGATAAGCTTCGTATTCAGGTGGCAGGGCTGTGTTTATTCCTCCAGGGGTTCCCAGTTCTGCACACTGGTGCATGGTGACTCCAGGGATGAGTCTGCATGGTCACTGAGTAATGGACCATTGCCACGTGCCATATCCAGGGGCCTCCAAGGCTTGGGTTGGGAGAGAGGGCCTGGCCTTATCTTAAAGGGACACATTTCTCGCCAACCAAGGAGTTTCCAGCAAGAGACTACAGGTGGGAGCTTCAGGGAATATGGGGCTGGGGACTCTGCTCGCCCAGGCAGGGGGCTTAGGGGCGGGGTTGAAGAGGGGGAGAGGACAGGGCCTGAGAAACAAAGCCCAGGGCTCTCGGGCAGGCTCTGGACCATGACCACGGCACCTCCCTGTGCGGGAATGGCAGGCAGCCCGATCAGCTCAGTTCCTGTAGGAGGCCCTAGATCTGTGGCCAGTGAGGAAGGTGTATTTCCAGGGAGGAAAAGGAGAAAGTCATCGTGGGCAGGTGGGGAGGCCTCAGGTGTGGCTCAGAGGACTGTGTGTGTGCCCTTGGGTCCAGAGTCAGGCCCCTCCCTCAGTGGACCTCTCCTTGCAAGAGCAGCACCTTGGAGCTCATACGGGCCTCTTCTGGCCTGCTCTCAGATAATATATCTGTTGAGCACCTACTATGTGTCTGGCCCTGAGCTGGGCTGTGGGGCTCCGAAGCGAGCCCAGGACCAGTAGCGACACAAACTGGTGAGGAGAGGTATGACGGCACAGAGCTGAGGGGCTTGGTGGTCAGGGAAGGCTCCTTGGAGGAAGTTACCTTGAAGCTGACACTTGAGGGGTGAAGAGTTGGCCGCACCCGACAGAGAAGGGTTCAGGCAGAGGCCAAGGGATGCACAATGGTCCAAAGGCAAGCCCCAGGATCGTGAAAATGTCAGCCCCTGCCCCTCCCCCACAGCCCAGACGACAGTGAGGCCTGGCCCAGCCGATGAGTCTGGGTGGGTGAGACCTTCCTTAATTTCGCTGTGAAAACCCGTTGAGGCCCAGGGAAGCCAAGTGTTCTTCAAAGGCCCGAGCTGGAACTCACGGTCATCTGGGTGGACAACCTCTGGTGGTAGCGTGTCCAGCTCACGTCACTTTAAAAATTCTCTTTGTTTGAGCGATCAGAGAGCCAGGGCTGCGGGGCTCAGGGAATCCACAAAGGGCTGGGTCTGGTCAGGGACAGAGGTCTGGGAGGTCAGGGACTGCAAGAAGGCCCACCCCCGGGGATCCCCTAGCAGACCACCAGCCTGTGGCATCCTGATGAGCGCCGGCATGGGGCGGGAGGCACCTGAGTCTCCCAGGGCTGCCTGCCTGGAGCCATGGTGCACAGGGCCCTCCACACAGGCCAGTGCGGTGGCTCTGGAGCTTTCTGAGCAGTAGCTAGGCCTTGGCATGGCTTAGGGGAACATAAACCCACCCAAAACGTCCACCAGCCCCTCCAGCCACCCCAAGTAAATACACAACTCTGTTCTTCAGCTTTAAGATGAACCCCTAGCCCCAATTCCCTTCGGGCCAGACCACCCACAGCCAAGCCCATCCCGGCTGCCCCTGCTGGGTGATCTGGTACAAGACGTTGGGTTTGGGTGGGGGCGTTGGAACCAGACCACACTGGGAGTTTCAGGGGAGCCAGATCCAGCCTGTGAGGACACAGGTTGTCCTGAGGGGGTCCTGGTCATGGGGGCAGGCAGACACCTCTGTTCCCTCACAGACCCATTGTGTCCCGGCTTCAGAGGTCACAGTCTGCCCCCTTCTGGTGGCTGGAAATTCTCAGGAAGCTACTACCCCCACCTCTCCCTCCCCATACCCACTCCCTGCAGGAACTCCACTGCAGGTGATGGAAGGGGGAGGGTGAAGGTGGGCTGACCCATCTTGGTGTTGCCTCTCAGGTGCCCCTCCTGAATCCTGGCTGAGGTAGCAGGGGAGCCTTTTGGAGGTGTCCTTCCCTCACCATGACAAAGGCCTCAAACGTGTGCCTTTGATCTTCCCTCCAAACACTATTATGCACGAGTCACGAGAACAGGATGGGAAAGAGCAACGTTCTCCACTTTGGAACCATGTCCCATCATCAGGCCCTGCTGCCTTTCAGGGACCTACAAATCAGTCTGTAAGGACACACGCCAACCACCGCAGCACGGGCAACGGCACTGCTGTGCCTGACATCTACTATACTGAGCGTGCTGCAGTGCTGGAAACTCATTTTGATGCCTCCTCACTTTTTAACAAACGGAAACCTCGAAACTGGGAATGGCCTGGCCTGGTACTTAGCCCAGGACCACATAGGAGCTGAGGCAAGCGGGTGGAGGGCCTCTGCTCAGGGAGGTCTGGAGCCTAGGACAGGTGCCAAGGGGCCTCCGTGTCCCTGGAGAGAGCAGAACCTAAAAACAAAGGCCAAGAGCTCCGGGTCAGCGGATCTGGGTTCCAGGGCAGCCCTTCCCACTCACCAGCTGGGTGGCACTGGGCAAGTGACTTAAGCTCACGGTGCCTCAGTTTCCTCATCTGTAAAATGGGGGTAATAATGTAGTCTTCCTGATGTAACCGGCCCCCCATGCTGCCTCACCGAGACTTCCCTGACCCACCCAGGACTGGGCTCCTGACCTTCCTGCTGTGGGTGAGGCAGCTGGAGACCAAAGCAGCCTGGGCAGGTCCCTGGATAACTGTGGGGCACAGTGCCCTCCTTTATTTTTGGACTCCAAGTCCACTGCTCACTCCTGGTCCTCAGGCCTGCCCGTGTCATGATTTCCGGGTGATCCGGTCTCCTGTTGGGCTGCTTCCCTTCTCCATTCAGCTCACTGAACACCTGGCAAGTGGCAGGCAGGGTGCCAGCGCCTGCAGGGGAGGGTCAGACTGAGCTCCAGCTCCCCTAGGACTCATGCTCCTGGAGGAGACAGATGGACAGATGGACGTCCAAGCTGCTGCATGCCGGGTAGGTGCTGCTCAGCGCTATCCCAAGGCAGGGCTGCAGGCGGGCAATGGGGCTCAGAGGGATTACAGGCCAACCCCGGGTACGAGAGGTGTGGAGTGAGGAGGGAGTGCGGGGGGTGGCTGGGGTTCCAGGAGAGAGAGAGAGAGAGAGAGAGAGAGAGAGAGAGAGAGAACTGCACAGATCAGGCTTCTCCCCTGGGAGTCTGGAGTTGGTCTTTCCAGAACCGGAACTGCTGTATACAGCCCTCTGCAAGGTTCTCGGACGATGCCCGTTTAGGCTCTGTCACTTTTCAGTGACAAACACAGTCAGACCGGCTGAAGGGTAGAAGGGGATTTACCGGCTCATGTAACTCTCTGCACAGGCCAGAGCATGGCCGCCTTCCAGCACAGCAGGACCCCGGGGCTCACACGGCCATGTCAGGGTTATTTCTCTCCCACCTCTTCCCCGTGCTCTCCTCTTCAGTGGCTTTGTGCTTGAGCAGGCTCCCCAAGCCCTCCCTGCCGGGGGCATCACTCTCAATCCCACCTCCCAGATAGCACCCTAAATTTGGCAATGGCCACTGGGAAGGGCAGCCTGCCTGGTTCCCAGTAATTTCTAGCAGAAGCCCTAGGGAGGGTTCTCATTGGCCCAGCCGGAGGCCCAGGCCCACCACTGAACCAATCACAGAGGCCAAGCCAGTGGGATATGATGATTGGCCAGGCCCAAGTCTGACTTAGAGCCCTAGGCTTGAGAAGACGCAGTTCTCCAAAGGGGTATCAGGGCGCTGTGAACGGACAATTCCCCCCACCCCCGCCCAACCGCCACCCAGGTAAAATCAATGATGTCTACTGCAAAAGGGGATGTCTTTGCAGTCCCCAAAACTTTTGTTCGTTTGTTTTTTGTTTCTTGGCTACTCCATGATTGGAAGCTATTTTATGCCAAATACAGGGAAAAGGTACCACCTCCAGTTTGGCACCCTTGACCCCTGCACTGACCGCTTGGAAAAGGCTGCCACTGCTGAATGTGCAACCCCAGAACACTGGGCTTTTGCCTCCCACAGATCTGGGGCAACCCCGACACCCACAGCTCCCCAGACAGCCTAGGCCTTAGCTCCCAGCACCCCACAACCTGGCCGCCTGAGCCCACCGAGCCCCGACATGGACACACCTTCTACTCTGAGAAGAAGTTCAGGGTGCATCGTGCATCCAGGAAGAAGAATGCGGAAAGACGAGTGTTTTCTCACCCGGCAGGCACACTAAGTATATTGCACTAGGGTGTTTGACAATTACTGTGCACTTTTCATGGGGTGATGGTCTTTCCCGCCTCGGATCTTCCTCTCTCAACAACCTCTCTCCCTGGGTAGGTGAGAGCTTAGGAGCAAAGTAAGGTATAATTTTAAAAAGTGATTGTTCTGATCGTCTATGTGGAAAATCCAGAAAAATCTTCCACAACAACAAAAAAAAACTCCTGGGAGTAACAAGCAATTACAGCAAGGCTGTAGGACACAAGGTTATATTCAACTGCATCACTTCCCTCCATCCAACAGTGAAAAAGTAGGTCTGACATTCCAATCACAATATCATCAGTGGGTGTGAGGGTGCAACCCTTTTATGCTGTTATGTAAAAAAAAAAATCAACACACGGAACAGCACCTTGGCACAGCCTTATTTCTAGAAAACCAATAAGAACATGGACCTCTACAGGGTCCAGCAGAGGTAACTTAGGCCTGCTCAAGTGTGGTTGGCAGGGTAATAATATAGGTGCAATAATTTATAGTTTTCATTTGAACATTTCACCTAAGAGGTGACAGGTAGGCAGCTAGCTCCTCTTTCTGAAGATACAGCTTGGAAACATGTACATGTGAAACCTTTTAAAAGTGAGCCCCCATCCACCCCAGTTCTAGGACCTTATCACAAGCAGATAACTAGCCAGAACACAAGACTGGTCGCACACACACGTTAAGGTGCAGGCTGCTGGTGGAATACTACACAGCCACTAAAAAGAAAAACAGGGTCCATAGCCACTGATGTGCACTGACTCATTCACTGAAAAACCAGACAATCAAATAACAGCGGATACTCCCCTGGCACCTGCCATGTGCCAGGGGCCATTCTGGGTGCTTTTTGTACATAGTAGTTCATTTCATTTCATATTATAACTTGCTGAGGTATTTTTATTGTCTTCATTTGGTAGATGAGGACACAGAAGCAAAGAAAGCTAAAGTGACCTGCCAAGGTCACATGACCGCTAAGGGGGGAACAGGGATCGAACCCAGGCGGTGTGGCGCCGAGGCCTGTGTCCCGAACCACGGCGGAATTTTAAAGGAGAGTAGCCCGACGATTGACATGGACTGTGGAATTGTAATTTAAGCTTCCATTTTCTACACGAATGACAGGTAGGAAATCATTCCGTTCTTCTCGTGGTGTTCAACGCACATCCCTTTTGATTCAAGAATTCTATTTCTCCTAATTTGTCCTCAGGAAATGATAAAAGAGATGTCAGCACTGATGCAGGGATAAAGATGTTTATCACGAGATAACTATAATAACAGGAAATTAAACCCACCCAACTAAATGTCCAACCAGGGATTGGTTAAGTAAGTGTGCCATCCGCATCCGCTAAGAAGATCAATATGGACAGGGAGAGATGGTCATGCTCCGCTGAGGAGGGGAAGGGACAGTCTGCTCCACCTGGAAAATGAAGCCATAAATGGGCGAGGAAAAGTGCGGAAAACAGCATAAGAAGGAAGCTCCAGCAGCCACCTCGGGGTGTTGAGAGTGTCTTTTTTTATTTGTGATATTTCTGAATCTTCCAAGTTTTCTGCCTTGAGCGTATATTACTGCTATAATAGTAAAAAATGTTATTTTTATAAAATGGTTGTCACTGTTACCCTGCTGGAGTGTCAGATCTGAGATGACAGAATCCCCGGGGGTTACAGTGCCCTTCACGGGGATCCTCAGGAGAGATAAAGCAGGGCTCTACCAGCAAGAAAAGAAAAAAAAACAAAAAACCAACACTCCGATTAAATTAATTTCTCCCTCAACAGCCAGCCTGCGCCAGAGGAGAAGCAGGAGGTGCCAAGGTGCAGAGAAGTGAAGGTGCCTTCTAAGTGAGCACCTTCCACGTCCCTCTAGCCGCCGCACGCCAGCCAGGCAGCCTCTCCCCGGTCCGACGGTAAGGGGAGTATAAAAGGTCGATCAAATAAGGTTACGCAATTCAAACATTTACTTTTCAAACATCTTCAGAAAGTTTATCATACACAAACAAGCACAGGAGAGAGAAGCAGGGTTCAAGTTCAAACCAATACATTTTCCCAGCGGCCCCAGGGAACGCAAGCATCATGCAGGGAGGGCCGAGGGGGAGGTTCCCTTCGGCAACGGCTGCAGAGACTGATGGGATTTGGAGTGGGGGGCTACGAAAAACTCTGTGGAATAAGTACAACCAGGGTCATCACTAAAGGTTAAAGAGCCAAGCGAGCAGGAGCGCGGCCAGCACTGGGAAAACGAGGCAAGGAAAGGCTTGAACGGGCCCGAGGGAGTCCACACGCAGCCCGTGCAGTGATCTCAGCCAGCGCTCCGATGCTGTGGTCAGTTAGGCAGAGTGCGGGAAAAGTGCAGAATAACACACCAGCAAGGCTTCTTTGCCATCGTAATAGACAGTCCTGATTCCTTCCTTCCTTCCTTCCTTCCTTCCTTCCTTCCTTCCTTCCTTCCTTCCTTCCTTCCTTCCTAAACCACTTGCCTATGCAACAAGAAAATGACCCCTGATCTGTCTTAAACAGAGAGATCAGGAAGTGTTCACTGAGGATCTCTCATACACATCTACACAGGCGGACGCTCGATGACCACTCAGACCAGCAAATCTCCCAGCTCCCTAGGACATGGAACCCGAGGTCTATCATGGGAAGAGGGCTCAAAGGCCATCTGCTGTGCCCACAGACTCCTGGGCCCCAGCCACGCCATGGGACAAGTGTGGTGGATTAGGCACCTTTGGATTCCAGGCACACAAAGGCAGAGGGCCCAGCCCCATCCCTGGGAGCTCACAGTCAGCCAAGGAGACACACAGGTGGACCCTGGGTGGCATCAGTGAGCTAAAGGCTGTCACCGAGGGCATTCCACAGGGCGGAAATGTGGTCTCTGGAGAATCCTGCGAGGAGACGGGACACTGAGTTGAGTCTGGAGGGGTGAAAAGGAATTCTGGAGCGCACTGAGGACTAAAGGTGTGGGGGGGGCAAGGAGGAAGCTGTACAGGTAAGACAGGAGGCTGGAGAGGCGAACATGAACTTGAGTGTGGAGGTTGCTGTAAGCTGGACTTAGGGGTGTGGCCAGTGCTTCTCAAAGCTGCAAACTCTCACACACACTCACACTCACACTCACACTCACACGAGAGAGACACTGCGGGCACAGTCACAACCCTGTCACTCCGGATGCTGTCTTGGCACCAAAGCAAAACCAGACGGAGACGCAGGTGCCGAAAGGTCTCAACGGGATCGGCCGTAACGCAGTGACACAGACAATCCGCTGTGAGCTGCTACTAAAAACGCCTTGAAGATTACCGCGAATACTGAAACCTGAGATCAAAAGACCCCTGTAGAACTCCCAGACACCATGTACGATTCTGAAGCCCCCCAGGGGTCTGTGTCCCTGACTCAAAAGATGCTCCTGTAGGCGACGGAAGGTTTCGAGTGTGTGCTTGGGGTGGGGGAAGCGCAGGGTGGCTGTACTAGGGTCACACAGTTCCAGAACATGAGTTAGTGTCACAGGGAAACAACGCCGATGGCAGTCCGAGGGGCTGCCAAAGGGCACCCCAGAGGAGGTGACTGCAGAGGTCGAGGCAAACAGTGACTCGGGCCTGACAGTCATTGAGCACGGAGGGGACAGGCTGCATCTCCCTGACATCATCTGGTTCCAGGCCAGGAGTTCCACCCCTCAGAGATTCTGAAGCATGAGAGCAGGACCCCGGCGCCTGGGGAACTTGGAGCAGAGTTAGAGACCCAAGACAGGCGCCTCCCACGAAGAAAAGATTTCATACCTCATCCCCCCAAGTGATGGGCATACTGATAAAGAAACTGTGTGATAGCCCTGGCCAGGTGGCTCAGTTGATTGGAGCATAGTCTTGTACACCAAAAGGCTGTGGGTTCAATCCCCGATCAGAGCACATACCTGGGTTGCAGGTTTGATGCCAGGGCAGGGCACGTATGGGAAACAACTGATCGACTGATGTTTCTCTCTCTCTCCCCCCGACCCCCACCTTCTTCTCGCTCTAAAAATCAATAAATGTATTGAGTGAGGATGTAAAAAAGAAGAAAGAAAATGTGGTATAGATATGCATATTTTCTTTAATTAAAAAAAAAGAGAACCCTACCATTTGCCACAGCGTGGATGACTTGAAAGACATTATGCTAAGAGAAGTAAGCCAGACACAGAAGTGACGTGACCCCACTCATATGAGGAATCTCGCATCCGCAAACTCAGAGAAGCAGACCGTGCAAAGGTGCCAGCTGGGGACCGGAAGGGCGGGGCGAGGGGGTAGTCCGTGGTGGGGGGTGGTCGGGGGGAACATCTTCACTTACGAAGGAGGACTAAGCCCCAGAGATCTATTGCCTACCGCTAGCAACACTGTGTTATTTTACAATCTTTTAGGAGACCAGATCTTATGGTAAATGTTCATGCCCCAAAAAGAGGGTCAGAGGAAAGTTCCAGAGGAGATGGATCAATTCAGGGCATGGTGATGGTTCCATGAGACTCTACTCACCTCCAACCTCAGGAAGGTGCATGCATGACATATACACAGCTCTTTTTGTATGCCAAGCACACCTTAGTATAAATAAATACAAGAAAATACACGAAAACAAAAATGCAAAAAGTAGCATTTTACTGAGGGTGGATTGTAGCTCAGATGACCAGCCCACTCCCCATGAGAAAGGCTTCGGGGGGGCGGGGATCCTGCCTGCCTGCTGAGGCAGGGGCTGCTGGGCTGGGAGCAGGGTGGGGGCCCCCCGCTGAGGCTGAGGCTGGGGGTGGGGGGGGTGCCCATCACCAGCTCACCAGCCTGAGCTCACACCCTGGGTCCTCTCCCTCGAGGCACCACAAACGACAGCTTCCTGGACCCTTTGCAGGTGTCACTAGGTTTCCCCGATTTCAATCACTCATGTACACCAGCACCATTTCCGCCAGGTCTTTGCATCTCTTGTGCTATTATTATTTACTTCTTATTGTTTAATAAGCTCATTTTTCATTTTAAATACAGTCATTTTATTTTTTTTAAGATTTTATTTATTTATTTTTACACAGAGGGGAAGGGAAGGAGAAAGAGAGGGAGAGAAACATCACTGTGTGGTTGCCTCTCACGTGCCCCCTACTAGGGACCTGGCCCTCAATCCAGGCCTGTGCCCTGAGTGGGAATCGAACCTGTGACCCTTTGGTTCGCAGGCCAGCGCTCAGTCCACTGAGCCACACCAGCCAGGGCTAAATACAGTTATTTTAAAAGGAAACTGCATGACCACACACTGAAAACCAGCGCCACTTGTTATGAAGGAAAAGTAGCTGGGAAACCACAGAATTCACACTGACAGGTCTTCCACAGAACAGGCTTAACCTCTTCACTAGGAAGGGGACGCAAGCGGAAGAGAGGAGACGGGGCCCAGCGAGCCACCCCGAGCTGGGCCTTGGAGTGCGGAAAACGCCAGTTAAGAGGACGACCCGGGGACAGCTATGAATATGCACGCGGAGACAGTAGCCCTGGAACAACATTAAATTTCCTGATTTTGGTAACTGCACTCTGCTCAGAGCGTGACACCCTCCCTCTTTGGAGAGAAGTGCTGCGGGATCTAACGTGAAGGGCGCTTATTGCAACTTGCTCTCCGATGGCCAAACAGAAAAACAGACCTGACATTACAGTAAATCATATACAGAGTGAGAGAGGCGTGAAGCCAACGAGACAAGAAGTCAATAATAGGTGCATGTGCGTGAAAGTTTTATGGGAATTGATTGCAATCTATCACTTGTCTTAGGCCGAACATTCTCAAAATAAAAACTATTACGAAAGACACATCATTATGGATAGTTCTGTAACCACGGAAAGCACACGGACGATGCTTGGCAAACCTTTGCTGTTGGATGAACAGTTAGAATAAAAATGTGTGTCCCTGTTCCCCCCAAAATCATCTTCAGTAGCACCACTGGGTCACACACCACACTGGAAACCACTGTGTCCAAGGAGAGGGGACGGAGCCGGGAGGAATGACCCCAAATGACCAGCCATAGGGAGTGTGCAATGTACTACTCGGGGCCACTGCAGGCCAGGGGGCATTTTAATGGCCACACCTCTCACCAAAGAAAAAGACAGGAAGCACAGAGGGACTCCTGTCCCCAAAGCCACTGGGATAGCCTTGGGGGACTGCAGGGGTCAACAGCCATTCACAGCAGGGGTCACGGAGAAGGGACATCATTTCTGTTCTTTTCTTTTTCTTAAGAGCAACATTCCAACCCCAGTAGTGGCTGAAGACAGAGTGAAGCTAAGTCACCTGAGGAGAAAACCTGCTACTTCGGGGGAGCAGATGCTTGAGCCACGCCAGACAATGTATCCTTTGCAAACATTATTAGCCTGTCCCACAAACTCACTCACTGCCTGCAGATCAACCGGCGTGTTTAGCCAGAGGCAGATGTTACCATTCGTAAGAGTCGCCGTGTCGCCGTGTGAGTTTTCTTTATATTCCTACCGAGGAGCAGAAACCCAATTTTGACACTTCTTACCTTGGCCCAACGGGGACTATTTGAAATCAGCTCAAAAAGCCGTGGTTCTATCACGGAAACAGAAAACCAACTTACATCAAAATAAATTCTCTTCTGCTTAAGCAGCAAAAGATTAGCAAATGGCCGAAAACGGCCATCAGGAAGATCTGCTGAAATAAATCAAGGCACATCTATATAATCCAGGATGATGAGCAATCAGGGAAAAGAGGCAGCAATAAACCTCACTCACAACCACGTTCCAGAGATCATGGAGCCCTGGCCGGGTGGCGCAGCTGGTTAGAGTGTCGTGCCCACGCACCAAGGTCACAGGTTCGATCCCCAGTCAGGGCACACACAAGAGTCAACCAATGAGTGCGTGGACGAAATGAACAACAAATCCATGTCTCTCTCCCTCTCCAATCAGTAAATGAGAAAAATTAAAAGACATCATGGAAAAACACGTGAAGAGGTAGAACAGTGCCCGCCGCTTGTCACCGTCTGAGCCTCAGTTTATGGCTGCTTGCCTGCGGACAAGAATCTGTGGCCAGAGACACGAGAAGCTGTTGAGCTAGGAACCAGAAGTGCGAAAACTACTTTTCGCTGTTCACTTTTTGCTTCTTTTGAATCTTGTGCCATGGGCACGCATCCCCTATCTTTTTAAATACTGACATTTTAAAAAGAAGAAGCAAGCCAACATCAGAAAAACCTGTGCTTTTGAAAGATATACACAAACTGTCTTCAAAACCTTAACCCAAGTTACTGTTCTAATCTTGTTCTATTGAATTATTTAGAAAACTATAAGAAAATAAAAAGTCTTTCCCCTGTAGAGGCTGGTGATTCATCTGAATGTCTCTAGAAAGTGTGTGTTTGTTTCTTTGTGAGGGAGGCGTCAACGCCCCTGAGGATGTCCCTTTAAGACAGGAGAAGGCTCGGTAACTAACGCCCAGCACCTGAGGCCGGACCCACAGGATCGGACGGAGGACCCCACAAGGATGTTTCCCCACCAGTCCCCTCTACCGCCTGGAACCTGGTCACCAAGTAGGGCTTCCAACTCACTTCATGTCACCCATTTGGTAAGACAAGACGCTAAATGTCAACAGAGCAAGCGAAAGAGCTCCCAGCCAGATGTGAGACCTCACGGTGTGCAAGAGACGACCTATGAGTTCACGTCAGCTAAGGAGATGCCTTGAGACAAAGGAAAAAAGGTTTCTTTTTTTTTAAGATTTTATTTATTTATTTTTAGAGAGAGGAGAAGGGAGGGAGAAAGAGAGGAGATGAACATCAATGTGTGGTTGCTTTTCACACGCCCCACCCTACTGAGGACCTGGCCCACAACCCAGGCATGTGCCCTGACTGGGAATCGAACCAGCGACTTTTTGGTTTGCAGTCCGGCACACAGTCCACTGAGCCATACCAGCCAGGCCCAAATGATTTATTTTTAAAGTGATGGAAAGACAGGGGACAATATGCACACAGGGGACAGATGACATGAGGACACACAGGGAGGATGGCCAGGGGATGGGGGAGGCCGAGGGTTGCTGGCCCCGCTGGGGGCTAGAAGAATCAGGAGAGGAGCCCCAACTGCACAGCTTTCTGAGGAGGAACAGCCCAGCTGGCACCTTGATCTCACGTCTCAGGCCCCCAGAGCTGCCTGACAATGTCTGCCGTTTTCAGCCACCCAGTCCGCAGCCCTGCAAAACCGACACACCAACCAGGTTGTCTTCGCCATCTTCACCACCCCACTCCCTACAAATAGATGCTAAAAAAGAAAGAGGTGCTCAATGTCATCTGTCGTCAGAGGATGCGCACTAAAAAAGCCGTGACTGAGGACACCGGGAGTGCGGGAGGGTGCAGGGCCACCCGGGCTCTCGGCCGTGGCTGGGGGCTATATGCACGATGGCACCGCCTTGCTGACGACCCTTACCACATTAAACAGCCATCTACCCTATGGCCCAGCAATTCTGGTCCTAGGTATTTACCCGACAAATGGAAACACGTGTCCATGGAAGGACATGCACAAGCAACCTTACAATTGCCAAAAGTGTGAACAACCCAAAACTCTGTCATCAGGAGAATGGACAGACTGTGGCATGGACATACGAGGTCTGTCCAGGGAAAGTCCAACCATTGCTAATATAATGAGAACAGTTTGCACAACATTGATGTGACCTGGCAGCCAAGGACAGTGGACTGGAGTGCGCATGTGTGAACAATGATGACTTCACTGCACTAGTCAGTGGGGGCGGTAGATGCTGTTAAGTGAGCCTGTGCACTGTGTGGTCATCGCATTCAAAATGACTGAGTGAGTAGAGCAACGAATCTGCATCAAATTTGGCATTAAGCTTGAACATTCCTCCACGGAAGCCATTGGGGTGATTCAGGAAGCTGCATCTAAGGGCAACTGGTGATTGGCAGCTTCATCACAACATGCCCGCTCATGAATCACATCTCGTGCAGAGTTTTTTGGCAAAATATCCAATCACCCAGGTGACTCAGACCCCCTGCAACCCAGATTTGGCACCCTGTGACTTCTGACTTTTCTCAAAACTAAAATCACCTTTGAAAGGGAAGAGATTTCAGACTGTCAATGGCATTCAGGAAAAAATGACGGGGCAGCTGATGGCAACTGGGAGAACTGTGTGAGGTCCCACGGTGCCTGCTTTGAAGGGGACTGAGGCATCATTGTCCTATGTGCAATGTTTCTTGTATTTTGTATCTTCTTCACTAAATGTCTGTATGTTTCATGGTCCATGGCTGGATACCTTCTGGACAGACCTTGTACAACGAACCCCTCCTCGGCAACAAAAACAGTGATCTCCGGTCTCGTTCAACAATGCGGGCAGGCCTCAAGAGCATTCCATTAAGCAACAGAAGCTAGACTGAGCAAAATATATACCGCGTGACTCCATCTTTTAAAAAATGAACATGTATTAAGGATTTTATTTAACTCACTACTAAAGAGGAAACCAGTTAAAAGAACATACAAAACGAAATCCTATTTTTCAATTAGAAGTGTTGAAATAAATGTGGAAATCAAAGCAAAACTGGATTCTTCTCCATTGTGGAGGAAAAGTCAATAGAGCTTCCACTGGAAATAATGTATTTACACATCTATAAAAGATTACTTTGAACATTTACTGCGGTATGATTGACATGCAACCTTAGCTTCGGGCGTACAACATAATGATTCAGCATCTGTATATATTGTGAAATCTCTATGATGACTCGACATGGTCCAATCTACATTACCTGTCGAACAAACAACACTGTGGTGCCCTGGCTGGGGTGGCTCAGTGGGTTGGGTGTCATCCTGTAAACTGGAAGGTCACATGTTTGATTCCAGGTCAGGGCACGTGCCTGGGTTTCAGGTTTGGTCCCCGATCGGGATGCCTGTGAGAAGCAACTGATCGATGTTTCTCTCCCTCCTTCCCCCTCTCTCTAACACCAATAAGCGTGTCCTTGGATAAAGATTAAAAAAAAAAAAAGATAAGAAGGGGCGGGCACAGAGATGTTCGTCCCTGGGCTGGGCAGCTTCACACACTGACCATGCCAATGAGAGGTGTACTTGTGTACAGCTACCAAAGCGAGAGGGCACAACGCCTCTCTTGTGCTCCACAGTAAGAGTGAACAGAGCCCTGGCCGTGTGGCTCAGTTGGTTGGAGCGTCGTTCTGGACACCAGAAGGTCCTGGGTTCGATCCCTGGTCAGGGCACATACCTAGTTTGCAAGTTCATCCCCAGTCAGGACACGTACGGGAGGCAACTAATCAATGTTTCTCTCTCAAATCTCTCTCCCTCTCTCTCTCTCTCCCCCCTCCCTTCCTCTCTGAAATCAATAAATATATCCTCAGAAGAGGATTTAAAAAAAAAGAGTGAATATAATTATCATGCTCACATGTAAGATTTCTGGCTAAAATAACTCCTGCCTGCATAAGAGGTCAAGGTGATATTGGACCCTGAGGCACAAATGCCTTCTGGGGTCCAAATTTTATTTAAAGGGGGGGGTCACCATCCCACAAAGATGTCAATGCCAATGTCCTCTAACAGAACGGGTGGACCACACACTCTCACTCAGTTGCTTCTCTGTTCCCACTCCCAGGGCAGCAGGAGAGGAGGCTGGGAGGAAGGAGAGGAACAGCGGGGACAGCGACCACATGCATGGAAGAGGCCGCGTTAGGTGCCTCAACTCTTTACGCTCCAAGGCAGGAAAGGCTCAGACGCCGGGCGCGCCAGGGGCCACAGAGGCAGCGGGGGCTGCTCCCCAGGCTTGACCGGCCCTCTGCTCCCACGTGGTGAGATCTCCCAGGCCTCCTCCCAGCAGTGGGCTGTGGGTCCTGATGAAGCTGCTGGAGCAGCAGGGTGCAAGCAGGCCTGCAGTTAGCCAACTCCGAGGATTCCCCGTGAGGCAGGCGGGTGGAGGCTCCTCCTGGCTTTAAGCTCACCGAGCTGGGCTCCATGTCACTTCCAATGGAAGAAGCCCACAGAAGTACAACCTCATTTTAGGCAGGTGTCAGGTGCTATTTAGCACCAACTGCTCAGAAAAGAAACCTGAAAAGCACTGCTGATTTCGGAGCGCTCACTGTGGCAGCTTGGTTTTGGCCTTTCTAACGGTGGCCTCAAACCACCGTGCTGTGACTGCAGCTACTTTTTGCTACAAAGGACAGGTGATTATTATTTTTTCTTTCTCACCTGATTAGTTCAAAACACACAAATTGAAAAGTCACTCCTTTAAGGACTGGGCTTGTAACCAGAATATTCTTTAAAATCTGCAGCTCCTCCCTGGATTAAAGCCTGGGCAGCTCATGGACAAGGAAAGGCACCCGCTGAACCCCTGTGTCTCTGCTGGTCTCCTGAAACCTTAGCATTTATTAACCTGTGGTATCAAACACTGCATGGCTCCCGCTTCCTCGGAGGCGGGGACTCGTACAGGCATAGGGGCTCCTGCCCCATCTCATTCCTGGAGAGAAGGGCTGAGCTGAGGGGCAGAGGGGGACCTCCTTCTGGCCTGTCCCCTACCCAAGTGCGCATGATGGAAGTGTCCCTGCCTGAAATGAGGAATGACCCAGCCAGCCTAAGGATCCGGCGTCTCCCCACCTGGGACAACGAAGACAGTAAGCGATCAGCAGGAGCGTGTTGCCGGGTCGGCAACTGGCACGGAGAACTCGGGTGATTCAAAGAAGACCACTTTTTCTGAGTTAGGGGTTTCTACAGTCCCAGAGAAACAGGACGATACCTAGACTTACTGTGGCAACCATTACATAACATAAACAAACGTCAGATCATCGTGCTGGGCACCGGTGACCGATATAGGTTATGTGCCAATTTCACGGCGAAGAAACAAAACCGCCGCTTTAAGTGTGTGGGTGTGGCCTTGTGACCCTGAGAAAGTGAGTGCAATGAAAGTGTACAAAAGTGAGCACATTCTACATCTTATCAAGCAAACGATTCCTTCGAGGCTTTACCATGGTTCTGTACCTTCAGCTACTTTTTCCTACCAGCGACAAGTGGTTATTATTTTTTTCTCACCTACTTAAAACAAGCAGACTGAAAAGTCACTGCTCTGAGGACTCGGCGTTCAACTGGAAGGCTCTTTAAAAATCTTCAAGACTAGCCTTGGCTGGGATAGCTCAATGGAATGAACACAGGCCTGCGAACCAGGGGGCCGCAGGTTCGATGGCAGGTTGGGGCACATGCCTGGGTTGTGCGCCAAGTCAGGTCCCCAGTAGGGGGCGCACAAGAGGTAACCACATATTGCTGTTTCCTTCTCTCCCTCTCTGCTTTCCTTCCCCTCTCTCTAAAAATAAATAAAAATCTTAAAAAAAAAAAAATCTTCAAGACTAGGAACTGCTTCTTCAAGTTTACCGTGAACTTGAAAGTAAACTTCAAAACCTCTCAATTAACAAAAAAATGAAACTCAGAATCAGAAAACAACTAATTGGGTGCTTGTACTATCTCTTCACGTCCACCGGTATGGAGAAGTCATCCTGTTTAAATGTTAAAATTCCAGTTGAAGAGAAAATTTAGCTTCAGAAGTAGCATTTTAGTCTATAAAGGTTAAACTATTAAAATAATGTGTTCTAATCTACACCATGTCTAAATCCAGTATCTTTGTATTACAGAGGCAGAGTCTCTCAACTAAACAAATAAAAAAAATTCTTCCTGTTCTTTCACACATGGAGTTGTAGAAAAAGATTTCCCAGGCTTCAAAACAGGGAGGGAAAGGGACAGGGACAAATGCCTCCCAGTTGCCCTTTCCTGGCCTTTCCGTCGTCCACGGGCAGGTCTAACTCACTCCTCCGTGAAGGCTTTCCCTTGTGGGACAGAAAGAGAAGACGTTGAGTGCCCTCGGGGACAGGCCCAGGCACTGTAAGGTGCCCCGGTGCCAGGGGTTCGAGGACCAGCCCTCCAGCCTGCAGAGAAACTCCAGCCCGTTCCTGCTGTTCCTGTTTATCAAAAAAGCTCTGCATCCTTCAGCCATGAGCACCATGACATCCTCCAGGGTCATGTGACCACGGACAAGAAAGAGGAGAAAAAACGATCAGAAAGTCGTGCGTAGCCGGTCCCACTGCATGCTGTGTAAACTGTCTCAGGTTTCGGTACAGATGCTGCTGTCTGCCGATGCGAAAGACGGGACCTCAACAGCAGGTGCCCTGTAGGGCTGCGAAAGCAAACATTCCATTCTGTTTTGAAATCATAACATGTGGCAGCTTGGTGTACCGTTTCCATACAAACCTACAGACCCTCATTTCACAACTGGGAAGCTTCATGTTAGGCTGATGAGAGACAGGAGGCGGGAGAGGAGGGGCGGGGAGGGGAGGGGGGAGAGAAGAGGGGAAGGGAGAAGAGGGGACAGAGAGAAATGTGTGGCGTGTGGGTCAGTGGGAACTCTTACAGCTACACAAACCCAGCCTACAAAAAGAAGACAGGCTGCCACATCAACCATCGTGAGATAGTGGAAAATTGTTTTTGAAAAACCCTCAAAGTGAAGGTGTTTTATTTGGTCCCAGCAATCAGGGGATACAGCTTGCGGTGAGGGTGATGTGCAGCAGAAGCCACCAGGAGCTGAGGGCAGACTCCAGAAAGCGGAGCGGGGGAGGGAGATGCAGCGTCAGCCTCATCTTGTCATTGCACACATGCCACAGTCTGACACAAGGCAGATGGACAGACAGACAGACGTGCGGTACAGGGGGTCCAGGCTCTGTCACGGCAGTGTGAGGAGTGACATAGGCCCTCCCAGCTCTGCAGTCTGCGGCCCAGGCCTGCGGGGTCTTTGACGGCGCTAAAAATTTTCCAGTTCAAGCCCGAGCGCTCCGGGCCCTAAATGTTACATATGCAATAGGTTCCCGACACCAAGAGCGGCTTCCCCACAACTTCACGTCGGTAGCCAAGGCACAGGCGTCCTCTGATGTCTCCCAGCGTTATCTACCGAGAACAAGATGTAATAAAACTTTCATTCTAGATGGGAGGTCCCTACCCTGTCTCTTGTATATTATCAGCTTCCGAACAAATGTGAGACCCGAGGGGCACGACAGAGCTACAGTGGAGATGACAGTATTTGACTGAATCTTCAGCTTTGTTTCTTCAGGTTACATTTAGGAAGAAATGAGAATGTATATCTGCCTTTAGGTGCTGAAGTTTCATTGTTGGATGATTTTAAATGTTTGCCTCGGCTCCGCATGCTTCCGAAAAACAGCCACGTGCAGACTGCCGGCTGCAAAGCATGGGGAACGGGCACCGACAAAGACCCACTTTGCCAAAATGGATGTGGCTTATAGGAGAGCACTGTTCTTTTCGCTCCTGGTCTGAGTTCAATAATTAAACTCACAGGTGAAAAAGGAAGCAGGTCCCTATTCATGCTGCTCTGCACATGGAAAAGAAACTAACTTCTGAATTTGTGACATGTTAAAAAATAGATTATGTGCTTTTCGGAAGCCGTGCTGGGGTTTTTTTACAAGTACTTTGGTGTGCTACAAAATATGCCACCTCCTCACATTGGTGACAGCCCGTCACCGACCTCGCCTGCACGGAGACACCTAGGTAACTAACTACGCGTGCTCAGTCTTTGAACAACAGGTTTGAATGTGAGTGTTCCCAACCACAAGAGACCGGAATATATAATTTTTGAAAGCGTATATTTTCTTTTACATCTCCAGAACTTGTGTACGACATAAACGTGGTTTAGTCTGATCTAAAATAAATGAGACATTTCCTACATTGAGAACAGTGCTGAGCCAGAGCCGGCTGCGTGGGCAAGGCTGGCAACGCGAGGCAAAGCAATGGTGCGACGAGGAATGTCAGAAGGAACGAGGCCCTGATGTCCCCGATGACAGGAAGCAAGTGTCCTTCACTAGCATCTTTCCAGACCCAGGACCATGGCTGGTTTACAGCACTTTGACCCTACAGTGACTTCTCCGCAGGCGCCAGACGCTGCGGGCAGGACACACTGCGCATCCTGCCCGAGTGCTCCTCGGGGTCTCTGCCCTCGGGGAAGGTCCCCTGCCATTGCCGTGAAAACCCTGAACCGCCAAGGAGCCTCGAGCTGGGACAGGCGACCCAGGGCCTGCTGGAAAAGCCTGATGCTGCTGCTCAGCTGCACAGGGTAGGGAAGCCAGGTTGGCCTGCACCTTGCACAGCGCCTGGCAGCCAGGAGGAGCTTGAAACGCCTGGACTGAACACAGCAGACAAGAGGACTGGAAAAGCCACACTTGCGTGGGCGTGAGCCTGGGTATGCTGCGAAGGCCACCCACCCCAGGCAGCCCCTCCTCTTGTGACCAGGAAGGAGAAGCTGAGGCTGGTCTAGGAAGCAGGCACCTGCCTACATGCGTGAGTTGTAGAGAGGGAAGCGCGTTCATTTTTGTGCACTCTCGTGAGCCCAAGAATCACAAAACGATTGTCATATTCCAGAAAAGCCAGAGTCGGCCAGGAAGGCCATTTAAGAGAACGCAGGGGTGACGAACACGGAGTCTTTAAGACTCACCACTGAGGGCAGGAAAGATGGCAGAAAGAGCCGGTCCAAAGATCCGTGTAAGAGCACAGAATTGGTCACGTAGCATCTCAGACAGGATGTGCTGCCCTCTGAAGTCAGAAGCAATGAAGACATGTAAGTCTCACTTGTAACACTGGGTCGGGCCAAAGCAGGCTCACCATTGCTTATGTGGCAAATAACACAACAATGAACCGACAATTGGACAACAGTAATCTCCACTCCACGCACTCACAACTGCCCTCCTACTTGGGCCCCACTCTGAATAGAGCCCTCTGCGACACCCACTCAAGTCATTTCCCTCAACCAGATCCAGTGTGGTTACTGACAAATACGACCCCTCGACGTGCACCAGCGCACAAAGAAAAGGCATCACATTTATTTTTAAAGCAGGATCTCTTTCAAGTGGTGGTTCTGACCAGCGATCTCCACCCGCTGTCCTGCGAGAACGTTTAAAACACGCACCGCCTGACTGTGCAGTCAGGGGTACTGCCTTCTTCCCCCTGAGATGGTCAAATTAAAAAACCACTATAGCCAACACAACAATAGCCGTCTGGTGGGAATGAACTAAACTCATATCCATCTTTTATTGTCATATCAGCAAAAAACACATTTTTTTTTTTTAGCGAGCCATAGAATTTTAGTGACTCGTCTGTGTTCCGTGAGAGCGGAAAGGCTGGCGACCGCGGCCTGGACTGAGCTGCACCTGCTTATTGTCCGTGGGCACGTTAACGTGATGACAGTGCGAGAGGAAAGGGCTACATCAGACTCTTTGACAAGGACACCCACCGGGGACCCGACTCAGGGGAGGTGAGTCATTTCCACACGAGCCTGTGACCCTGCACCTGTGACCTCTGACTGCTGTGCACCCCCCTTAAAAACACGCACACACAGACAAGAACATGGCGGGTCACCTCCATCAAACGAAAGGAAAACCAGCTGTGTCCCCAAGCCGCGGGCCCAGAGGGAGGTGCTTGGAGGCGTCCCAAACTGAACTGAGTGCAGAGTTGTACTGTATTTAGATGTGGGAGGTGAGACGGGCTGCATATTTCCAAGAGCCACGCCTGTCCTACGGCTTTCTTCTCCTCTCGGACTGGATGAAGACATTCAGGCTTTACAAGCCATCTGATGGAATCAGCTAAGAGAACTGGAGGCCATTCCGACCCAGAGGGAATGTCCTTTTCTGAAAACACAGTGCCCTCCTCCTACGGTTGACCAGGCATGCCCTTCTGTAGAGAAAGCAGAGCATGTCGAAGCCGTGTTTTGTGGTGAGCACCATGACCGTGGTAGGCCTTTTTCTAGATGGAATCACCTGGGGGCTCCCTGATGCAGTCATTTCCTTTGGAAGACCATGAAGCAAAACGTGAGACTGCTTTAAAGAACAGATCAGACTGGGATCTTCAAGAAAGGAGCACGTGCTCATTTACAGCTAGCTGCTGGGAGAGACCAGCACCTGTGAGGTCATTGCCACCAGAATAGCTCCCTGCTAAAGAGCAAACGGATAGCCCTGGCATTAACCCTCCTGGTTAACATCCCCCATCCCACAATGCGCCTTGGATCAAATCTGGAGTCATCCCAAGTGCTTCCTCAGCCGGGTCCTCTGGGGCTGCAGAACCTGCCCCAGACCCCTTCCTCCCCACTCACGCCCTGTCCTTGCTCAAACCCCCCCCCCCAGAGGCTCCCCCCCCCATACTTTCTCTCCCTGACCCTTTTCCCTACTCCAACCCACCCTACGCATCCATCTCGTTAAAAGGGCTCCTTGCAGAAATGCCACGGGACAGCTCGCATCCGAAACTTCTTCCTCCAGTTTCAACATCCTGGTAAGACGTGGCTCCAGCCTGTCTTCACAGGTTTTCTAACTTTTACTGAATTACAAGCATCCCGTCTGCTTCCCAAACCTGATTTCTTGGGACCTCTGGACAATCAAGTCTTCACACACTTCTTCCAGCCATGCTGTTTGCCAGGCTCTTAGCAGCCCTCTCCTCCCACGCCCAGCTCACACGGCCCCCTTCCCTGACACACCCTTGAGTCACCTCCGTGGACCCCACACAGGAATCTACTCCTCCTTCTGCTTCGAGCAGGAACAAACAACTCTTGGCCTGTTCCATCTCCCGCCAGTTGTGTCTGCATGCTTTGTCTTATCAGATGACAGGCAGTACAAACAGGGATTGTTACTTAACTTTATGCAACTCCTACGTAAAGTGGAGAGCTTCACGTATAACAGGTGCACTTCCTTATTATTTTTATCCTCGCCCAATGATTTCAGAGAGAGAAGAAGGGAGTGGAGAGAGAAAGAAACATCGATCAGTTGCCTCCCATAGGCTCTCTGACCGGGCATCAAACCCACAACCTTTTGGTGCAGAGGATGACGCTCCAACCCACTGAGCCACCTGGCCAGTGCCAACAGGTGCACTGGAAACGTCTGCTTTGTGAGTGAAAACGTAATGTGGTGGCAGGAGAATGCTTTCCTGGAAACTTAGGAAGCATGGATGATTTTGGAAAATAGATTCAGGAGGCGAACAAGAAAAACAGGACGTGATTCATATTCACAGAGAGACAGCCCACACGAGTCACAGGGATCACAAAAACCATTCTCGTTGGAGGCCATGGTTTGAGAATCAATTGTTGTGGCGCATAAAGGCTGAGGCAGCCGATGAATGTATCACTACACCTCTTCCCGATGACAGAGTGACAAGGAGAACAGTGGCATGGCCAAGGTCACGGACTCCCTGGCGGAGGAGGTTGCAGATTGCACCTTGCCCCCCCCCCAGGGGTCCCAACCCAGGGCTCACAGCAGACCCTGGGGTGCCACGCAGAGGCCAGGGGACGTCTGAGGAGCAGCTTCTGAACGTCCCTCTGGGTGGAGGGGAAGGAGACAAGCAACCTCCAGACCTTCTCTCCACACAACACCCTGCACTCGGGTCCACCCCTGCCAGCCTGGCTGTGGTGCTGGGCAGTGGCAGGAACGTCAGGGCCATGTCAGTGAATCCAGCCAAAGGTGAGGCAGCGCCCCCGGCTGGTGCAGAGCATCGTCCTGGGGTTGCCAGAGGCTGAGGAAACACAAAGCTGCCACAGACTCGCGAGGAAGAACCAAGTCCACCTCTGTTCCTCGTTCAGAGAAGTGACAATGCGGTCTGAAGGCCGCTCTCAGCCACGCTCTTGCTCAGCTATGTGATGAAACTGCTGGAAGAGCCCCTCTTTCCCAGCATCCCTGCTGCTGGCATCATTTGGAAAATATTGATGTTTCCACACTTTTGCAAGGTCAGAAGCGATCGCTGGAGGTGTGCGGGACTTCTTACAAAAGGGTAAGTGAAAGACAACCCCTCCCCGAGGGACAGACAAGGAGAGTGCAAGCAGAGCTTCCCCCAGACTCTGACCTTCGCACACGATTACCATCACTCCCTTTTGAACAATCAGTCGCATGCCCATAATGCTTTGATGCTGTCGGGTACACAAACATCTAACAGTGTGTCCAGATACTGGTCTTCCTCTCTGTGCACCCTCCAAGCCAAAGAACTAATACCAGGTCACCCAGGACAATCCATAGGCCCCTAAAGGAAGGCTGCATCAACTCAGGCACAGCGATGCTCGGGAATCTGTTCTTGTTTTCTAATAGGATGAGTTTGGGGGCTTTTTCTGCCCTTTCCCATTCATTCCTTCTTGCTTGTTATAATGAAAAGTTCTATATGGAGCCACTGATCTTTGTCAAGTAAGACTCAGAGAGAAAAAGAGAGAGAGAGAGGGAGGGAGGGAGGGGGAGGAGAGAGAGAGATTGATTGATTCATACTTTAAGGTGTCTATTCTAAAGGATACAGGATACTTTTATCAGAAGTGTTCATCTTCTAAAGAAGTCTTCCCCGGATGTGGGTAAAAATCAGCTCACTTGACTCCTGAACACTCTACAGCTCCTGAGAGCCAGCGACTTTCCTTTGCTAAAGGCACACGATGGGTACGCAAATGCTGGGCGGCATATTCGCCCCCAGGAGCCGCTACCAGACCCCTGCGCTGGGATTTAGCAGAACACAGGACTCAGATGTATGCCGTACCCTAAACCAGGCCTTTTTACTGCAGCTCCCCAGCATCCAGACCCCAAGGTCCCTGTCCACAAGGATTGTCCTGCAGCGCAAGGGGCACTTCTGCAGGCAGTACCCACCTATGTTCTCTCCGGGGGCAACAGCGCCCGGAACACGCTCGGTCGGCCGTGACTCTCAGCCAGCTGCCGCCAGCTGCCACCAGCGTGCACCCTGTGCTCTGCCCCGTATGGTCTGGGTTCATGTCCACAGCCCAGCTCCTGACAGAGCAGAGACGCAGCTCCGGACTGGCAGACGTGAAGCGTTTGCCTCGATGTCCCGCAACCCGAGTGACACAAGACTGTCCTCACACCACCAGGCTTTATGTTTTCTTATTTTTTAATGTTTTATTTATTTATTTTTAGAGAGAGTGGAAGAGAAGGAGAAAGAGAGGGAGAGAGACATCAGTGTGGGTTACCTCTCGCTCACCCCCTATTGGGGGCCCAACCTGGCCCGCAACCCAGGCATGTGCCCTGACTAGGAATCGAACCGGCGGCGACCCTTTGGTTCACAGGCTGGCGCTCAATCCCCTGAGCCATAGCAGCCAGGGCTCAGCAGGCTTTATCTTGCGGGCTGTCCCGTCACACGTTGGCCACAGACTCCACTGGCCACTCTTCACGCTGCCTGCCCTCTCTGACCCTCGCTAAATGGCGTTCTCGCAGGTTGTCCCTCCAACTTTCCACACTGTCTTTTAATGAAGTGGCACATAAGTGCCCTCCCCCACCCTACAACATTAGAGGGGAGGCAGCCCAGATGCTGGTCCTGGTCACCCAGGAAAGGTACGGATGTGGAAATGGGTACTGCCTGGGTTTGAATCCCAGCTCTGCCAGCTCTAATGGGGAAGCCTAAACGAGTTCCTTTTAACATGGCCGTGCCTCAGTTTCCTCCCCTGTAAAAGGGGGCTATTAGGAGGGCCCACCTCTAAGTGCTGCTGAGAGGGCTGAATGAGTTAATATGGATACCCAAGGCAGAGAAGGCCCTCGACAGACAGATGGACAGAGGCGGGGACCGCCCATCTCTGCCTCTGGGCCTCCCTCAGGCCAGGGCCACAGCCATTGGCCCTGCAGAGGCCGGCCCGCCGGCACCAGCGCCCGGAATCTCCCTCTCCGGAGATGTTCCCTGAGAGCAGCTAACCCTCCTCGACAGCCTCTCCTGAACTCTGTCCTTCCCTGGGCTCCTGCGGATGGCGAGAGCATTCTTCCATTTTGAATTATTAATCTAATCCGACACAAATCTCATCTCTAATGCAGGCAAGAGAGAGGCCCTGTCAAGGTTCATACACATAAAAATCAATTCAAACACAGTTCTAGGAAAGCTGCTGCTGCCCAAACTATGGTGGCGGCTCCGAGGCGGGAGCGTGGGGTGCGGCGTCGCTTTTACATATTTGGTGACTTCGAGGAGCTCCTCGCGGAAGGTGGCAGCCAGCTAAATGAGGTCGCCTGCCATACGGGCTCACACACTTCGGGATTTTACACACTGGTCCCATGAAGGTGAGTAACCCTCCATAATGCACCGCTGAGTAAAAGAAGTAAGTTCCAGAACAACATAGCAGGGGGAGCCATTTAAATTTAAAAAAGGTGGAGGGTGGGGGGAACACATGGTTCTGAAAAGAGATCTCACTTTTATTTTTATTTTATTTTTTAATTCATTACTATTTCTCAAACGATTAACTGAGGACATATCCATCGATCCCAGAGAGCCGGGGAGGGAGGGGCATTGATCAGTTGCCTCCTGCGGGCGCCCCATCTGGAGGCTGAACCCGTGACCCTTTGGTATTCAGGACAACACGCCAACCCACTGAGCCACACTGGCCAGGGCTGGTTTCACTTTTGATTACCAGACACTTTTCTCTATTGACCCATTCCTTCGATTAAAAAAACCATTCAGTGACACACTTGCACTTGGCTCTGGAGTCCTGATTTGTCTCATAATGAAATAGGTGTGCGCGTTTGGAGCGCACACCCGTGGTTGGATGGGGGCGCAGAGAGGTGCGGGCTGTGGAAGAAAGGCTAACCCCTAGGGGGCGTCCCGGTGGAGCTGACTGAAGAATCCCGAGAAGTTCTCAGGGGGCCAGGCCCTTTGGTCTGCAGGTCTGCTTTAGTTACTAGAGTCCAAACAACTACGGAAATGTAAAAGTTAAAGCAGAACGGCCCTGGCCAGTGTGGCTCAGTGGGTTGGGCGTCGCCCCTCAAAGCAGGGGAGTCACCGATTCGATTCCCAGTCGGGACACATGCCCAGGCTGCGGCCTCATCCCCTGTTGGGGCGTGTGCGAGAGTCAACCGATTAATGTTCTTCTCCCTCTCTTCCGGCCTCCCTTCCCCTCTCTGTAAAAATAAATAAATAAAATCTTCTTTAAAAAAAAAAAAAGCAGAATGGCTTAATATGATCAAGTTGACCTAAGGGACTTCTCAAATAGCAAATATTCATAGCATTCATTTTAACAAACACATGAGTCCGCACAGTAAGAACACACCTAAACGACTACAAAAGCTTTTAGCAAATTGAGCCACCACAATAAAATGTTACCTTAGCATGTCTTCACCCCCCTTGAAGTAGCCCCCGTGGGGAGAATAAGAAGTTGGCCGAAAAGGTTTACATGGCTCACTGCTAAAAACCAACAAAGACAAAATTACCCTTAAGAAGGAATTATTTCCCATCGTCCGTCCATTACTTTCCACAGTTCTGGTACACTCGAAGGTGATTAAATCTTCCGTTGCACTGGATTTGAAAAACGCGAACAATGGCTTTTCTCGAGACTTTTTTTATCTTCAGAACCCTATTTGGTGAGGCCTGTTGCTATTTCTGTCGCGTTTCTTTGCTCGACCACTTGTGCGGCGTGGACGCCTGAGAGCCCAGCTCTGTCACAAGAGAAGGCCGTACAAAGTCACAACAGAAAGGAGCTCCCGGCCAGTGACTCTCACTTGCCCAGCTGAACGAACGAAACCGGAGAGTGTGCAGATGAAGCTGTTGGTGTTCGGTAAGTTATTCTGAAACATCACTTTGTGTGCGTGAGTCTGTTTAAACCCTCACCTGAGGATAGGCAGAGAGAGAGAGAGAGAGAGATCGCGATCAGTTGCCTCCCGCTGTGTTTTTAAAGCTTCTCTTTGCTAGATGCTGCACCCTCATCACCATAAATTTCCACGACTATCTGCCACTTTTATTGCATCTGACACGGACTCGGCCACGCAGTCCAAGAAGACTGCTGAACGATTTGTGTGCGTCTGTACCGAGCACTAAACATCCGTGCTGAAGACCACTGTTATAAACATGCCAAACGCGTGCAGACACACGCTGACTCCTCATTCGAGGGTCGTGCGGTCGACGTGTGACGTGGACCCACACCTAAGACGAAAACAAGGGGCAAAAGCCGAGAAGAAAGTGCCAGCTCCAAATTGTCAGCTGAAAGAGGCAAGGGAGAAACACGATGAGCCGTCCTGAGTGGGGACTGAGGGCTGGAAGGGTTCCTGAAAAGCACTCCCTTGCCCACACAGAGCACAGATGCTGCACTCCACCCTCTTCCCGAGGCTCCCGGCCAGTTTCAGGGCCACGGGAAGGAACAAGCAGATGGCTCAATGGGCACGAGTCAAAAGGAAGTCACATTCGCCCTGTTGGGCTTCCTAGCAACTGGGCTGGCGATGCCGAAAAAGCCAGTGGGCTCCGAGGAGAGATGCCACAGGGGACCCGGAGCCCAGTGGCCGGCAGAGGAGGGGAGGCCTCCAGACACCCCCTGCTGGCAAGACGAATCCCCTGCCTTTGGACATCCACACTGCTCGCCCTGTGGGGACCTCAGTTTCCCCAGCAGCTCCAGCTCCAGCCTGCCTGGCGGTGCTGCCAACTTCCTGACCACTCAGGGCCTTTCACAGCACAGGGGCCTCAGGTGAGGAGTCCAGCCCAACCATCAAAGAGTAACTTCCCCTTCTCCATGGAGGGCAGGGCCCAGGCACCCCTAACACACTTTGAGCAGCTGGACAAAAGGCCCATGTGCCAAGAAAGGCAGGCATGTGCACGGGCCTTAAAAACAGCCCCTAAAACCCTGGCTGGCATAGCTCAGTGGATTGAGCGCAGGCCTATGAACCAAAGGGATGCAGGTTCGATTCCCAGTCAGGGCACATGCCTGGGTTGCGGGCCAGGTCCCCAGTGGAGGGCACATGAGAGGCAACTACACACTGATGTTTCTCTCCCTCTCTTTCTCTGTCCCTTCCCCTCTCTCTAAAAATAAATAAATAAAATCTTAAAAAAAAAAAAAAAAACAGCCCCTAAGTAACTTGGAGGCCAGGGATTCCTGATAGGCAGTGAAGAGGAGTTACGCTCAGGCAGGAAATGCTTTTACGGGAGTTATGAAAATCTGCACAGGAAATACATCCCCAGGACAGCCCTACTGGCCAAAGGAAGTCTTGGCATTATTAAATGGTGCCAGGTCGCCCTGAGCCCTGGCAATGCCACTGCATTTTGCCACGTCCCCTGTGGCCCCCTCTAACCAGTGATGCCCATGAAAGCCTCAGGGCCTCCCTTTCTCACCCAGTGGGTGGCAGGTCAGCCACTGTCAGACAGGAAATGGAATTTATAGTTACAAATACAACTTGGGAAATGAATACAGTTTCCCAGGTGTTTGGCAAAGATGTTTCAAATGCATTCTATTTCAGACTCGTAACAACCGTCCAAGCTGGGTAACATCAACCTCCTCGCACATGTTTTACAAACAGGTAAGGGCACCGAGTGGCCACACAGTGAGGCTATGAAGTCCAAATTCAGATCCAAGTGTGTCTGAGTGAAAAAGAGTCTAAAACGCAGACTCTTTTCAATATCTGCCAGCCCAGAAACTCGGGGCGTACCCCAGGAAGTCACAAGTAAAAACAATTTAGGAGAAGCAAGGAAAGGACACATAATGGGGATAAAGATTTTGAGTCATTCTAAATTTCCATGGGAAGCAAATTAACAGAGACGTAAGAAATTCTCATTGGACGACACAGAGCGTCTGAGGAGGGGCCCACATGAAAGGGTTGCCTGCCCACTCCTCTCCGGGCCAGGCCACAGCAGGGCAAGAGCCTTTGCCAGTCCACCGGGGGGTACCACCCAAGACAGAGTAACTCAAGATCAAAGCTCCAGGACTCCTGTGGAAGCTCCAGACCTCTCCATGCCGCCGGAGGGAATGTGAGTGGTACAATCCCCTCAGAAAATGGTGTGGTAGTTTCTAGAAAAGTAAAACACACAGACACCAGACGGCCCACTCCTAGATACGGACCCAACGAAAATGAAAGCTTGTGTCCACCTGAAGGCCTGGACACGAATGTCCGCAGCGGCTTCACCTGTCATGGCCCAAAGCGGGCAGTGCCCACCCGCAGGGGAAAGAAAAGCAGACTGTGGTATGCCCATACAGCTTAGTCTGCCCAGGCTGCTGTAACAAAATGCCGCAGCGTGGGTGGCTCGAAAAGTTAACAGAAGTTAATTTCCTCAATGTCCTCGGGGCCGGGGGCCGAGATAAGGATGACAAGGGCTCTCCTCCTGGCTTGCAGACGGCCACCTTCTTGCTAGGTCCTCACATGGCTTCTCCTCTTCTTACGATCCCGACAGGATTGGGATCCCGCCCTCAGGACTTCAGTTCATCTTCGTTGCCTCTTCCAAGCCCTGTCTCCAAATATGGTCACACTGAGGGTTAGAGCATCCGTAGTGGGACCCAGTCCGGCCCGTATAATGGAATGTTACTCAGCAACAAAGAGATGAAGGACTGATCCTCCCAAACGAAACAGGTGGATCTCAAAATAATTATGCTGAAAGAAACCAGATGCGTCCCCCTCCAAAAAAAGTATACTACATGACTCCATTTCTGTAATTTACATAAAATTATATAGAAGATATAAATTTACATAAAACTCTAGAAATTGTAAATTAATCTACAGTGATAAAAGTAACAGATCCACCCTGGCCGGGTGGCTCGGTTCATTGGAATGTCGTCCTGTGAACCAAAACTGTTGCAGGTTCGATTCCCAGTCAGGGCCCATGCCTGGGTTGTGGGCCAGGTCCCCAGTAGGGGGCGTGCAAGAGGCAACCGATCAGTGTATCTCTCACACACTGATGTTTCTCTCCTCTTTCTCCCTTCCTTCCCCTCTCTCTAAAACGTAAATAAATAAAACCTTTTTAAAAAACTCATTAAACGTGTGTAGTGTATTATCAGACATCAATATTACACGTCACTAACGACACACTGATAAAGCTGAAAAAACCCTGGCCTCTTCCTTGCTTCATCTTTTTCTTCTTTAACATCAGTAGGTTTCGATGTGTTTCCAGTTTGAGGGCTGCTCAGAGGTCATGTAGATTCTGGATGTCTTCACAGAGAGAGAGAGTCCTCGCACTTTCCCCACCATTTCAAATTAAATGTACATGTCACTCCCAAAGCCTCCAGGAATGCGAGAGCGATTATTTTTAACTTTTTACTGTTGTATCTCAATTACCTTCAACTTATTAGACAGCTGATCTATTAAGTTCTCAGGATAGGACCCAGTGGGGATCAATTTTAAAATTAAAAAGATTTTTAAGAGTCTACTCTTAGAAGTTCCATCATAATTTCAAATTTCACTGAAAACAATTTGAATGTTAACACTCCTCTGGAGAAATTCCAATCCAGCCTGCAGAAATAGGAAGAGAGCAGAGACGGAGTGCTGGCCGGGGGGGACACGAGCCAAAACCGGTCTGCACTTCTGCCAGGACACTCTGCAAACACACCGCTAAACCGTGTGACTAGGCCACTGAGCAAACATACCCACGTGATTGGAAAATGTGCATCTGTGCGCGCACACACACACACACACACACATACATACACACACAAAAGAACCCACAAACATTTACAGCAGCTTTATTCATAATGGCCAAAATCTGGGAACAACGAAGATGCACTTCACTGGTGAATGGATAAACAAACTGTGGTATGTCCATACAATGAATATTACTAAGCGATAAACAGAAATGAGTTCTCACACCACAAAAAGACATGGTACGTGAAAGAAGCCCGTCAGAATAGGCTGCCTGCTGTATAAAAGGCAAAACCAGAAAGACGGAGAAGAGACTAGCAGCGGCCAGAGGTCCGACGGGAAGGAGTGGGGTTGACCACGCGGGGTACCGGGGCTTTTTCAGGCAGTGAATTATTCTGTACCATACAGTAATGGTGGACACAGGACCCTGTGCATAAAGAGTGACCCCTAATGTACGCAGGAAGGGGAGAGGATCCCAGGATGGAATACAGAATGTGACAAACCATGACAAATGGTACTACAAAGGCATGAAACAGCTCACTGAAGGGAGGTGAGGAAAGGCCCGGGCTCACCTTTGCAGAAGAAAGTACAGGCCAGGCCCTGGCTGGTATGGCTCAGTGGTTGAGCACCAACCTGCGAGCCAAAGGATCGCCAGTTCAATTCTCAGTCAGGGCACATGCCTGGGTTGCAGGCCAGGTCGAGAGGCAACCACACAGGGATGTTTCTCTCCCTGCCTTTCTTCCTCCCTTCCCCTCTCTCTAAAAATAAATAAATAAAATCTTAAAAAAAAAAAAAGACAGTGTGGGCCAGGATTTGAGTGTAGTTTTCGGATCCCGGCTCTAAAGCTTAACAAGGTCCCCAAGGGGGGACTGTGCAAAACCTGTGAAAGGGGGGCTGTGATGAGGTGGGCTCCGTGCCACAGGGAAGAGGGCCAGACCCACGGCCTCACCCGCATCTGGCCCAGAGTCCCTGCCCAAGTCCTGACCAGGATGCCGGCCCTCACCCCCCCGAATCCCCCCAACCCCTGTCTGACCTATTCCCTGCCCCCACCTACTGTCCCAGCCGCTGCCTCCATGGCAACCAGCACGCCTCCTCCTTGTTCCCTCCCCAGGGCCTGGCCTCTTGCTGTTCCCTTGGTCTTGAACGCATGGGTCCCCCCACTCCCCGCCCCACATACCCCCACGGCGGCTCCCTTGCTTCCACCCAGGGCTCTGCCCAAGTGTCACCATCTCTGCAGGGCCGCCCTTCCCCCACCAGCCACGCTCCTGCCCTCCAATCCGACCGTACTTCCTCATCACCGTCGTCTGACGTACGTTTAAAGGACGAACCTTACTTTTTAGAGCAGTTTTAAATTTTCAGAAAAATCAAAAAGACGGTACCAATGTAAGGTCATTCCCATAGAGCCTACTTCCCTGTTATTAACATCTTATATTAATGGGTGATATTGATACACTACTAATAACTTTGTTCAATTTTCTCAGTTTTCACCTAATGTCCCTGTTCCGGCCCAGGATCCCATTCAGGATACATTTAATTGAGATGTCGAGACTTTGCTAAAGTGACTAATTTTTAAGCTGTAGGTTTCACCGAGTCTTGCCCTTCCCATTTCGCGCCGGTCAAGTTGCTCCACCGGGAAACTTGGGAGCCAGGCCTCATTCTCAGCAGCTTCAACAGCTTTCTCTGGGTAATGGTTTATTTGGGTCAACAGCTTGAATATTTTATTGCATTTTGCCCTTATTTTTTTTTTATAAACATAAATAGGAGAAAAACAGAAGAAAGGAAACTCCGACACAAGCAATTGGGAGACGCCAGCTCGCAGCGATGAACAGGAGGGAGATCTCTCAGGTCCAACTGCACCCCAGTGAGTCCCCACGGGTCACCTGGACCGGTGCCACGGGCTGGAACCCCCAGCCAAGGCTGTGCGTGAGTGGAGACCCTGTTAGACACATGCATGTCCTTCCTACCCACTCCTCTTTGGTCCCTTTTCAGGAAAAGTATCAGAGGTCCCCTGCTCATGACATCCGCTTGGCAACCTCTTTCTGTGTGCTTTGGGGACACGTGCCTTAGCTGAGAATCGAGTTCCATTCATTCACCAGTAATTGCTGAGCAGATAAAATCTGCTAAGCACTGAGCATGTCCTTCAAAGCGTGTCCTTTCTCACTCACCCAGAGCCCAGCACACAGCGTGTTCTAAATACGCACAGAACTCGTGAGAAGGTTTCAGTGCCTCGAACAGGAGGGACAATGCCCATCAATACTAACTGCATAGGCCTAGGGACAAGTCTCCGTACTATCCGAGAATTCTAGCCTTTGGAAAAGCACACAATTGAGAAAACAATCAAATTTACAAAGCCGACCCAGAACTTGACCTCAATTAGACCAAATGCCACATGCAGGAGGTACTCTCAGTGGGAAGTAAGGCAATTCCCAAAAGGCACAAGTGGTAAAAACTAATGCAGAAGTTCTTTTTTAAACCTTGTAAAGAAAATTGGAGCGAGTCAAACCTTTGTGAACAACCCGGTCTCCATGACCGCCGTGAGAGGGGAAAGCATTCATTCATTCGCTTGTTCGTTCAGTTAGCACCACTAGCGGATGCCCGAGGATGCCCGCTCCGTACCCAGTAGGCAGGCTAGATACAAGGGCTGCAAAGAGTCTGGTGTGGTACCCGCGTCAGCCATATTTACAGGTACCCCGACTCTAACCAACAGCCACCGGTCATGGGTCAAGCGCTGTCCGCAACCGGACTCGGCAGTTTCCTAGACAACTGGTACCCACAGCTTGCTGGGGTTCCAACACCAAGAGCACATGTCACCTGGGCTGCCTACGTCCTTGGGTCCCAGACCTTAAAAAGACAAGAGCTTTTTAACAAGCTCCCAAAGTAGGAGAAGCAAGGCCAGGCAGAGGGGGACGGTAGAAGCTCAACTCCAGCTCTCTCACTCTGAGTAACTAGGCCGTGAGGAAGGGCCGCAGAGCCGGCAAGTGATGTATGAAGTGCCCATGAGGAAAAGGCAGGGCAATGACCTGCTGGAGTCCATCTGGCGTTTGCGGAGATGACGGGTTAATAAGCGTGCACAGCAATCCCGTCCGTACACTACCTGCCAACACGCAAACATCGAGGCTGCTTCGTTTACAGACTCCTCCAGCAATACCACCAAAGGCCTAAGGAAGGCGGACCCGACCGCTCACACTGCTCACATTCACCCACGAAGGGATGGCACATCTTGTCTGCCCACGTCAGTGTTGTTTGAACAGTTACTGTGACCCCCTGTGAATCTATAATCACTTCCAAAATGAAAAAAAAATGTAACGCCTTACTTTTGCTATCCAAAAAGATGGGAAAGGACGTTGTTCTTTAAAAGGTACGAACTAAAAGGAAAGTAAAACCAGCAACAGCGGCCAAAAGTCCATCCAGGCATGCGCACTCACGTCCTCATGTAACCTCGCTGTTCACTCTGGGATCACCTACAAACCAAGACGCGTGTTTACAGAAAAGCACACTTTACCTTTTCGCTGCGGAAGGTCTTGCATGTTGTCCTCTAGGAAGGTCTGACCAATGAAGACATCCAAGTCCTAGAAAAACAAATTGTTTCCTAAGATCAAATTGAAAAACCATTCCTACAATATCAATAGCAAGTGAAACTTTTACAAGCAGAAAGGTTCCCTTTTAACCCCTACCCCCACACACCATTCTGCCAATTGCAGAGCAAACCTAGCCCTGAAGACCAGCTAATGACCACCCGGAGATACCCTCCCAACTCGACTTCTCTGCCAAAGAAAAAGTTTAAGGCAATATAACACTGAGGGAAGACCCAAGGAGGCTGGCAGAATGTCTTGCAGAGAGGAGAAAAGGAAAAGAATTAAGTGGGAATGAAAAACCACAGACATTTTTTTAAGAAATACAGCCCTGGCCGGTGTGGTTCAGTGAATTGAGCGCTGGTCTGAGAACCAAAGGGTCGTCGGTTCGATTCCCAGTCTAGGGCACATGCCTAGGTTAAGGGCCAGGTCCCCAGAAGGGGGCGCTCAAGAGGCAACTACACATTCATGTTTCTCTCCCTCCTTTCCCTTCTGTCTAAAAATAAGTGTCTTTTAAATAAAATAAATATTATTCCACTGATTTCAGTTCCACATTGGTGCCTGTCTTCTTCCACGACCATGTGCTCCTTGGTGAAGGAGATGTAGCAAAACCGAACCACAACACACGCTGTCCTCAGCCAGATCTGGGGCCAGGGCAAGGGTTTTTCTTTCACTTTTTCTTTTCAATTACAGTTGACTTTCAATATTATTCTGTATTCATTTCAGGCATACAGCAGAGCGGTGTTCCCCTCCATATTTCAAGTACCTACCTGGCACCCAACAAAGTTATTACTCCTTTCCTTAATGAATGGATTTGTGCACTGCCTACCTCTTAAAAGATACTGAGATGCCTAAGACTAAAAGGCAGAGACAGTAAAGCATTAAAATGAGGCGGAAAAAGACACAAGTTAAGGAAGTGTTCCACTATTTTTAATCCATATAATTCACATCCCATAAAATTCGCCCTTTTAAAGGCAAACTGAATGGCATGTGTTCTTTAGGGCATTCGCAAAGCTGTGCAACCATCGCCACTTACCTAATCCCGGAACTTTTCATCACCTCCCCCCAGAATCAGCCAGGAGCAGTCGCTCTCCAGTCTCCCTTCCTCCCAGCCCCACCACCACCACGGCACTTCCTGTCTCTGTGGATTTGTCCACTGTGGGCATTTCCCATAAACCGGATGCCCTCTTCTGTGCTGGGCTCCTTCCTCTTAGCGTGTCTTCAAGGATGCCCCATGCCGCGGGAGGTATCAGGACCACATTCCTTTTTCATGGCCGAGTAATATTCCACTGTGAGGACATACCGCTACTGTTCAACCGTCCACCAGCTGATGGTCTTCTGGGCTGTTCCCACTTTTTGGCTATTCTGAGTAATGTTGCTATAAACATTTGTGTGCACGTTTTTGGGTACGCATATGTTTCCAGTTCTCTCCAGCAGACACTGAGAAGTGAAAGTGCTGGGTCCTCTGTTAGCTGTATGTTTAACTCCTTGGGGGCCAGACTGGTCTCCCACTGGCCATGCAGGAGGGTTTCAAGGCCTGCACATCCTCAACAACACCTGTTAGTGTCCATTTATCATTACCACCATCCTAGATGGTGTGAAGTGGTGTCTCGATGAGGTCTTGACTTGCGTTTCCCTGATGACTAAGGATGTTGAGCATCTTTTCACGTGCTTATCGGCCACTTGTATACCTCCTTTGAAGGAATGTCTCTTCAGGTCCTCTGCCCATTTCTTAATTGGTTTATGTGTCTTTTGGTTGTTGAGTGGTAAGACTTCTCTGTATATTAAGGACACTAGACCTTTTTCAGGTATATGATTTGTAAATATTGTTTCCCCTTCTCTGGGCCTGCTTTCCACTTCCTTGATAGTAACCCCACCCCGAAAGACAGAAGTGTTGAATTTTGATAAAGTCGAGTTTATGTACTTTTTCTCTGGCTGCTTGGGCTTTAGGTGTTACATCTAAGAAACTACTGTGTACCTAACCAAGGTCACTACGGTTTACCCCTATGTGTCCTTAACTAAAATTTTGCTCCAAGGCTTAAATATCTAGAACGCAGAATATCAGTAGAAGATCTTTTTAAGGTTCTTGCTACTGAGTACAGCACCCACCTTTCTATGGTCTCTTACCCAAGAGTTCCTGGGAGCTTTGGAACCAGCCCAAGGGGCCTCGGCACCTACGCTGTGACCTCTGCCAGGAATGCTCCCCACTCCTCGGCCCTCCTACCAAGTCACATTTCATTTCTGCAGAGAAGCCTGCCTGACCTCCCTGACAAGTCAGGACACTTCCTGCTGGGAGCCCACACTATGCCAAGTTCACGTACCTGTCCCCTGTACTTATCATACTTGTAATTTCACGTTTATTTGTGTGGCTATTGAAATAACATCGCCCCCACTGGACTGAGTGCTCCATGAAGACAGGGACGTGCCTATATAGGTCTTTGCTGACCACATTATCTCCAGTGCCCAGCCCAGCACCTGGCACACAGCAGGGACTTGCTAACACGTCTGCTGGTGGAACAGATGAGTAAACATAGGTTAGGGGAGTAAATCAAAGGGTCATGGGCAAGGATCTCTTGAGCAAAGAGGTGAACGAGGGAAATCAGAGAATGCTTCCTGGAAAAGGTGACGCCTGAGCTGAATCCCAAGCAGCAGTCTTCCAGCTGGGGACACGGACCTCGGCACCGGGAGACTCTCTGTGGAGTTCACACACAGAAGGGGGGACACTCTGAAGATGACCCATTTCAGACCACGACTTCTGTGAGCGCCCCTTCCCGGACAGACCTGACCTAACAGACGGAAGAAAGGGCTGTGACCTCCCTTGCCCTCCCTCTGCACAATTGCCTTGTCCCACTGTCCCAAAGACCCGCCCTCAACGCCCAGAGCCTTACTCCAGTGAGTTATCCCAACGAGAAAGCTTCAGAACAAGATTTAAAAAAGCGGGGAAGGGAGAACAAAGCAAAGAATTTCAACAAGAGAGACTGAAGGGAACAGGGCCTATTTCATCCAATTCCCAGCACACCTCCGAGCTCTGTCTGTCTTAGAAGAGTGTAATGAATGTTCGTTCGTCACAGGGAGGGACACCAACGGATCTATCTGATTAAAAATACAGTCATCACACCACACACAAAAATCAACAAAAAAGGGGCCACCGACCTCAATGAAAGAGCCCAGAGCATAAAACTCTTAGAAGAGAACAGAGGAGTAAATATTCTCAATTTTCAGTTACTGACAAGTTGGACTTCAACAAAATGGTGCTTCAAAAGACACCATTAAGAAAATGTTTGTAGGGGTCAAATATGTAGAAAGGGGAGAAGATGACTATGGGTGGTGAACACACAGGGTGATATACAGATGATGTACTATAAAATGGTGCCCTTGAAACCTATGTAATTGTATTAACCAGTTACCGTGATAAATTAAATAAAATTTCTTTTAAAAAGAAAATATGTGTAAATTATATGCAGGCATGCTGTGGAGATATTACCAGTTTGGTTCCAGACTACCACAACAGAACACACATCGCAATAAAGCAAGTCACACAACTTTTTTGTGGCTTCCCAGTGCATAGAAAAGTTATGTTTAGAGAGAGAAGAGGGGAGAGAGGAAGAGGGGGAGAGAAACATCCATGTGTGGTTGCCTTTTGCACACCCTCAACTGGGGGCCTGGCGCACAACCCAGGCATGTGCCCTGACTGGGAATCTAAACGACGACCCTTTGGTTCTCAGGCCGGCACTCAATCCACTGAGCCACCCCAGCCAAGGCAAAAATAAATAAATAAAATGATTTTTTTAAAATTATGTTTACACTATGCTGTAGTCTTTTAAGTGTGTGATAGCATGATGTCTAAACAAACAAGGTACATACCTCAATTTAAAAATACTCATGTGTCCATCAGTGGAAGAATGGATCAACCAAATGTCTCTCTCACACACACACACACACACACACACACACACGCAGTGGGATATTATTCAGCCTTCAAAAGGAAGGAAATTCTGATACATGCTACTACATGGATGAATCTTGAGAATGTTACCCTAAGTGAAATGAGCCAATCACAAAAGGGCAAATACGGAATGACTCCACCCAGGCGAGGTACCTAGAGTTGTCAGATTCATAGGAACAGGAAGCCGAATGGCGACTGCCAGAGGCTGAGCAGAGGGAGAGATGGGGAGTGGTCTGATGGGTAAGGGGTTTCGGTTTTGCAAGATGACAACGCCGTGGAGACCGGCTGCACTATTCGTTAGCACTACTGAGCTCAACAGTTTAAAATGATTAAGATGGTAAATTTTATCACATGCATTTTACCAACAATGAGCCACCACTTCACACCTCCTGGGATGGGTACAATAGAAAGGACAGGTGTCAGTGGGAACATGAAGAAACCAGAATTCTCATACATCATGGGGGGGGGGGGGGAAGGGACAATGCAGCCACTCTGGAAAGCACCTTGGCTGATTCTTAAAAGTTAAACATCAATTGACCACATGACTCAGCACTTCGACCCAGCTGCCCAACAGAAATGAAATTGTCTTTGCATGAACAAAGACTTGTCCTGGCAGTTCACAGAAGCATTATCCACAATAACCAAAATTGGGAACAATTCAAATGTCCATCAGCGGACAGGTAGCGGTCTTGGCCTCCATCGCCCTGGGCCTGGCACAAAGATGACCGTAAAAAACATAAATGTCAGTTTGGTGCTTTCGAGATCCAATTCTTTCTAGGGCAACATGGACCTGGCTGATTTTTCCCGGACCCTGAGCTCCCAAGCCGTGCCCAACCCTGCTATCCTTCTTCAAATGGCTCTTTCAGATCTAGGGCGGAAGCACCTGGGTCACCCCTGTACCCCCAGCACAGCCAGCACTGGCTTCAGCCGGCTCCACCCAGACGCAGAGCTGGGTGTAGGGGATACAGGTGAGCAAAGACAACACAGGTGTCCTGCCCTCCTGGGGAAGAGCTGCTCATCAAACATTAAGCAGGCAAAGTAGTAATTAAATAATCACAGATGCAGAGTTACCGCTGTGTGGTAAGGGGCAGGCAAGTGGAGGCACCCAGCAAAACCTTTACCCATATTAATTCGTTTTTACTATCAAAAGATCCTACAAGGTAAGGTCTGTTACTACCCTGTTTTCGGGATGAGAAAACACAGGCCCAGAGAAGTGGTGTGACTTGCCCAGGGTCCCACAGCAGGTCACCCACCCAGATTCACAAGCAGGTGTGAGTGCAGAAGCCTGGAGTAATGGCCAGATTTGCTGCCGCGATAAATAATGGAGGGAGGGCTGAATGGAGATTCCAAGGCGGTAAAGAGGCCGTGGGCCAGGAAGGCCTGATGCAGAGAGCACCCACCTGCACCATGTGAGGACACGCCGAGGCGGGAAGGGCCCTGCGACGCTGCTGGAGCTCCCCAAGTTCATTCCGGGGCAACGCGACCAGCCCATCATCTGCCCACTGTACAGCTGGGGAAACTGAGGCCTCGAGGAGCTGGAAAACCGAGGTTCCGAGGTACTGGCTTCGCCCCAGCCTCCCTGAGCTCCCCTTCGTGAGGTTGTTAGGGACACAGGGGCCGCAGGGAGGCCGGGCCAAGTCCGCCGGTCCTTGGGAGGACACTTAGCTGGCCACCGTGTGGTTGCACCCAAGAACGCCCCTTCCCTTCAGCCTCTCGGTTCCCACCTCGCCGGCGGCTCCGCCCCTTGGCGCCCCGCACCCAGGAAGCCCCGCCCACCGCTCCCCGGGCGGCCCCGGCGGTCTGCAGCGCCCCCTTTCGGCGGGCAGGCGCAGGCCTGCGCATCGCTTGGCTCCCTGCTTCTTTTTCCTTTCCCTTTTTCCTTTTTCCTTTCCCTTTTCCCTTTTTCCTTTCCCTTTTTTACTCAGTCACGCCTCTCCTCCCCCCTCCCTCTCGTTTTCTTTGTCATGTTTTCAATTATTCATTCTTTCATGCAACCAATATTTGTGTGCCAGGAACTGATTAAACGCTGGGAATGAAGCAAAGACAAAAAACTTCTGTGCCCGGCAGCTTAAGTTCCAACAGAGGAAGGCAACAGCAAGTCAACGGCTTTCGATTTTTCTTTTTTTTACCACCACCCACAGCTGCAATACGTTTTCCATCACTTCCCAATACATGCCTACATAAACACACCCATATGTAACATGTTCGGAGCCTCAAGTTTCGGGAACGATGCTCACCTGCAGACTGCCGGCTCCTCGAAAGCCCAACGAAAACCCGTGATTCAGCAAAGCTTGCTTTATGAGACCGGCTGCGGGGATGGAGAACACCCCCTTGACGCTCTGAGTCGGGGCAGGCATGGAAAGGAATCGTGGAGTCACTGTAAATCCATCCTGCACCCTTGGTTTTCTCGTCTTGTACAGACTTCTGTTTAAGAATGGCTGACCAGCTCAGCTGGTTAGCGCGTCGTTCCCCTAGGCCGGCGTTGCGGTTTCTATGCCGCATCACAGCACATCCAAGAATCGACCAATGAGCACTTAAATAGCAGAACAACAAAATCGACGTCTGTCTCTCTCTCTCTCTCTCTAATTAATTTGCCAAAAAAAAAGTGTAGTGCTGCTTTGGATACAAGCAATTTCGGGGCCAGTTGACTTTCAAGGGGGGAATTGGGTTGACAAGGGAAGGTCTCTAACAGAAGTGCTCATTGTAGTTTGAAAATGAGGACTGGCTTTGCCAATGAGACTAGGTGGTGAAGTGTCTACAAACCAAACGAACTGAATCAGCTCCTTCTGGCTTTTGATGAAAATATATTTGAAGTACATAATAAGATTAAAAGCTGTTTTCTTTTTCAAAAAGTATTGGGAAAGATGCATTCAGTTAGCAGCATTTCAATTTCTCCAATTGTTTCTGAGGATGCTGGGTTAAAGAAATGATCTCTGAGTGAAGGAGGACCAGGTCAGATTAGTTCTTACGTGATAAGTCTCGATAAAGCCTTTCTGATATATTTTCCAGGAGCCACCAACACATAATGTCACCATCTCAGCCACTGTTAAGCGGACAGTCCAGTGGCCATTGGGTGTGCAACCACCTATCTCCAGAGCTTGTCATCTGAAACAGTCCCTGCTAAACAGCAACGCCCCCGCCCTGGCAACCACGATTCCACTTCCTGTTTCTGTGATTCACTAGTCTGGGTATCTCACGTGAGTGTAATCCTGCGGTGTGTGTCCTGTCAGTTCCGGCTTACTTCATTTAGCATGATGTCCTCAAGGCTCATCCATGTGGCAGCATGTGGCAGAATTTCCTTCCTTTTTAAGGTTGAATGAATTTTATATATATATATATATATCTCACTCTGTTTATCCATTCATCCATCAATAGACACCTACCTTTTGGCTATTATGAATAATGCTGCAATGAACATGGGTGTACAAATATCTCTTCAAGATGTTGCTTTTGATTACTGGGGTATATACCCAGGAGTAGAATTGCCGGATCATATGATAACTCTATTTTTAATTTTGGGGGATGGTCACAGTGTCCCCCACAGCCATGGCACCATTTCCACTAACAATGATGAGCTCTCAATTGCTCTACATCCTCATAAAATCGGGTGGTTTTGCTCTTTATTCTATTGCTATGATATATTCTATTAATTCATTTTTTTGTTGCTAAACCAACTTTGCATTCCTGGGGTAAATCACACTTCATCATGTTGTGTGATCCTTTTTATATGTTGCTGGATTTAATGTGCTAATATTTTTTGAGGGTTTTATGTTTCTGTTCATAGAAATATTCATGTGTTTTTAAAGGGGAGAGGGTATGTGTCAAATTGGCAGGGTCAGTTTCCATTGAATACATGTAAAAGAGTCGTATAGCAGCTTATTTCTAAATGTCAGTGTCTGCAATATGCCAGAAATGACATTTTTTTTACAAGTAGTCAAACCCAGGGTGAAAATTTCAGATCTAACTTTTCAAAACATGAAAGGAGGCACGTCATCAGTAAAATTTATTTCGGGAGGTATGACCCCAAACATGAGACGCAGGTCACTGTGGTTGTCACTTTAAGGAGCCATTGGAAAGTTCTGGGCCCAGGAGGAATGCGATCTTTTGATGTCTTACACACCTTGTTTGGGACAAGGGTGGAAGCAGAGGCCATTGCAGGAAATCCAGCTCACAGGGTGGCTTGAGCGGGAGCGGTACCAGTGGGAGTGCCGTGGAGCGATAATGTTTTCAACGCGTGTGGAGGAAGAGCCAAGGGGATTCACTAACTAACCTGATAACACCGTGTGGAGAGAGAGAGAATCAATAATAACTCCAGCTACAGGGTTTGGGGCTGATCAACTCATCTATAAACTCATCTCTGAAACTGTGTTTAATAACCCCCTTTGGCTCACGGAGTGCTTGTTGCCGGGTTTAAAGGGGCAACGGCGCTCACGAACTATAAAAGGTGGGGTGTCCCCTCCCCCGAGTAAAACATAAAGCACCTAGCTATTGCACTAGCTACCCGTCTTTGAAGCGGATCTTCATCACGTCACGGATGTTTTAAGAATCTCTTGTTTTCACACCAAACTACCCTTACAGAGGGCGAGAGTGAAAACCTGTTGCATTCTCAGCTCCTCCTATCCCCGTGCCTGGAACATGGAGTCCTCACATACTTGTTGACTACCTCCTTCTTGCCAAAGCTCCCTGATAGGATGTCTCCACGAATCTATCTCCTTTGGTCTCCCCACTTCTTTGGGTTCCAAATTTCTTCTGATCATACGACCATTCTTCCCTCTCCCCCTCCCTTACTACCCCACCCCCCGTGACCCATATGCATAGACGCCAGTGGCCGGTGACTTACAGACACCCTTTCAATGGTATGTTCGACACTGATTTGCACACAGTCAAAAAGGAAAGATGGAAAGCGAGAACCAGGTGGTGGTCCTTATTCTTCCCTCTGCTGTCCAAGGCTCTTGCTAAAACTCGCACACACACACCCCCTTTTTTTGTTGTTGCATCAGGCAAACAAAAGCCCAGCACTAAGCAGAACTGTCTCTTTTGAAGGCAAGTTAACAAAGCTCCCACTTATCACAATGCTCTGCCATGTCCTATTCATCAGTCTGTCTCATTCCTCACCTCCCCAGGAGATGGCCCGGGAGAGCCCGTCCTATAACAGATGTTCACTGGCCTCTCTCTAAGCCCCGCTGGGTGCCAAAGGGAAATGTGAGGCATGAGACTTGGAGCGGGCGGAATGGAACGTTGAGCGAGAAGTCAGGGGGATACTTTACTTGCCGCTTAAATCCAGGCTACGCCAATAACTGCAAGACCTGGGCAAAGTCATTTTAACTTTTCTCAGTTGTACAACGAGCCTACTAATAGCTACCTTGATAGCTTTCAAACTGTCTCTTTTTTTACCGGAACCCTCAGTTAGGTGTACGCTTTACATTATGACCAGCAAGGACGTGCACACAACCAACAGAAAAAAAACCGTGCTTATGCTGACTTCCCGCGATGCCGGAATTTGTTATTGTGCTTTAGTTCATTAAAACAGAATAACGGTCATGGTTCATTAGACAGATTTCACAACCCTCCCAGGGGCTTTTGACCCACAGTTTAAAAAATATCTCCACAGAGGATTCAATGGAATAATGTATGTAAAAGGGCTAGGATCCCGAGGAAGACTCCCTAAATGGGAACTTTCCGAAGTGCTGCTTGGAGCTTTCTTAGCCTTTGCATGGCGAGTTTCTTCTCATACATCTTGGGGTTTTCAACTAAAACGCCCACCCCCCTGAGCTGTGGGCTCCTTTATCTCAGTGTGCCCTATTACTCCGTTTCCACCTTCATGGAACGACTGTCCTTATCTGAAGTACTTGTTCCACGTTTATAGCCTGTTAACCCTTCCACTTTGACCCTTCCACTTTGAGGACAGGAATCTTGCCCGTCTTGCTCATACCGATGTCCCTGATTCAGCGCCTACCACGGTCATGCAGCAAATAGTCGTTGCCTGAATGAATGACCACAAGGGAATAAGAAAAAGAGTATGCTAATTAAATATAAATGTAGTCGATGCCTTACAGACTTTGTTTTAGACTTCTAGGTATTGGAGTGCTTTGTTTGCCTCCTTTATGATTTATGAAAGTTGTCGTGAGAAAGAAGTAATCAAGGGAGACAATCTTGCTTAAGGGGTTGGATATCCAGGAAAGAGATACTATGAGTAAGGAATTCCATTATTTTGGGTTCTAACTAGTTTTGTACATATTTCCCCTTGAGTCCTAGAGGGAGGGCAAGCTCGTTGACTATTGTCTCCCTTGTCAGCGACCAGAACGCTGCCCGGAAGGTAGTGGGCGCTCCATAAATATTTGAGGAATAAAAGAATCAAGCCGGAAACCAGGAACGTCTGAACGAGCCAACCGGGTCGGAGAGGCTGCAGTTCCTCCCCGGCGCAGGCGGCGGCGCTAGCGCCCTACCAGCCGGGACGCCGGCAGTTCTTGGCGCCTCCGGCTGACCGTCCGACGCTGGGCCCCGAGGCCAGGGCCGGAGTGAGCCAATAGGAAGCTGCCTTAGTTGTGAGGTCCGACAAAGGCGCCCTATGAGCGTGGCGGGCCTAGGGGAGGGGGCGGTGCGACGGAGAAGGGCCGAGCGGAGCGGTTAGGGGTGGGAGTTGGCGTTGCTGGCCGGGCGGAGGCCGCGGAGCGGCGATGCGGACGGGGCCGCGTCCGTGACCGGAGCTGCCGGCCGACATGAACTCGCTGGAGCAGGCAGAAGGTAGGTGAGCCGCCCAGGCGTGCCCCGGGCTCATCCCGGAAGCCGGAGGGGCCGGAGTCGCGGAGACCTGCCCGGGGGGCTGGAGGCCGTGTTGGGTGGACGGACGTGGTCCCGATCTCGGGGGGCGCGGGTTGCGACCCAGGAGCCGAGGGGCAGGCGGGCCCCGCCGGTCGCCAGTGGCGGCGCGCGTGGCCTCTGCGGGCGCTGCGCGGGGCGTTGTGCCCGCTGCCCCAGTCCCCCCAGTTTCTACCGTGGAGCGCGTCCTCGGGGCTGTTCTTTACTCTTTAGTAGCCTCTGCACTTCGTGCGTTGTGGCTCGTTAATTCGCTTTATCCCAATAACCCCGCGAGCTGTTTCCCTAATTCCTGCCGTGGTTTCTGGAAATTGCCGGGATAGGAGATCGCCTCTTGATCGTCTTTTTAAAGTTTAAAAAGCGCTCGTTCGCAGGGGCGCCTTGGACGCCCCTGACTCTCCGAAGGCGTCGGGGCGTGGGTAGAGCCGAGAGTCCCCTCTCACCCGCTCGGAGGGAAGAAAGGGGGCTGTCGTTTCCCGACGACGCGTCAGCAGATCGGATGGCCAGCAAGACCAGGCGGAAAGCGTAGCCATTAATTAAGTATTCATCTAATCGGCATCGAGTAACTGCATTCCAGTAGACCTCGAAGGTCTGGGTGTTAGGTAATACGTCGTTCTAATAGGAAGTTCTTGGTTCCAACAGTATTAAAACTCGACCTGATTTTGATCCTTTTATTTGCAACCCCCAAATTTCTAGCTTTTGGCTCCGGCTTGAGGCTGCTGCTGCTTTTCCACATACCATTTTACGGGAAGCTTCTAAAAGTGAACCAGCCAGTTTCCTTATATGTGAAATTGGAATTAAAGAAACCTAATGTTTTTGTCAAGTGCTTAAAGCTGGCATAGTAAACGAAGTAAGCAGTGCAGTGATCCATGTAAGTTGGTGTGCACGACCTGAAGCAGTTAGCGTATCTTACATTTCATCTTCATGGATTTACACGAGTAAGAGTCGCTAATGAGGAGATTGAAATCTTTTTATCTAGATCTCAAGGCTTTCGAGAGGAGACTCACTGAATACATTCATTGTTTGCAACCTGCCACCGGACGTTGGAGAAGTAAGTGCCTGTGTTTTAAGGGGAAATGAATGGCCAGTTGATAACTTTTATCACTGTCTGGCAACAATGATTTGCTTTTATGTAACAAATATTTGAATAATACTTGCTTTACTAAACCATAGATTTCCTTTTGTTTTGGCAGTTTTTAAGTTTATTTAACTTTGTAAACAATGCATTATAAAGAAATTTTTAAGAAAAAAACTGGTAACTCTGAAGAACAATCTTTGTGGTTGAATTTTTACTTTTCCATTAAAATTGACGCCCTTTTTTTCTTTATTAAACAAATATTACAAATTTGATAACATGGTAATATTTTCAGTATCCTGTTTAGTTTTACAGTTTGCCTACAATCTATTGAAATAAAGTTTTGTTAAGAAAAAGCTTATGTAACATCCAGGGTGGGGCCAAAGTAGGTTTATAGTTGTGAGTGCAAGAAACAGTTTATTCTGGTGTTATTATTTGTTAATTATTGTATTACCTTTCATATGAACAACTGTAAACCTACTTTTGCCCCACCCTGTACTTCCAAAGGTTATGAAATTACTCTTCATTGATTTAAATTATGACGTCAGCAAACAGAATGCTTTGCTAGCTTGTTGAGCCCAGTCCTAATTTCTTGGATGTTCAGTGTTGAAACTAAATCTCTACCAAGCGGGAAGTACAACAGCACACATCAGGGACAGACTTCATTTCGAGTGGAACCCAGCTTGTGGGGCTGAAGACCTTTAGGGGTTTTTTTATGTCGAGGTTTGTCCTGTAATTTTATTAGAGCTGTGTGCAAAGTTTGAATCATATGCTATGAGCATTCTGATTGGTCAGAATTCCCAAGTAGTGATTTTCTCAGGTTCTCTGGTTTACCTGGAATTACCCCACTTGTTTCACTGCTGCTTGGGAATCTTTTAAAATGTATATGTTGCTGTCCTGTCTTTATAATGTAATGTAATGACCCTACTTTACTTTTCCTGGTTGGTGGTCTCAGTGTTGCCATGTAAGTGACATCAACCTGGTTAGTGTGTGTTTAAAAGTAGGTGTGTGAGGTCCCTCTAGTGTCTCGGCTTTTGCTTTATTTTTTTTTTAAAAAAAAACTTGTACTATAGTATTTTTTCTTACTGGAAATACAGAATTATGGCAAATTGAGTTTGATCTGTTCTGAGCTGAGAACATAATTTTGAAATTTTAAATACCTAAAATTAAATTCCTAAAATGAGATTGTTTTTGCCTGGGATTTGCCTCTTCTAAAAGTAAACCACTGGGAACTCTAGATAATTAAGGTTTTACTGTGTTTCTGTTGCTCTTTGAAGCTTGATCTCTGCGTTTGAAAACTCTGCACCCTGACAGAAAGAAAGCAGCCGTCTTCGTCATAATATTAACTTGGTCTTGGTGCCTTTTTAAAATTTTTTAGTGAAGCCACTTATTTGTAAGTTTAACTTACAATTTATGAAGAACTTTTAAAAGTAGTTCTAGCTTATTGGGGAGGAGAGAAACCTTAGCCAAGATTTACTTTCGGTAATTTCTTCCTGACCTTCGTTGAGGACTCCCCCCGCCCCCACCCCCCCCAAAGTCCAACCCTGACCTCTGTCTCAGCGACTGGAGGGCAGCTCCCTGCATGCCAGACCCTCCATCGGAATGCTCAGGGCTTCATAAAGGGGGTCTTTGTTTGGTTGGTTTGTATTAGAAAATGGAAGGTTGGGTTTTTTTACATTTGAATTTACAAAATGCAAAATCAGCACAAAGAACATTGAAAGTTGCTAACAGAGACTGTTATTCAAGTTTTACCGTCTTGGTTCTTACTGCTTTTAATTTCATTAACTTTCATAAGTTCTGACTAAGTAACACGGGGACCAGTGTTATCCTCAATTACTAAGGTCCTCAAGGTTCAGGAGAATTCCTGAAGGTGTATGGCAAGTGCCCTTATTCCCAGGTCGAGTTCATTCTCCATTTAATAAAGTGCCGCTTCCTTTGGCCGTCATTTATCAGTAGCTGGAGGTAGCAGTGTCGAATGTTAAGAGCTTATTCCTGACTAACTTTGTGTTTCTCTTCCATCAGTGCTGCTTATAGTGGTATCTGTCTGTACAGCTACTGGTGCCTGGAACTGGTTAATAGACCCCGAGACGCAAAAGGTAGAGACCTTGATTTAAAGTCTTTGATAGATTAAATGGGACGCTGGCTTGCAGCATGCCTTGTTCGTTGTGCAACACCAGTCAGATGCTGCTGCCTGCTACTGCTGATGGCAGTGTTACTCATCGTGTTAAAAATGCGCCTGCGTCACTTTGCTTAAGAAGAACTCTGGCTGCTCTTGTGAATTACGTGTCTTTCCAGGAAAAAGGCCTAAGGAAACTCCTCCACTTACCTAGCTTGTCGCTCACGTCTGGACGTGTGCAGCCCTGTGTCTCGCTTGCCCACGCCTGTCCACTGCAGGGCGGGCGCTGTCTCGGCCCCGCTCTGTTCGCTCGGCGCCAGCGTCAAAGATGCGGCCAGCTGCGCTTTCTCCTGGCCGCTCTCGGCTGATGCCTTTCCCCATTGTGTGCAGCGTTTGAAATGACTTTGCAGAAAACATACATGATAAAGTAGCAAAATACAAACGTAGTCAAAAGTCAGGACTAGGAAAGCACTAATCTGGTTGGCAGGTCAAAACCGGGAGGGGACCGGGCCGAGAGCGCCGGCCACGTGGGCCAGCACAGTCCCCGGGACTGAGGTGCAGCTTGGTCTCCGAGCTGCCTGGTCGGTAAAGTCACAGCCAGCTCCACGGTTTGGGTGATCTCTGAAGAGAACGTATGTGTAAGTTTCTCAAGCTCACAAAGCTTTTATTTCTTTAGCGTTTACCTCTAAAAAACCTTCCTGAAGTTTAATATAGGAAACACAGAGAACTCCCACTGGGCACGGTCCGGCACGTCCGTGTACCAGTGCAATAACCGAGTTCATAACGTCATTTCTCGAAGCATCCTTTGATGAAAGCTGGTCGCTTGTTTCTCAGCTTCTGCCTCTTTCTGCTAACTTGGGCCTTTGTTTCAGACTCTGGCTTTTTTATTAGAGAGGCAGGAGCCTCCAGTTTCTCAGTGAAGTTTTTCCCACGGGGCAGATTTATTTAGGTAATGATGTGATTTTTCACAAATCTGAACCCCATTTCCCCCTTGTAAACCGGAGTCAGGTAAAGCTACTTTCAGTAGCTTTCTTTATGGCCTTTCCAGTCACTCAGGAGGAAACCTCGACAGGGAGACTGTTGTCGGTGGTCTACAGGGCAGGCAGCTCAGACGGCCAGGGGCGTGTTTAGTGTGCATTCCCCCGACCCCATCCACAGGGGTGGAGACGAACGAGCGGGGGAGGTTGGTGATGGAATTCTATGTTAATAGAGGGTTTCGTGGCGGATAGGAAGCTCTCCTGTGTGTTCATTTGTACAAACCTGCTCGTGCAGCTGCGCTTGGCGCTCATCTTCGGGGGTTGGGGGGGGGGGAACCTGGCGAGAAGATTGAAAAAGGCCTGTCTTGGGAAATGAATCTGACTTCTAATTGGGAAAAATATAAGCTGATTTCAGCTGGTTGAGATCTTAATAAAACACAGAATTAAATGTAATTTGAAATAGGCCCAAAACTCTGTAGTTAATATGGTTTTCTAAATTAGGTGAGAATATAACTATTAGCCTAAGGGCTGGCTCTGTATATTTTAGTATTTAATAACCTCCACCCTGACAGGAGTTTTAAATAGCAATTGTGTCTGTAGCAGGAGATGCAAACTCCAAAGCCAGTGGCTAGCTGGGAACACCCTAGGGGAGAGGGGAGAGGGCAGACCGGCCCTCACCTGAACGCCCGACCTGGGGCGGCAGCAGCCGGCGGTTGCCGTGGAGGAAAGTGGGCTGGTACTGGCAGGCTGGTGAGAACTGAGCAGGAAGCTGTCTGTGCTGGCACTGGGCGGGCTGCCTGAAAGGGCTGGCCCCGGCCGTGACCCTGCCCTCAGGTTTTCAGAATCCGTGCCTCTGGATTATTAATGTTTCTTCAGGAGCTCATTCTTCTGGGAGCTTCTTCCTTCTGACGTTTCTAGCCTCTGGTTTCCATGTTTGACAAATTTATTTAACCGTGCCCGTACTAGGCTGCCTGGCAGGTGCTTTTCACAGGCTCACTCTCTGCCCTGAGATACGTACGCCCCTCGTGGTGTGATGGGGGCTGCAGAGGCCCTCGCTGGATTCTGTCACTCCTGCTTACTGGTCCTCTGGGTGTCTAAATACTTGTCTTCTCGACTTCGATCTACTTGCCTGGTCCCTGGTAGTCTGGCCTCAGGGCCTGCTCTTGTTCCGATCCTCGTCCCGGACCCAGGACGCCTGTCCCTCTACGAACTCTTAGTGTTTGTTCTGTATTTCCCTGTTTCCTTCTGTCACCTGGTTATCTTGGACTGGATTCGCCTTTTCCCTCCTGAACCCCAGTTCTGTGTGGACAGCTACTCATCTTTTCTCCCTGCTCGAGTGTCCTGTGGTCATCCGCGTCTCAGCAGCTTCCACGCCAGACGCGTTGTTGCTTCTGCAGAGAGGGAGGGTGATGCTGGAGCTGAGTCTCATAAGGATGTGTGGGAGGTAGCCGGTGGAGAGAGGAGGGACGCAGCAGCGCGTGTGCGGGCGGGCAGGGAGCGACTGGGCCAGGGCCAGGTTACGCATGGCGGGCTGGCCCAGCTCTCTTACGTGAGCTGTTTAACAGAACGTAGCCAGGTCACGTTTGACTTACGTTTTCATTGAGATCAGAGGCCTCCTCATTCGACAGTGCTTACCGAGCACCTGTGTTTGCCACGTGCTATCTCGGGTGCTGGGGAAAGCCATGCACAGGACAGTGTCCCTGCTGTCACGGAGTGTGAAACTCGTGCTTGAACTGCCTGGGTGGGGCTCCGTGAATGGTTTTGGTAGGGTGGGTTTTGATTACAGGATGAATTTGTAGTGGTTCAGGTGTTTGGAATGAATGGAGGCAGTATTGTTTGGCTACATTGAAGATACGGAATGCATATTACGTGTTTTTATTTTCATAGTAGAGCAAAACAGAAATAGCAGTACTGAAGTCGTCAAATGCTCATGCTTTAGGTGGTGAACACGTCGCATGTGTGCCTGCAGGAGTGGAGAGGTAGGACTTTGCATCGTTGTAAGATTGAACGTCTTGTATTTCCAATTCTTTTACAGGTGTCCTTCTTCACGTCGCTATGGAACCACCCGTTCTTCACCATTAGCTGCGTCACTCTGATAGGCCTGTTCTTCGCCGGAATACACAAGAGGGTGGTCGCTCCGTCCATGTATCCTTTGCCCGCCCTGGGCTGTGCTCTCTGAGCACAGTCGAAGCGCCTTCTCGGCGAGCCAGGTGTTGTTCAAAGCTTATTCCCGAAATGGCAGGTTTTCCTTTGACCACGTCCATGCAGCATAGCCGCTCGATGTCGCACTGTGCTGGCAGAGTACAACATGTCCTGTGACGACGTGAGTACTTTCTTCCCGTGGAAGCTGCAGGCGCGTGTGTGGGTCTGAGGGGTGTCGGCTTTAGTGAAGCAGGCACTTTATTACGGTAGTGTCTCCGTGGGATTAACCGTGGGGATATTCCTCACCACACTGATTCCGAGACACACTGCCTTTTACCTTTCAACATCTGTGAAATAGAGGTGCATCTCTCGGTCAGGGGTGTCTCACAGTTAAATGGTGGAGGTAGCCGTTTAGTTTCTCCCCATGATGTGTGTCATTTATTTTTAGAGAGGAGGGACGGGAGGGAGAATGAGAGGGAGAGAAACATCGATGCGATTGGCTGCCTCTTGGATGTGCCCCAACTAGGGACTGAACCCGCCACCTAGGCACATGCCCTGACTGCGAACTGAACCAGCGACCTTTCGTTTTGTGGGAGGACACCCAACCCACTGAGCCACACTGGTCAGGGCCTGGTTTGGAAAAGAATTTTGATCTCTGCCTCACATCAATTAAACAAATGAAATTCCAAATAAAGTCTTAAAAATATTTAAAAAGGCGTACACGCCCTTGCTGCGTGGCTCGGTTGGTTGGAGCTTCGTCATTGTCCCTCCTCTGCCACCCCCAGCCCTCAAAAGGTTGTAGGTTCTGTCCCCAGGCAGGACACATTCCTAGGTTGCGGGTTTGATACCCAGTCCGGGCGAGTACAGAGTTGTTACTGCAGCACCCTGTGCAGAAGTGACAGCCCGAAACAAGCTTGTGTGTCTCCACCAGGCAGTGGGAAAGCAGGCTGCGTTCTGGTCCCACCGCGGGAACCCGCAGGTTCACCTGTAAGTGTGGGCATGGGGGTCTCCCAGATACAGCATTAGGTGTGAGCAGTGAACCCCCAAACAGCATGCCCAGTGTGGTGCCACTTTTAAAAAATTGAATTATGGAAATTCTCAAACATAAAATAGTAGAGAGAATATAGTGAACTCCCACGTACGCCCGGCCAGCGCCAACAATAATTAGTTTGCGGCTGTCTTACTTCATGTGCACCCTGCCCGCCTTCCCGCATCGGGTGGTGGTTCTGAACCAAATCCAAGTGATGTATTTTACTTTCAAGCATTTCAGCATGTTAGAAACACCAGATTCTTACAGTTTGTACGTGTGAGTGTAATCCATAAAAAACTGGAATAATTCATGCTATAAAACTGGCTTCTTTTCTAAGAAGCCTACAGTTTGAGGTAGATGGTAAGGATGACTTTAGCTTACCTGTATTTGAGTTTGACTTGATGAGATTACAGCTGTCTGTCTCATGTAACTTAAAACAATTAAAATAGATGGGTGAACAAAAAGTGGTGCATTCATGCAGTGGAGCACTGAGTGTGTTATATAAAAGGTAGGACAGCTGAGACCTGGTGGCACTGGTGACTCTCACTCACTGAGTGACAGCAGTAGGTGCAGGAGAACACAGCCTGATGCCCGTTAGGCACAGGTCCCCGCGGGGCAGAGGGCATCGACGGTGCGCGGCTGTGACTGGGCAGGGAGGGGCACCACTGACGGGAGGGCATGGGGAAGCGGCCTGGATGTGGGTGGTGGCCGCATGGCGTGCACAGTCGTCGGAACTCGGGGCTGCACACAGGACCTGGGCATCTTACTGTCTGTAAATTCAGCTGCGATAAGGCAGTGCGGAAACTAGTGCCACCGAGGAATTACCAGAAATTAAATGACCAAAAATTAAGTGGAAGTGAGCATCCAGAGATAACTAGAACGCTGACAACACTTTTGACCTGAGGGTAGTAATACGGTCAGTTCATGAAAACTGCCTAGAGTCTTACCGACCAAAGACAGTCACCGGGTTTTATATTTTGTTACGTATTCCCGTCTTTTTACAAAAAGTGTGTTACGGGTTTTTGACAGCATCACGATTTAAGAGCCCCACTTATTGGGTGTTAGTCATGTGCCAGGTCTGGGGCTTACCTTTGTGCCTGCAGTGTCTCAGGTGAGGCCTTCCATGTGCTTTTTATGTGCTGCCTCATGTTGTGGCTGCGTCATAGTTTAGACCCTGTTGGGCATATGGTTTCCACACGTTCCATGTCACGTGAGCCATGTGCTCTCTACTAGAACTTAACTCCGTGGGAACACGGGACTTGGGTTCATCGCTGAATCTCTAGCATTTCACACGAGGCCTGGCACACAGTAGGCATTCGATAAACGTTGAAGGAAAGCGTTAATAACACATCAGGGGTGTCAAACTCATTTTCACCAGGGGCCACGTGAGCCTCACAGTTGCCTTCAAAGGGCCGAATGTAATCGCAGCTCCTTAACAGTTAAGGAGTAGTTACATTTATGCAGTCCTAAAATTATTCCAGCCCTTCGAAGGCAACTGCAAGGCCAACATGGCCCCGTGAACATGTTTGACACCGAGTCTCACATGTGTGTCTTTGCACTCACGTTTAGTTTCTTGAGAGAAATTCCTACAATGGAATTGTGGGGAGGGTGTGGTGTTTTGTCTTAGCGAACAGTTGGCCCTGCAGAAGAGTGGCGTGCGCTTGCACCGAACACCAGCAGCGGTGGGTATCTGCCCTCCAGCCCCGGGCTTACGCCGCAATTGAGGAGATTCAAATTGCTGTTGGAGAAGCAGAAATGCTTTCGCCAGATACACAGTTTTATCCATGTTTTATGCACTTTGTTTGCCTAAACTAGTCTCTGCAGGCTGGATTTCATTATCCAGTGGACGGACTGGCTGATTTTGCGGGGGCCAGGGTGTGTGTGTGAGCGATAAAGGCTCTGGAAGGACACTCCGCACAAAGGGAACTTTGAAAATACAACTGTTAATTGCTCGACCTTGCGTAAATACAGGGAGGTGTTCTGATCTCCTTTGAGTGCCCTCTAAGATTTCTAGATAAATGGTGGTGGTTTTAATCGAACTGTGTGTTTAAAAACTTTCATTTTTTGTTTTTACAGACGGGAAAACTGATTTTGAAACCAAGGCCTCACGTTCAATGACAGTCTGCAGTCATTGTCAGGGACCTAAAACAGCCGTGGTTCAGAGGGCTGGGACAGCCCGCAGCCATAGGACCCCTCTCGCAGTCGGACACGTGACAGTCAGAGCCGCCGCTGACGAGCAGCGTGCAATATTCCTCAGGCGTCCTGGTGCCGATGGCCGGCTGCGGTGTCAGTGCGTCGATGCCCCGGGTCACCTGTGCGCCAGTGTTAGTGTCACTTTAGAGCTTCAGACCCCGCAGAGCCTGTCGGAGATGAAGTGCGTGCGTGTGTGACTGAGTGAAACTTAGACACAGAGCCTCACCAGTGTTCATGATGCGTTTTTGCAAACCACTGTCCATAGCAGATCAGTGCCAGTGTCAGGGGACAGCGGACGTGCACTCGGCTCTCCTGCGCCAGTGTTCCAGAGCCCGGCCCGCCGCCTCCGGGCCCTTTCGGACCAGCCGTGCAGCACAGCTGTGCCTTCCGCTCCCCCCGCACCCTCGCTCCCGGTCGCCATGCGGGGGACCGTCAGAGGGAGCCGAGGCCGAGGATCGCTCCTTTCCTTGTGTTGTGAGAAATTGGAGGTGTTTTGAAACAATTTTTGTTGAACCACACAGTGAACTTCAGCCACTATCGTGGTGATATTTTCCTGTTCATTGTTCTCATTTAATGCTAAATTTACTTCATATTTTTTTTAATAATTTTAAGAATACTCCAGAGGCTTCTGAATATACCGGTTAGTTATAAATTATGTATTGTCTGGGAATTCAGCAGTTACTGTTTTAGATTATCGGATTTCACGCCGTGGTCGATGGGCTGTCGCCCCAGCGCTGCTCCGTGAACGTGACCCTGCGCCCTGTCACAAGAATGGGAGTGGGGCCACAAGCCAGAGGCCGCCATCCTCACGGTTCAGGGGGTGCGACTGACACGCTGTGTGTGCGTGCTAGCCGTGCGTGCGCTGACCGCCCTTGAATTTAAACTGTTGGGGTTGCTATAAATATTTTAAAGAACTGGAGGTGCCTTTTACCTGTTTACTAGGAGATTTTGAAAATGTTTAAATTATTTCAAGAGCAATCTTTTAACTTTCATTGGACATAAGGCTGAAAATTCAATAAGAGGACAGAAACTTTTTAACTAGGCTCCCACTTAACGCACATGTGTTCATCTTGGCTTTCGCGTGTGTAAAGTTTTATTCTTTGAACTGTAGCAATAAAACCCTCTGCTCCTAAGAAGTCTTAAGAGGGTGTTCTATATATTGTGTTGTTTTATTTCTGTAAATTTTGTAGGTAAATATGTGCATAAAATAAATACTTTATATATAATTAGTGATTGAGCTTTAACTTTGTTGGTTTTTTAAAAATTTTTATTAAAAGATTTTATTTTTTTATCTTTAGAGGGGAAGGGAAGAAAAAAGGGGGGAGAGAAACATCGATGGGTTGCCTCTCAGGGACCTGGCCCACCACTGAGGAATGTGCTCTGACTGGGAATCAAACCGCCGGTGACTTTTTGGTTTGTAGGATGATGCCCAACCCACTGGGCCACACCAGCCAGGGCTTCCCTTGGTTTATTGTGTCTGTAACTCTGAACAAGTTCACAAGCATGCAGCGTGTCTCAGACACAGGCCGGCTCCAGAGGAGGTGTCTCACTTCAACTTTCCCGGAGAGCGCATCTCCAGTAGCACTTGTACACACCCCGGTTCTTAGGCTCTGACTCTGTGTCTTGTTCCTCACTCTCCAATAACATTTGGCTCCTAATCAAGAAGTGCAAGGTTTCTGCTGCAGCTGGTGTGGCTCAATGGATTGAATGCAAGCCTGCAAACCAAAGGGTCACCAGTTCGATTCCCAATCGGCACATTTCTGGATTTCGGGCCAGGTCCCCAGTGTGGGGCGCCTGAGAGGCAACCACACATTGATGTTTCTCTCCCTCTCTTTCTCCCTCCCTTCCCCTGTCTAAAAATAAATAAATAAGCTATTTTTTTAAAAAATGCAGGTTTTCTGAAAGTGCTTTACAAATTTGCACTGCCAGCTTCCTCTAAGAGTGTAAAGCTGACGATGGATTTGGTAGGTCCTTAGACCTTTTTGGAGTTGTCAGCTACTCAGTTACATTGGGTATTTTTTTTTAAGGTCTTCTCCCCTAGAAAAATATGCCTGTCTACGTACACATACTTAGCATACACTTGGAAAGGATTTCATAGATTTCCTGGTGCCAGGCTATTTGCAGTCCATTGGCTCCAAGAAAAATTTTTGTTAAAGCTTTTTCATACCTTTTCTCTTAGCTGAACAATTCATTTTCCAAGAACATCTTTGCTGTGTTTGAAATAGGCCCAAGGGTCATTGCCAAGTTAGCCTCTCCTCCCCACCGCCCTCGCCCTCTCATGCTCACTCCCACACTGTTAGGGAATTACTGACTGACTCCAGGTCTCTAACTTTACAAGTGGGACAGACAGTCTCAGGTTTTCAAAGGGACTTTCAGTCCCCATGACTTGTTAAAGACACAGCCAGACCAGAGCCCCAGCCTCTGGCCTCAGACGGAAAGGGTGTGTGTGTGTGCGCACACATGTGCGCGCACGCACGCGCTGGAGTCAGTCCATTAGCCATTGCAGTGTTATGATTAGGGATGCAGACTACGCCAGAGTGGATCTGAATCTCAGATCTGCTTCTTGCAACTCGGTCAATTCCATAACACTAGTTTCCTCATTTGTAAATTGGGCATCAGGCTAGTCTCCCAGGTAGATAATATATAGAGTGGGGCAAAGGTACGTTTACCGTTGTACACAGAACACCATTCTGGTATTATTATTTACCATATTATTTTCCATGCAAACAACGGTGAACCTACTTTTGCCCCAGCCTGTATAGGATTTGTCAATCTTCCAGGTTTATATTGAGTATTAAACGTTGATTTAGGTAAAGTGCTTGGCCACAGAATCACTGCTCAGTAAATCTATTAAACCAGATCCTAAAAGTTAAAAAAATGGATCTCACTGTTACAGCCTTACCCAATGTCAACATCTCCGTTGAAATAACCAAGAGGAGATTCTGTGTATCTTTTGAACTAAGCAAACTTTTAAATAGTGGTTTAAGTGCCAAGAGGAAGGATATTTGGTCTCTAATGATCGAAGAATCTCAAATGGTTCTAGGTGTCTTCCTCTTCTCAGACACCCTCCCTGGAAGCGTGGAGGCCCCTGTGCTGCTTTGAGGGCTTCCCTCTAACCTCACTCTTGACTGGGGTTCCGTAGAGATGAGCCAAGCCAGTCTCTGCCTTCAGCAGCAGCTGGAGTAGGTCTTATTTCCTGTTGAAACCATAGAAACACGAGTCTCATCCGGCCTTCAGACGTGCCTTTCTGAGTGCTTTCACTTTGAGTAAGTGTAATTTTTACCTTTCTCCTTCTTTTTCCATTAAAAGTAGGAAGTGCATCTTATCTGTGTCAAGTAACATTTTTAAAAACAGATTTTTTAGCATGACTGGTGGTTTACTCTGCAAAAATTCCCTCTTGATAAAGACAATTTGTAGGAAAAAGGGATGGTTAGATAATTATTGCTTGACAGGATTTTAAAAAATGACTGGTCAAGGATCATTGTTAGGTTGTTAAAAGGTCATTGGGGTCACGCGGCTCCTCCTAAGACTGACATCTCAATGGCTGGGTGGGAGGGAGTGGTGGAGGGGAAATGGAGACAACTGTACTTGAACAACAATAAAAGAATGTGAAAAAAATAAGTTGTTTTTAAAAAAGACAGGTGGTCCAAGGAAGAGCTCTTAATAAAGTTCATCATTCATTTTCGCAGAAATGTTACTTTTTACAGGAAAGGGTAACTCATGAAAACAAAACACAAAATTCTCCCCTAGCTAAGGTTTTGAGCCATAGTTTTCATAAGGACAGGAATCTTTTTTGTTTCATCCTGTTCTGTCTGGACGCCATGCCTTACTCTCTCTGCATCACATGACCTAGTCGCCAGAGCACCTGCGGCCTATCTGGGCCAGTGCTGGGAATACAGTTACGTGAGCACGTACAGTCTGTGCTACAGGGCCTGGTGTCAGCATGGGGAGCGAGCGGGCATGCACGAGCACTGTGTATAACCACACAGACACAGTGCGGTTGGAACTGTGATTCTGAGCTGTGCTTTGAAGCAAGGAAACAGGACATGTGCTCTCCCAAGGAAGGCCTGCCTCAGACTTCAAAATCTAGGAAGGGAATGAAGGAGTGACAATTGCAGAAGTGAGACTGCCTTCACCAGGACAGGGGTGGGGACTGGGACTTATTTAAAGCCTGGAGGCAGAAAAGAGTCTGGCCTTCTGGAGGGTGACTATTGGGCAGAGTACATGGTGGGATGAAGCTGCAGGCTGGGAGGTGACCCTGCTGCCAACTAAGATTTTGATCTTTATCGTAAGGAAAGGGAAAGCCATTGAAAGGTGTTAATCAAAGGGAATCAATATAATGCAGAAATTGGAGAGACATTCATTTTGAAAAAAATAACTAGCTGCCCAATGGATAGGGTAGAAAAAGAAACAAGAAGGCCAGCTGGAGACTAGAGAAGACGGGCTGGGGAGGTGCCAGATCACAGGCCAGATGAAAGATCTAGGAAGTAAAACCTACCAACATATATTCGGGGCTCCAAGTTTTGTACCTAAAGTAGTTCTTGAGTAGGCTCGAGCTTCTGTACAAGTTTAGCTACACCCCTGTGATTGTTTTCCTAAATATGCTGTAGTAATTAATGCCATTTCCTGTGAACGTTTTCCATCCAGTGTTGCCCTGATAGCTAAGCATTTATTGGGTGCTCCATACATACATGCAATTATAAAGACTCCCTAAAATTCTCCTGTACCTTTCCTTCTTTCTTGCTTAGCACTGATCACAGCTGTAATCAGTTATTCATATAATTACTATATATTTAACACATCCTCACTAAACTTTAAACTCCATAAGGGCAAAGACAAAAAGGACAGGGACCAAATCTGTCTTGGTTATTTATTATTTTATCCTGACGCCCAGCACTGCACCTGGTGCTCAATAAATACTTGTGAAAGAATCTTTTTATTAACTGTTAAGTGAAAGTTTCAACTATTTATGTACTTATTTTGTGCCAGTCTCTGTTCTCAGCATCTTAAACACTTTAACGTTCAATCCTTTAACAATGGGACTAGGTATATTTTATTGATGTCTCCATTTCACGGATGAGAAAGCTGAAGCAAGAAGATTATATAACTTCTTAAGGGAGCCCATTCTAAAACATTAACTGGCCTTTGTCTATCTATGATAGGAGTTGTGCTAAGCACCAAGGACCCCAAATAAAATCGTAGTTAATACTTTTTGAGCACCTGCTATATGCCAGGCTTGATGTTAGGTATTTTACATAATTTTATTTAAGCCGCACAATAACCTTGCAAATTAGGTAACCTTAATCCCATTTGATTATTATGGAAAGTAAAGGACTGGAGAGGTTAAGGAACTTGATAAACATTACCAGCTGGTGGGAGGTTCAATTCCTATAACCATTCAAATTCAGCCGCCTCCTTCTCGGGAAATTCCACAGGACTCCGCCCCTCCGCCAGGTCTGGCCCCGCCTACCCTCTCCTCTACGCCTGCGCGCTCCTCGCTCCAGCACCTCCTCCTCGCCAGCGCCGCATCGCGCGCCTGCGCACTGCTTCCCACGCGTGCTCGGCAGTCTGCCGGCCCAGCTGAGCAGCCGTACAGACCGTCCCCCTCGGCCAGACTGCTGCCAGCTGGGCATCCTCCACCATCTTGCTGTTGCCCTCCTCGCTCGGTCTTACCCCCCCAGCGCACGTTGACATGGGGAAGAGCAGGACGAAGCGCTTCAAGAGACCTCAGTTCTCCCCTACAGGCGGCAGTCAGGCCGAGTTGGCAGCGGCGGAGAACGGGACTGAGCGAGAAGACGACGACGGGCCGGCGGCGGAGCTGCTAGAAAAGGTGAGACCAAAGCTCCCTAGCCCGACGGGGCGGGGCGGGGTGGGGCGAGGGGCGCGGGCCTGCGGCGGAGCCGCGCGCTGCTCGCCCTCAGACACTGCTCCTGTCCCCAGCTCCAGCACCCGAGCGCCGAGGTCCGCGAGTGCGCCTGCGCGGGGCTGGCCCGGCTGGTGCAGCAGCGGCCGGCGCTCCCGGACCTGGCGCGTCGCGACGCGGTGCGCCGCCTCGGGCCCCTGCTGCTGGACCCCAGCCTGGCGGTGAGGGAGACGGCGGCCGGCGCGCTCAGGTGAGCGGGGAGAGCGCCGGGGGAGGTGCTTCGGGCCCGGGCGAAGCTGCGATCAGCCAGTGCTTTTTGTGTTTCGACCGAGGTGGTTGGGGAGCCCCATCCAATGACCAGGGCCCCCTATTTGTAGAGGGGGGATCTGAACTCAGATTTCAGAGGCTGCCACGCTTTCCGTGTGTCTACCTGGCCGTCTCATCTGCAGCAGCCCCTTGCTCAATGCATTGTCCCTTCTCCAAGAACCTTCCAGAGAGTCCTGAGGTTCAAGGAATGCTTTTAGTATATATGTGGCAGGTCGTCTAGGTGCAGGGGAGTTTGAGCAGGCAGCACATTGAGCAAGACAGCCGAGATCTTTGCCTTCCCAGAATGATGCTACTGAGACCGACGAGACCACTAGACAGGTAAAACGGACAATAGAGAGTGAGACGTGCGGTGGACAAAACCAGAGGATGATGAGTTAGGGGTGAGGCGTTCCTTGAAATCGAATGCGCTCTGATGGCAGCTGACGGATGAGAGAACCAGATACGGGAAAACGAGAAAGAGCAGGAACCTGACGGGGGACAACAGCAGCAAAGCAGGGAGGCAGCAGAGGGCTTGTCCTGGTTACAGAAGGGTAGATGAGGTTGGCAAGATGGACCAGGGCTCGGGGTGCAGGGCTGAAGAACCTGTTCATTCTCAGCAGGAGTGACTTGATCTGATTGACCTTTTCAGAAGACCGCTGGTGGCTGTGCAGCGAATGGCCTGTAGAGGGGGCAAGAGTAGAAGTTAGCATTTGTGGTCCTTCGCGCTCTGTTTCATTCATTGACCTAGCAAGTCCGGGTTGCTTCAGGGGGTGTCATTGGCAGCATCTTTACCCTTGCCACCCCTGAAGTCTGGATTCCAAGACAAGGTCCCTTCATGTAAGATTAGGCTGTGATTTATTCACATTAAATAGGAAAGGCCTTCTCCTCTCTCCCTTCTCTACGAACACATGGTGAGGTGCTGTCTCAGATGGACTTGTCAGTTCCACAGGCAGGCATTTGTTTACATCAGGATGGAGAAGTGGAAACTGATGGATTGGTTCTGCAACATCTTAGGGAAATAATGAGCCATTTCATCTGGGAAACGCCTTAAGTGTGGTTAGAAACAAATAAATTTGAGAGCTTCATGGTACTTTATGCGTGTGTGATCTGAAAGTAACACGTATTATTTTCAACTTCTCATGTAGAAACCTCAGTGCTTGCGGAGGTTTTGAAGTTTGTGACGACATGGTGACTAAGGATATCATGACTCCTCTAGTGGCACTGCTCAGAGAGGTATGCAGTTGTAACTATCCTGATGGCAGATGTTAAATGTAGCTTTCACTATGCAAGCTTGGGGGGGGGGGGCATTGTTTGATTGTTTAGTTCTTTGGTGTTAGTTACTTTGTCTTCCCTCAAAGCATCCCATGGGAATTTTGTTTCTTTTCCTGGAAACACTTATCTCTCCTTGTTGATAGCAATCTCTAGTTTTTCCCCACTACATTTATTTAGATGCCAGTTGGGAAAGACCTTCTTAAAACTATAAAAACACAGACTCCTTTAGACTTTAAACTTCATACAGTAAAAGTAATTAGTATTACTGATTGCTTCTTTATGTGCCAGAAGCAGTTTTGTGCACTGTTAAACCCTCCCAGCCCGTCTGTTTGGCATCTGTAAACTATTTGTAATTTACAGATGAGGACGCTGAAGTACAGACATTAGGAATTTGCCTTGAAGGTGACATTGAGTTCCCAATTTGAATATCACACCAACTTCATTGCATGGTGTAGTTCAAGCATAAGGAGCTCTCTCTCTCTCTGGCATGCCCCAGTGTTCTGTATTGATGGGTGATTTTCACTTCCGGCTAAGTAAAGATGATCCGGTTTCGATGAGAGGCACCGGTCTTGTTCCCTTTTAAAGCAGTGGCTCTGCTGGGAGGGATTTGCCCAACAGGAGACATTTGACAAAGTCCGGAGCAGTTTTTGATTGTCACATTTAGGGGTAGGCACTGCTACTGGCACGTAGTGGGTGGCAACCAAGGATGCTGCTACACACCCTGCAGTGCCCCTGACAGCCGCCCACACCTCACAGTCACCCAGTCCAGGACGTCGGTGGCGCCGAGATGAGAAGCCCGGCTTTGGGGGGTGCCGTGGATTACACCAGAGGGGCAGTATGCAGAGTGGTTTGCAGCACCCACTTTGGATCCAGAATGCCTGGACCTGATTCCCAACTTCACCCAATACCAAGCTACACCTTCAGCAAGCCGTCTGTGCCTCAGTCCCCCGTTTGTGGCGGGGATTAAGTGACTATCAAAGTGCTCAGACTCTGCCCTGCGTGCGGAGGGTGCTGTGTGGACGTTAGCTCTTACCACGTGCTGCCTTTCTTCACCTCATTTACTGTTCTTATCACGTTAGATAAAATACTTGGTGTTGATTTCACGTTTTAATTTCAGTGTGAAACGCATCATATCTAATTTGCACAATGACTTGGGACCCTTTCTTGTCTGCATCTCTTGCCAAAGGGGACCAGGGCTGTGGGAACGGTACTGCGTCTGAGGATTTGATTGGCTTATGAACCACTATCATTTCTGATGTCCCGTCTTTGCGACCCGTCACTGTCATTAGCCTTTTTGTTTCCTTATTCTCTGGAACCAGCGTGCTGATTGTGATATTCGGTTACAGTGTAGTGCTGGACTGGATTCAAATGAGATGTGTCCACAGAAAGAAAAAGGTCGGAATGGAGATTCTGTTGAGAACATAGCCAATGAGGCCGTGAACGTGCTGTGGAACATATGGTAAGGCACATAGCAGACCCAGCGCCCGCTACCACGACACGCAGGCTGCTGGTCTTTCTGTTCCGCCCCAGAGGAAAGGCTGTTCTCCTGGGTGCTCCTGTATGTCCCTGGTGGTGATGCTCGGTAGGCGGCCAGGTCACGTGACCTAAGATCAGCAGCCCCCTGCCCGGCTTAGCCTTTCCCTCGTGGTTGTACCTTCCCCGCTCTACAGCCCTCTGCTCCAGTCGTTACTGCTGACCACAGTAAGAGGCACCCTGGCCGTGGGCACGGACTGCACACCCTTCCCCCAATGCCCACTGCCTTAAGTAGCAGTTTTCTCAAAACAAGCCAGGCCCCGGGGCGGTCGCTGCTCTGGCTTCTGGAGTGAGACAGGGACTACAGAGCTCGACGGGTGCCTTACTCCTCCATCGTGGCGTTGCCATGTGACAGGGACGTAGATGCCTGAGAGGAGCTCCTGTGACTCCGTGGGGAGAGGCCACACGCCATGTCATGACAGTGGCAGTGGTGGTGGGGGCAGGGGACACTTGTGGTGAGGAGTGGAAATGGCTAGAAACACAACCTGGATTTACTTTTTTCTGCCCCATTTTATGTTCTGCATTTTTAGCAAGATTATAAGTTCTGATGTAAAAGCTTTTGGGGTGTTGAGCATGGAGACCTCTCAGCCTCACTGTGACTTATTGCCGTGGTAGAGTGGAAAGCACAGGAGTCCGGATCCGAGGAGCCACCACTAACAACATGTGTGATCTTTGGACAGGTCACTCCTCCTTTTGGGGCCTGGGTTTCCTCATCTGGAAGTAAATGATTTCTAGGATCTCTTCCAGCTCTAGCCTCCTGTAAGAAAACTGGGGCTCAGGTAAAGAGATTGGCTACGAGACCCTAGCGTGGTGTAGAAATCACGGCACAGACGCCCAGCTGTGCTCACGCACCGCGAGCGTTAGTAGATGTGGGTTGTCCTCATCTCTGAACGTGGCGGGTGTTCGACTTCAGCTCTGGTTCTTTTTTAAAGCCTCGTTTATTTCTTCATGAACTTCTGTGGTTGATTTTTTGGTGTTAAAATGTGAACAGTACAACTTTTTTCCCCCTTTTTGTTTTAGCGAATGCAGTAGCAGAGCAGTGTCTATATTCAACAGAGAAGGGTGTTTGGAGATTGTAATCAAGTGTTTGAGTAGGTTTCCCACCAACATTGACCTGGCTGTTTCAGTAGGTAAGTGAAGAAGAGGTGATGATCTATTTAGTATGCGTGGCCTCCTTTGAACATTTTAATTCAGACGTAGTATGTTTATTCTAGAGAGCGATTTTTTTTTCCTCGTAAATGCATAGCTGAGTTCTTTTAAAATTTGCGCTTAATATTCACACAGCTTTCCCCTCTTTACTCAGAAGTAATTACCTAATTATGTGAGCCTGTGTGGTTGCTAGTGTGTTACCAGTCTCAGAAGCCTCTGGTAATTCCCGAGCTCTCATTGCCCATTTGCTGAGAAACAGTAACCCACAGCCATCAGGCCTCTGAGCAGGAGTTCATGGGAATCTCGGCCTCTTTAACTGCCTTGTGCCGCTGTCTTGTGCTTTTGGCGGAAAAGTGGTGACCTGGGCCTGCTTCCCCTCCCGTGGATGGGAAAGGAGGTTCTGGCAGCTTCAGTGGCTCAGCTCCCACCCTCTGTCCATGGGGTGAGACACCACTGAGGGTCCTCACTCAGCAGGGGTGGGAGACGGGAACTGGAGGGTGGATGCTCCAGAGAACTCTGGGGCAGAGCGGAGAAGTCCCTGAGGAACAGCATTTCTCTCCCGCCCGCCATCCTGGCAGCACCTTTATTTAGGTCCACCTTTCTCCCGGTGCGGACCGAGTGTGTTCCCCTCCGTGATGTTTCTCTTGGCTCCAGTGGGCACTTTTAGGAGAACAGGAAAGAAAAAACAAATAGTGGACCAAATACTACTGGGGAAAACTTAAAAATCATTTTCTTAGAATGGAATGTTTGGCAGAGGGGAGGTTAGCGAGTCAGTGTGCATTTTATAAACAGTGGGGCTAGGCAATTGGCAGGTGACTTTTAATCTCAGAGGACAGTTTCTGTTACAATAAGAACTTCAGGAAAGGGGTCCACAGCTTTTAAAAGAAAAACTTGATTCCTGGATTCCTATTTTTTGTTCCTTAGTCTTGTTACAGATTTATTTCCCTTATTTTAACTTGGGGGAGGAGTTACATGGTCTCTTAATATTTTACCCACCTCTGAATTTGCTTATATTTTTATGTAAAATATTTTGTTTCTTAAATATTACTTCACCAGAAATGACTAACTTTTAAGGTCATGCTGAATGTGAAGGAAGCCAGAACGTCCAACACCCAGGGCGTGTTATTGACAACAAATCTACTCAAAAAATGGTATCTGTGGATGGGTGTTGGACCCACAGACTGTTTGCTATACTGGTCCAGGATGAGTAGTTGAGGATGAGCCTTTATAGATGTTTATAGTAATTGGACACTGTCGTGGCCGTTAAGAGCCTTTAAGACTGTGTTCATAGACGTCTGCTCCTGTGAAGAATGGTACGTTAAGCAAAAAAGAAAGAAAACAGTCTCCCACAGCGCTGGCCATTCAGGACGCTCGTGCACACACGGTGCCCCGAGGACGGGCAGCCTGCAGACCCAGCCGAGTCCGGAAGTTGTAAAGATGTGGATGTTTTCCCATGAGTTGTTTTGGAGAGAGTTACCCCAGCAGAATTTTGTTTCTAAATGTTTAATTTTTGTCCTTACAGCCTATTGCTTGCAGACGGTCACTGAGGATAACCCAGAGCTACTGAAGTCTTTCAGTGACTCGGCCTTGCAGGTGCTGGAATCGGCAATGCTGGCCCCGGGCAGCTCCATGGAACACTTTCTGTTAAAGACATTGGTGGCAGGTAAAATTCAGCCACGTGTGATCGAGTACCTTTTAGTAACTTGTCACGGGTAGAGATGGGGGCTGAAATCCTTACGTTTCCTTCTGTGCTTGTGTCTGTTCTGAAAGTTTTAACATTGAAGAGGAGCCCCATAACCCAGGCGGTTGTGCACAGCCGGGAAGCCTTCTAGAATCCATTTGCTTCCCGTGTAACAGACTGCCATTGTCTGGTGAAGAAATGCTGCTCAGGACCCCTTCTTAGCCAGGGAGATGTCAAGCGGACCATGGGCATCGAAGACATGACCACTCACTGTTCCCTAAGATCTTCACCCCTGACCCGTTGACCCCCCAGAATTTCTCAGTACAAACAAATAATCTGATGATCTGTTGAGTAGTTGGCAATATTATAGTTTCTCTATACATTTTTCTCTTGCCCTTTGGCCTAGCAGAAGTAATTTATCTTGAGAGGTTTTTTTTTTTTTTTAAGTGGTAAAATACACATAACAAAATTTTCCCTTAACCATATTTAAGTGTACAGTCGGTCATGTTAAGTAAATTCTCATTCCCATGCCTATGATCCCCAGAACTTCCTTCATCTTGCAAAACTGAAATTCCGTACACAGGGAACGGCTCCCCACCTACTCACCACCCCCCGCCCCCCTCGCCCCAGCAGCCGCCCTCCTGCTTTCTGTCTACCCCAGGCGCCTCGTGTGTGTGGAATCCTGCGTTGTTGTTGGGTGTTGTTGGTGACTGACTCATTTCACTTAACTTAGTGTCCTCGAAGTTCCTCCTCGTGGCAGCACGTGTCAGAATTTCCTTCCTTTTTAAGGCTGAATAATATGCCACCATACATATGGACCACATCCGGTTTATACATTCTCCTGTGGACGGCCACTTGGGTGGCTCCCACCTTTTGGCTGTTGAACGACACTGCTGTGAATATGGGGTGCAGATACCTGTTTGTGCCCCTGCTTTCAATTCTTTGTTGGGGTGTATGTCCAGGAAGTATTTTCATTTTAACAGTCACTTTTTTAAACAACTCTCCTCACGTATGGTAGCTTGCGTTCTCTTAGGATAATCAAAGAAAGGCAAGAACCTGCTGCCCGGTTTGTCCATGAGGCCGTGGGATTTTAGTGCATTCCGTTCCACTCCTGGAATATCAGCAGCTGCCTTGGAGAGCCACTCAGGTTAAGATGAGAGAAAACAAGGCACCTTAATTTGTTGTTTTCAAAGAAACTTGAGCAGCGCTCCCGGTCTGTTGCTAGGCATTGTGTCAGAGGAGTGTGTGCCAGGGCGGGGTTGGGGGGACGGACGGGGGGACTGGGAAGTGCTGTAACAGGGAGCGGCCTCTGTGCACAGCTTTTTGACATTTAATTAAACCTGAACAAAGGCAGCGGGATCAGGACTTCTTGAAATTACAGCCGAGCTTAAAGAACCAATCTCGTGAAAACGGTATTTAATCAGAGGTTTCACAGGCGATCCCTTTGTCCTTGTGCTCATGTTTTTTCCCAGGCACGATTTGGAATCTGAAGGATATCATCCCATCCAAGAGCCAAGCAGAAATCATAAATGCTATCCTGAAGATCTTCTCTGAAGTTCTGGACGTAGACGCTGGTGAAATGGTCATCCGCATGAAGGAGGCCGAAACGCAAAGGCTGAAAAGCGCTGCAGAGACGCAGGAGACGCCAGAGAACGCCAACGGGGGCGGTCTGATCGAGGACAATGCAGTGGAAGAAGCTGCGCCGAGGAGAGGAGTCAGGAGGAAGGCTTTCGTCTCGGATTTACTTCCAGTAAGTCAGATCGTTGCTTTCAAACGTGGATCGATACGGAGATTTCCTTCCGACAGGTTTCCTAAGTTTTGTAGAAAAATGTTACAGCACAATTAATCAGAAAGTGAATTTCAGTAAAACTTGGTCCATGTTCCCCGTGAATTCTCATTTATAACCTTAGAAATCTACACCCAGAGGGGAAAAAAATCTCTTTAAAATGAGACTTCCCTCCACAGAAGTTTTCAGAGACAGGACACACCGAACGTGTGCAGCACTCCAGAAGCAAGTGACCATCTCAGGCGCTGCTGTGTCCCCCGGGTCGTTCCCATGCTGTCCCTCGGACTGTCCCCCAGCGACAGCAGTTTTCACTTTGCTTGGGTTATCTGGTCCAGGACACCCATGTCTCTCTTACATTCGTGCTGGTCTGACAGAGCAGCAGGCCGGACGTCCCTCCGCCCACTGCTGCTGCACAGACTGGGACGCCCGGCTGTGGGATGAACGGAGGCTGGCACTTTTTGCAGGCTGGGTGATGGGGGCATGTTCATGCTCTGGGTGTGATGTTGGGGTGAGGGTGCCTCGTCCTGGGTGCAGGAAACGTTTCAGCTGGGCCGGTCTGCAGAGAAGGAGCCATGCTTAGAGAAAGCGGCCCCATAGAGGTGATCCAGGAGTCAGGAGGCCAGGTGGGGCCAGGACTGGACTTCTTCAGGTGCACACTCACTGCCGTGGCACAGGACCAGGCGCTGGGCTAGGTGACAGGAAGCGAAAGACAATGAAGACGTATTTCCTGTCTTTAGGGACAGCTTCATCTCGGGAGGAGAGATGCACACTTGGGGTTTACCACAATGCCTGGGCTAAGGACTGAGATAGGGCTGCGCACAGGCTCCCGAGGGGGCAGGTTGTCTGCAGCAGGCTCACCTGGCAGCCCTGAGGGCGGAGGGAGGGAAGAGGCAGGCAGAGGAGGCTTGGGAACAGGACTCCTGAGCCACTTTAACAGCTGGGGCAGAGACAGCCTGGGGATGGCAGGGCCGTGTCTTTGGGGCCCTGGAGGTCGTCCTGAAGAAGGGTGGCGAGGCCTGAATGGGGAGCTTGCTGCCCGTGGCCTCTGCAGCCTCACCTGAGCCCGTCCTTGTTCCTGTGAAGTGACCTCGGACAGAATGGTCTTCAGGTCAGCACTGTGGACATCTGATAGAGAATTCTAGTGAGAACATACCTAAAATAAGTCCACTACTTTTCTGCAGTCACAAAGTCTCATAAAGCATGCCCTGGTGGTGTTACTCAGAAAAGAGCGCAGCTGGAGCAGTTTTCCAGCCCGCATGCGTAGCTGGTAGGTGCGGAGCGCAGTGTCAGGCCCTGGGGCGAATGCTGCCCCTGAGTTGCTCTCAAATCCTAAAGCGTCTGAAAAGGCCTGGCACACCCCCTCTGGTGCAGGTGATACATGTGCGAACCCCAAATGTACTCCTGTCTCACTCGTGCATCTGAGTCAGAGTTGAGTAGAATTTAACATCAGTGAAGTGGGACAGACAGAGGCACAGCTGTGCGCCTCGTCCTCCCCAGAAGGTGTTTGCGAAGAGCCCTGGGGACATCTCTTCACTTGTCACGGGAGGGCTAGGTTCTTGAGACCTGGGACGGCTGTGGTGTTCCGTCCACACGTGCACTGTCAGGATGGGGCAGGTCAGCACCCGAGGCTGTCCAGCTGTCCCACTGCCCTGGCCCTGCCCCAACTGATGCAGCAGCTTTTCCCCCGAGTTCTAGTCCAGGCAGAACAGAAGTCCCAGGCGGGCTGTCAGGGGACCCTGAAGGACCCGGGTGTGGGGGGACAGCACTCCTGAGCATTGTCCCTTCACCAGCCTCGCCTCCAAGGGGCTCCTTCCTAAAGGGACGGAGGGGACCGAGCTCCAAGTCTCCCGAGACTGTTTAAAAACCATGGGTATTTAACTGGTGTTTAAAGATTTACTTCGTACTTATTATTTAAAGATAGAGTTTTGGAGCCTATGAAATGCAGTGTGATAACAAAAGCTTGCTCTTTGAAGTCCGGTGACGTAACTGAGTAGACTGGACGACTAACATGCGGGTCAGCCAGCTGGTGTTCAGGAGCCAGCGGGCCTCTGGGCGTCGGGCTGACCTATGTCAGGAATGCAGATTTACAGTCAGCCTGGGTCCGGTCCTTCGCGCTGCCCAGGGGTCCTTGAGAATCAGAACCTGTCGCTGCAGCATTTAAAGTAAGAAGCCGTAGTCACAAATACGTAGAGAAAGCAGCAAGTCAGCTGTTGTTTTAATGTGCGCAGAAGTAGAGCAGTCCCTCCCCAGTGCCCACGGTTGTCGGTTATCAAACTGTAGTCTGTTCTGTGTCATCCGTGTCCCCGCCCCCTCTCCCCTCCACTACCGAATGCCTTCGCGCAAGTCTCAGATGTCATAACATTTCCTCTGCACTGGCTCCCTCTGTCAGCGTGACAACCGGGAGAAGCAGGGCCATGTTCTCAGGAGGGGAGGCGTGTAGAAAGGTGGAACCTAATTCCGGATGCTTCTAAGCCAGAGCCGCACGCGTGCGCTTTGAGTGGGGAAGAGCCCCGCGGCCACCTCTCCAGTCTGCAGACGTGTGTTTCGCGGAGTGTCCCACACACGGCCAGTGGGGGAGCTTTACGTTCATTCTCGCTGGCAGTGAAAGGAACACAAGCATTAGATTAACCACCTCTCTTCACCGAGCAGTTTGCCCTTTTTTTTTTCCAAAGAACATGGTTTGAATCACAGTTAAATTGTTGCACAAGGAAGTTGCTGGAGGATTATAAATAATAAATGCTCCGGGCAGGAAATCGGGACCATGTCACAGGTCTCTAGTTGCGTCTTTAAACTTTGACCCAGTAAATCTGAGGAAATAAAATATCCAAGTAATCTGAAATATTCCACACCGGTGAAATAATAAATTATAATGCATCCATCATTCAGACAAGAAAATACTCATGATTTTTAGCTTACACACTATTTTGCAATATCAGTGTAGCAGATTCACGGGGGACTTGCAAACTAAGGTCATGTAAATGTATACAACCCCTCTTAAAAATGGTAATTGATAAGTTCATGTTAATTCATTTCCAGAGGAAAAAAATCCCCCTCTTTCTTCAGTGTTAAAGAAGTGCTTTATTGCCATCTTCGAAGGAGGCTAGAGAGCAGGCCTGTCTCCCCCCAGCCCAGCCCTGTGGGCCGTGGAGGGCTTGCCCGTGGTTCTTGCTGGTGCGGTCTTCTCCAGGAAGACATCCAAGCAGCCGAGGGCAGGTTTGCGAGTATCGGTGCCTGGCGTGTGAGACGGGGCTCTAGCTTTAGTCTTGGTGTGCTCAGCCACTTCTCATCACGTGAGGCTAAGTTTCGGGGTGAATTCAGTTCGCGGTTCCTGACTGTTTATCTGTCCTCTCCAGCTCACTGAGCAGCGTGTAGAGAGTAATAACTGCCCAGGTAGCTGGGAGCCCAGGTGGCAGTTGCTTGCTCCCCAGTGCCAGGAGAAATCAGTGCTTCCTCCTTGTTAACCCTGTTGTCCCCACCACACCCCTGCAGCCGTGTGCCCTGTGTCCAGGGCAGAAATCCTGGAGCACGCTTGAACTAAGGCGCAGGTGGCAAACACAAGGCCCGCGGGCCGAATCCAGCCCTCCACCTTGTTTTATCTGGCCCAGCGCCTTGTTTCTGCCCGGCGGCAGTGCCGAGCTCTCACTTACCTGTTAAGGAGCAGTTACATTTGCACAGTCCTAAAGTTACATCTGGCCCTTGGAAGGCCACCTCAAGGCTGATGCGGCCCCCGGTGAACGTGAGTCTGGCTCCCCTGAAAGGGGATTCCCGTGAGAGTCCCAGCCCCACGTTGAGAGCTGGTGGTTTGACTCTCCCTAGCCCACTGACCAGGAGCTGAGAGAGGCCACGGCGCTGCTCACGGCTCAGCAGACGGCTCTGGAAATCATCGTCAACATGTGCTGCAGTGAAGGTGCGAGCGTCCCTCCCTTCCCTGGGCTGAGCGGGCGGCCCCCACCAGGACCTGTCCAACCGCTCTATGCTCCGCGCCCTTCCCAGGTTTCTCTGACGACGAGGACACGTGGGAGGAGGGGCTTTCCAGCAGCGACGAGAGCGAGGAAGCTATGGAGGACGCCCTCTGCGAGGGCGCTGGGCAGCTGCTCTCTCCCCTCTGCCTCTCCCACGAGGTCCACACTGCCCTCACCAGCTTCCTCCTTCCCAGGAAGGTAGCCGTCCTCGGTCTGGGCTTGCACGGAGCTTGGGGAAGGGTGGGGACAGCTGTTCATTCCATGTGCAGGGGCAGTAAGCTCCGGCTGTCGGTGGTTGGGAAGCTAAATGGAGGGACAGTCCCAGGCATGGGCTGACCCTTGCACCTGGGAGGGATGCATTGGGTCTGGTATAAAATGAACCTGCTCTTTAACTTTTGCTTTATGACTTTTTAAAATCTAGGTATTTGAGAAAACCGCCTTTCCGAACAGCATTGCAGTTGACATATGTTCCAGAAACCCCACTTGGAAACCTTTGGTTAGAAAGTAAGGACTTTTCTATTTTCCAAACCGTCTGTCATTGTTGTTACGTTAAAGGGTGGACCACTCGTTAGAAGGGGCCGACTGCCCCCAGGTTCGTGGGTTCTGTTCCGTGTGTACCCCCCGAGAAGAGTATGCTTGTGTTTGCTGAGGCCTGAGAATGCACATAGCAGTGGGGCTCACAGCCGCCCCAACCCAGAAGCACTCTTGCCCCCCATCAGCGGCAGGATGGGTAGGTGTGTTCTGGCACAATCACACAGCAGAACACACACTTTACACAGGACCTGAACCAGAACTTCTCACCACATGGATCAAACACCGTTGAGCAAGAGAGCACGGCACAACAGATGCAGTCCTCACAAAGCTCAGACACAGGTGCCACCATGCTCTTCTGTTCAGGGATGCGTACTGTTTAGGTGGTACACCTGGAAAGAAGAGCAAGGAAATGTTTACCATGAAAGTCTGGACCTTCGGGGTCAGGGAGGTGGGGTGTGGCAGGGGCAGTGGAGGTCGGCGTGAGGGCGCTAGCCGTGTCCGTTTCTGTTTGGCTAGACGAACAGTTCACCTTCGGCCCCTGCTCACTGCCGCCGACCTCCTGCTAACCAATGCTCCCAGCCAGAACCGGAAGTTTAGGGACACAGTTGACTCTGGGTTCTGCTGGAGAAACATGGCATCGTCTCCCTCCCTTGCAGAATGAACACCGTGCAATGCCGAGCCCTCCTGTGCCTCCAGAGTCTCGTGTCCCTCCTGGAGGTGGAGCACCTGGGCGGAGCGCCAGCCCTGCAGGCGCTCGCGCAGCACCTGTCCACACTGCTCTTTTCTCAGCCAGGTAAGTAGTTCAACCTGCTGTGGAAGGCCGCTCAGGTGGAGCGGAACTGAGAGGGGCAGGGACTTGACCTTGGGTGTTGGGCCATGCAGCCTGCAGACGCCGCAGTTGTACCTTCGCAGCTGCAGGTGTGGAGAGTCTGAACACAGCCCGCAGGCGGATCTCTGGGTTGTGGTTTTGTTTCTCATTGAAATTATTTGCATCTGGTCGTGTCAGGCCAAGTAAGGCCCAATCACAAATACCTTAAATTTAGGCCTCATGAGTGTGTTTGGCTAATTGTCTATAATTTATTTTTCTTCTTAAAGATAAGACCACTTGGTTTGCATTTGAACGGGTGGCACAGAGGACCTGAGGTGGGAAGCGGCCCCTTCCTTGTGCGCACCCTCGCAGGTTCCTCTCCCAGTGTGGCTCAGTTCCTTGAGTTGTCTTCCAGAGGGATTCTCAGTGTGAAAGTGTGTCTGTGTGTTTAGTGTGTCTGGGCTCCCAGGGCAGCGTGCCGAGGGGAGCACAGACACATGCCTGGTCAGGCGGAAGTCAGGTCGTCCTTTGTGGCCTGGCCTGGCATCTTACGTTCTGTTGATCGAAGACTCAGTCCCACCCAGATTCAGGGGGAGTAGAAATAGACTCCACATCTTTCTGGAAGTGCCCCATGTTCTAAAAGATCATGTCAAGCTGGAAGTACTGTCGTGGCTGTTTTTGGAAAATAGAACCTACTACACCGAGTGAGTCACTTCCCTGCCCCCGCCACCAGAAGTTAGGGAGCCAGCTCACCTGGACGCCCCCCACATAGACACACTTTTATGTGGCTGTGTTAATGTAATGATTTATTATGTGGCTGTGTTAACGTAATGGCTTACTGCTACCCTGTGTGTCCTGCGTGGGGAGAAGGGGCCGTGACAAAGGAGTGAAGATGAGCCGGAGCGGACGGGGAGGCGGGGGCCCTGAGCACCATGGTGGCTGGCCCTGCCCTGCTTGCCCTGTCCAGCAGCAGCTCTCAGCTGGGGCGGTGGGCACAGGTTGCGCGGACTCTGGGTGGGAAGAAGCCCCCGCCTTGTCTCCCCAGCAGGCTGATGGCCATCGGTGCAAAGCTGAAGTCAGTCCTTGAAAGCCAGCGCCGGCGCATCCCAGTGATGCAGGACCGGAACAAAATCAGCATCCGGGCCCTGGGGCTGCCTGTGGAGCCCTCCTGGTCCCCTCCGTAGTCATTTCAGCGTGGCCGTCTTCCAGCCCCAAGCGTGTTTTCATTGTAGTGGCATGTGTTATCACTTAAGTGCTTTGACTTGATTCTGTTTCCTTTTCTACAAAATCACTTGTCTTGAGAAAGGCAAAATTCACGTTTCACTCTTGTGTTTCAGATTTTGCTCAGCACGTTGACTTTCTAGAAGCCATAAGCAGCGCCTTGCGGGCCCTTTTGCAAACAATGGCCTCCAAGAGCATCTCCCAGGTAAGGTTTTAAAGTTTTCTTGTGAAAATAGCCAGGAATTGATATTTATCACTTAACTGTTTTTCAAGTTTTTATTTCTACTGCAGTGATTCTTGTAAAAAGATAACAGAAGTGGGTAAAGTGAAACATAAAATCTCGCCCTTCTCCCCCCACTGCCACCAGCACACAGTAGGTCTGTCACCAGTATAACTCATTTGACATAGGTATCATGAACATTCATATCTGAATGCTGCTTGTCATTTGAAAACACTTGGGTGCGGACCCTTTTGGCCCTGCACAGTGCGTGACCCTCGCCTCCGTGCCGGGCGCCGCGGTGCTTCCAGTCCTGCTTTGCATTAAGGGCACCCTCAGACCTCCCCGAGAGCAGAGAGAACGGCAGCTTGTCATTTAGTGCAGAGGGTGAACCTGCGGGCGCCGTCACTGATGGCAGCAAGTTGTCGGCGCCTGTGTCCCTGTCTCCTCTGTCTCCTGACACCTTTGTGCCTGCTTCTGTAGTAGTGTGACACATGTGGCGTTGTTCCACCCATGAGTCTTTATTATGTGCTTCCTTATGTCCGTGACAACAAGTGGACTGGAGGCAATGTAGCCACCACACCATGACCCGCGCCCTCAAATAACAGACGTTCCCTAATTATCAGTGACAGCCGGCTGCATCCTCTGGCCCTGCTTGGTCCCAGTCACCTCTTGTGCCTTGAAGGTCCTGCTGGGTTCCATTTCTCTTTACCGGTCCTGTCGTCACTCTGGGTGATGTCATTGTCCACGTAGCTGCTCTTCCCGGTGTCCTGGCTTCGCAGTTCTTGGACCCCCTTCTCCCCAGCGCCTTGCCTGCCCCTCGCCCCGGCACTGTGGCCATGCCTCTGGAGCAGAGCACCCCAACTGCGTCCTGCTCCAGAGTCTGCTGGGGGTGTCTGTGTTCCACTGTGACGTAGGGTCTGCACTGTTGGCTTCTAGTATGTACTCTTTAAATAATTCTCTGTACGTTTTTTCAAGAACATAACTTTTGACTCTTAGTTTCTACAAAATGGGAATTATTTATACTGCCTGGCCTGCCGTGTGGCCCCTGGGAGGATCAGAAGCCACTGTGGGGCTTATAGGAATATCAGGTATTGTCAATGATTTTCCATGGTGTTCAGGCAGTAATTGACCACGTCAGCCCGATGTCGAGAAGAAATTACAGCTCAGGCTCAGTTAATAATAAGTTGTCCATCTGTAGTCAGATCGTAAATCCTCAGGTTGGCCGTGGACTGGGTGCAGGCTTTGGGTTTTAGAACTCGAAGGAGCCTGGCTCTCTGATGCTTTGTAAGGAGAGGAGGCCAAGGACCTGACTTGCCGAGCGACGGCTCCAGGCCTGGACACAGCTGGCCTGCCCGCCATCCACTGATGGGCAGCTTACAACGTGTGTGAGTCGTCCTGGTAGAACGCAGCACGCCTCTCTTGTTCTCCCCAGCCTGTCCTAGCGAGGGACAGCTCCATCGTCTGTGGGATTTTTTTCAACAGACTATTTTCTGAGAAACTGGGGCATACTTGCTGCTACCGTTAGATCTGGCAGAGTGGTGTGGGTGAGTCAGAAACGAGTTAGATGATTTAGGACTGCTTGGCACTTTTCTACAGAACGATGGCCAACACGTAGTGAGTGCTTGATGTGGGTTACTCAGCCCTCCCAGCCCCTCTGTGTAGGGAAGCGGAGGGTTTACTGGGGCTCAGGAACGTGTCCTGCATTGCCAGGTGGCAAGTAGAAAGGCTGGGATTTGAACCCAGGATGCCAGACTCCAGGTCCTGAGCCCTTAACCCCCACACTGGGCTGCCTGTCCCGGCAGCAGGACACCCACTCTTCACAATGCTGTGTCTGGACGTGCATTCACATGAGCTTAAAATGGAAAGTATCACTATCTAGTGAAGCGCTACATAATTTTGTGGTTTTTTCGGTCTTTCGTAATGGACCAGAACACATCGCAGAGTGAGTTCTTGTCTTGTGTAGATTCAGCCAATTTTTATTAAAGCTACATGATCCTGTTACATTTTCAGAACACTTCCAGGATCAATACCGAAAAGAAATGAGATGCTCTCCGGTCAGAGTACCTTTGAAGGAAAGTGTGGAAGTGAAACTGACGGGGGCTGATGCCCCTTCCATAGGCTTCCAGCAGCAGAGGGTGGAGTGACGGCAGCAACACCAGTGGGCCTCATCTGGGCTCGGAATGACTGCCTGTGTTGGGGAGCAATTAGAGATATGTAGTAAACCCTGGCTGGTGTGGCTTAGTGGATTAAGCACTGGTCTGAGAACCAAAGGGTCACTGGTTTGATTCCCAGTCTGGGCACATGCCTGGGTTGCAGGCCAGGTCCTTAGTAGGGGGTATGCAGGAGGCAACCGCACATTGATATTTCTCTCCCTCTCTTTCTCCCTCCCTTCCCCTCTCTCTAAAATAAAAAGTAAAAAATAAATAAAATTAAAAAAATGTGTAGTAAATTCTCTGCTAAGAATGTACGTTGTTCTCAGAGCCAGGCAGCCCGCAGGGGAGGTCGCTGTCAGCCATGTGTCCCGCGCTGTTGGAACGGGCTGAGCGTCACACCATACATGCTCTCCTCTTGTCCCCCAGCAGTGCATGAGCCCGGATCAGCTGATGACGCTGTGCAGAGCGGGCATTCAGAGCGCTAACGTCGGTGTTCGAGTGAACGTGGTCAGTATTTTGGGGATCACAGGCAGCGTCCTCGCCAAGGAAGACGGCACACTTGAAACCCTCAAGGTAAAACCGTCTGCTTCCACCCTGAAGTGTCCAGTGACTCGTCACTGTTGTGTGGGTTTTAGGGAACCTCTGTGGATGTGAGAAGACATCGCATTGGGAACTTGCTCACCGAAGGACATCCGTCAGTGCACCCTTGGGCTCCCTTTAACTGCCTGGATTAGATAGGGACTTGAGGAGCTGTCGCATTTTGCCATTTAACTTTACTCCAGAGGTACTTTTTCAGAAATGAACTTGTCTCCGGTGAAAGGCAAGTTCAGAAGTGTCAGATGCCCCAGCCTTGGCTGTTGCACGCATGCGCGGTTGTCCTGCCCCAAGGAGCCTCCGCCCCAGCTACGCGCACCCACGCCACACCCCCCACGCTCCTCCCGACGTCGCCACCGCTCAGCGGCGCCGCTGCTGTGCGTGCACCCGGAGCTCACTTGGCATTTTGCTTCCAGCACTTTCTCTCAGCACGGGTGCTCAGCAGCTGCCCTGTTAGAGATACGATGTTGCCGCCGGCTAAGGACAGGGATCGTGCAGCTACCCTGCCTGGTGCGGAGCCTGCTCAGTTGTGGGTGCTGACGGACGGGCAGCGCACCGCTTGGCAGGCGGCACTCTTCACCTGCTGAGAGCTTCGCGGTGACAGTGACATCTTTAAGACTCTCATTTTAAAAAGAAGATACGTGCGCATGGCAAGACACTTGGAAGAGTAGAAAAGAACATAGAGCGAAACGCGGCCGCCCAAGCTGCCAGTCCCGTGCGACTCCAGAGAGGCAGCCCCGTAGCGTTCCTCTGCGGCGAGTAGGGGACGTGGGGCTGCGGGCACGGTGGGCCAGAGCGCGGCTGCGCGGCCAACTGCGCGCACTCGGGAGTGTGCGCAGGGCCACTTCCGTCCCTAACACCAGTTTCCAAGGTCCGCTTTCGGAACAGCACGTTTTTCTCAGGGATTACATGGGTTGTTTTTTTTTTTAATGTTTTTATTTAGTCCCATTCTAAGCATGAGGAAAAATAGAGGAAAGGTGGAGCGCGTTTTGTGTGCTGAGCAAGCATGTTTAGGGATGTGCTTCACGTGGCTTCTTTGCTGGGCGTGTTAAAGTAAGTTAAGGACGCCGTGTATTTCGCCCTTACTGGTTTACAGGCGTGTCTTCCATGGGGGCGGTTCCCTATGTGACCACCATGGTCTGGCAGATACCTGGTCCGTGCTCAGAATTTTCAGGTTGTTCCTAAAATGCCTATTTGCAGACAGTTGGTTTAGACCAGCACCCGAGTCAAGTTTGCACGTTAGGTTTGGTCTGGGGTCTTCCAGGCCTCTGTTACTCTGGGATAACCCTCCCGCAGCACCTGTGACTGCTCACCACCCACCCCCTGCTCTGTCCCTTAACCCCGGGTCAGCTGCCCCTGCAGTGTCCAGCCGCTGGATCTGTCCGATTGTTTCCCGTGGTGCTAAGCTTGTTCCCTCTTCCTCCATATCTCCTGCACATGCAGTGAGCCCTCCAGGCCAGAGGAGACTCAGCTCCAGGTCCATCTTTTCAATAAGACTGCTTCGGTGTCGGGTGCTTCCTACTACAGAGAATCTTGTAATCTGGACACTTAGATTCAGATTCAAAAACTGCGGCCCCATGGGGTTCATGGACTGTCTGGCGGTCATCCTGTTGCTAATGGGGGAGCTTATGGTGGCCCCAGAGTTCCGACTCTTGGGGTTCTTAGTGTTTCCACTCTCCCTCGTGCAGCACCAGCTGTGCCCAGGCCTTTCAGACATGAAGGGTGAAACCGAGCGGCCAAACAAAATAATTCACTCTTGAACAGCTCTTTGCAAATTGGAGATGGTCTGGGGTTTTTTGTTTGTTTGTTTGTTTTGTTTTTTAAGATTTTATTTTTAGACAGAGGGGAAGGAAGGGAGGAAGAGAGGGAGAGAAACATCAGTGTGTGGTTGCCTCTCACGTGCCCCCTACTGGGGACCTGGCCTGCGACCCAGGCATGTGCCCTGACTGGGAATCGAACTGGTGACTCTTTGGTTCACAGGCCGGCGCTCAGTCCTCTGAGCCACACCAGCCAGGGCGGGGATGGTCTGCTTATTGGGCAGTTGTGAGAATGCGGAACAGTGAAGCAAAGTGAAAGTGTGTTGGGTTCACTTTTTTAAATTGTCTTTGGGTGTCTTTCACATAATTTAAAAAGCATAGTTTTTGTTCCATTTTGACACCATGGGGAAAGCCTTTTTGAGGGAGGCAGAGGGGAAAATTTTTAAATTTCCTAAACCAGTCTTTCATGTATCATTTATGGACCTAATTCGTTTCATTTAGGAATATAAATTCTAATGTGTCTCATTTATCTTGCTTATCTTATACTTAATATATTTATAAATATATGTTAAGTTCTCAATCTTTACTCTTCCTAAAGCTTTAATGTTCCCTGGCATTTTTGTATCCAATATCATGCGTAAATTACTGCCATTTAAAGCTGCTGCTTGGGAAATGGACCTGGGAGTCCTGGTGATAACGTGTGTCTTGTTGGCCCCAGACCATCGGGTGCTCCCTGCTGGAGGTTGCCACCAAGGACCCGTCACTAGTGGTCGCAGGAGAGGCCCTGGACGCCCTGTTCGACGTGTTTGCAGACGGCAGAGAAGCCGAGAGGGCCTCCGTCCAGATCCGCTTGTTGCCTGCTCTGCAAGAGCTCCAGCCTGTCTTCAAAATGAAGGTATGCAGTCGTTCGGGGGGAGTGCTGGAGCCTCCGCGTCCTGTGGGAAGGGGGGTGTGCAGTCCCCCACCCCGATCCCCCTCCTGGTCTGGGACCCCCTCAGCCCCGTCTGCAAACGCTGCCTGGCCGAGTCGGAGCTCAGGCTGTGTGAGCCGAGCCAGAGGTGGCGATGCCGCCTCCTTCTGTAAGTTGAGTGGTGCCGCTCGTGCTCCTTAGGCGTGAGCACGGTGGTCTGCAGCCTGCGGGGCTCTTCCAGGTCTCCAGCCTCATTTTAGATCACGCGCCAAGTTACAGGCTGATTTTACCGTCCTGAGTATTTCCCGGTGGTGCTCAGACAAAAGGCAGCCTCCCTTGAAATAAAATATTTGTCTTCTTGGCTTTTAGATTTTAAATTCAGCATTTGCTTTTAATCTCTGTAAAGAGAATAGAAGTTCTGAAGGAAGGTGATCTTGCTTTTTGTTGTGTCTCAACATGCACTACTTTGCTCTAGCGAGCTTCTGGCACAGATTAAGGCCTCACAGAGAGAGCGCTGTAATAGGTTTTAGGTGAGTTTGGTGGTATGTCCAGAAATTTCAATTTCCTGAAAAGTTTTTAAGGTGTAAAAAATAGTTTTATTTCCCAGAAGAAAAGAGAAACACAGGCCGTACACGTTTTCTGTCATCGCTACGTCTGAAGCAGGTGTCAGTTTGAGAACATCCACAGTGCTTTGTTTTTAACGTCTTCATGTTTTGGCACGTAACGTTAGAAACCGTAGGAACGGTGGCTAACATTTATTGGGTTGAGCCTCACCCGTAGGTAACCAAATACCAGGTGGGGGGAGAAATTGAGCAGTTTACTCTTAATTGTGTTTTGTTGGAGCCTGTAGTGTTTCTGTTTGGTATTTTTTTAAAAATGTGTTAGGGTTTCTTTTTTAGATTGTATTTGTTTTCAGAGAGAGGGGAAGGGAGAGAGAAAGAGAGGGAGACATCGATTGGTTGCTCCTCGCACACACCCCCGCCCCATGCCTGTGCCCTGGCAGGGAACGGAACCGGCGCCCTTTCAGGTCACAGGCCAGCGCTCGGTCCACTGAGCCACACCGGCCAGGGCCGTTTGCTTCTTCTTTTTTTTTTTACTAGGGTATAGTTGACATGTGACGTTGCGTCAGTGTCAGGTGTGTGACAAAATGGTCTGATGCTGTGTATGCACTGAGAAGTGATCGGCACGATGAGTCTGGTGAACGTCCGTCACCTCACAGAAAGACATGTTTTTCCTCGCAATGGGAGCTTTCTAAGACCTTCTCTCTCAGCACCTTTCCAATAGACACTATAGCATGGGCACCCATAGTGTCTGCCTGTACGTCACGTGCCCTGGGCTTCCTTCTCTTGTGACTGGCAGTTTGTACCCTCTGCCCCCTCCCCACATCTTGCCCATCCCCTGAAGCTGGTCTGTGTGCTCGGCGGTGAGAGGCTTTCTGTCCGCTCACTCCCCTCCTTGTGGGCAGTGACCTGAGTGGGGCATCGCTCAGCGAAGACGGGTGCGTGTCAGCAGTTCCCCCCTGATCATCCGGAAGGGAGCACCCCACGTTCGCAGCCTGCACTGTGCGCATGTGCAACGCCGTCCCCTACTGGTCTCTCCAGCCCGTACCTGGGTGGTGTCCGCGGTGTCCTGAGGGTCACAGGTGCGTCAGGCTCCTGAAGAAGGGCTCTGGGGGGGAACAGAAGGTACCCATTTCCCTACAAGGAAAGCGGACGTCATCAAGTTGTCTGGCCACGGGGGCCGGTGCCTGGGAAGGAGTGATGTAGACTCGGGACTCGGAAGAGGACCCCTGACCCCTGGGAGGTCTGTTGTTCTGGTCGGTACCGTGCTGATGGTGTTCAATGGTGGTTCGCTTTCCTCAAAGGTTGTCAAGACCTCGTGAACAATCTTGGCTAGCCAGAAGGGCAGCCTGTAGTTTTCTGTTCGAAGGCCCTTTGTGAGCGAAGTCGCAATGGCAGTAAAGGCTGTTCGGTATGTAGTCAGCCCCAACTGCACGTGCACGCCGTAGCAGTGCATTTTACTGCAGAGCCTCTCCAGGGTGGTGGTTCCCTAGGTGCCCTGGATCTGTGGCGGCAGCACTAGCTAACCGGTCACGGGTGCGTGCTGAGGCCCAGTTCCACGCCTGCTGAGAAGCAGAAGTTGCGCCCAGGCCCGCCAGGCTGGTTCTTAGTGAGCCCTCCAGACAGCACGCTGCCGCACACCAAGGTCTGAGGACCTCTGCTCTACCCTGCGGGTGAGGGACACTCGCTCTCTCACAGTCTCTGGGTTGGTCGTCCTTGGAACTGTCATTTAAAAGGTGCATAGTCTTCAGAAAAACCTACAGCAGAACAAAAAGGCAGCTGTGCAAGTGGGAGAAGGTATTTGCAAACAATACCTCTGATGAGGGGCCAATATCCAAAATGTCTAAAGAGTTCATACAACTCAACAACAGAAACAATCTGGTTAAAAATTGGGGAGAGGCCCTGGCTGGTGTGGCTCAGTGGATTGAGTGCTGGCCTGCAAACCAAAGGGTCGCCGGTTCGATTCCCAGTCAGGGCTCATGCCTGGGTTGCGGGCCAAGTTCCCAGTAGGGGACGTGCGAGAGGCAACCACGTATTGATGATTCTCTCCCTCTCTTTCTCCTCTCTCTAAAAATAAATAAATAAAATCTTTAAAACACAATAGGGGGAAAACCTGAACACCTTCCCCAAGGAAGGCATGCAGATGATCTAAAAAGATGCTCAACCTCACTAGCTATTAGAGAGATATAAATCAAAGCCACAGGGAGCTACCACCTCACACCTGTTAGAATAGCTGTTAGCAGTAGGACACGGAGTAGGAGGTGGTGGAGAGGATGGAGAAGAGGGGACCCTTGAACAGTGCTGGTGGGAATGTAAATTAGTGCGGCCTCTGTGGAGAGCAACATGGAGTTGCCTCAGAAAATTAAGACTAGAACTACCATGTGACCCAGAACCCTTCTTCTGGGTATCGACCCCAAAATTTTGGAAGCGATTATTTGTAAAGACATACGTACCCCTGTAATTGCTGCAGCATTATTCACAGTAGCCAAGACATGGAGACAACCTCAGTACCCTCACTGAGTAAGTGGATTAAGAAGGTGTTGCACACATGCACAGTGGAATACTACTCAGCCATAAAAAGTGATGGGATATCGCCATCTGTGACAGTACGGACGGATCTTGGACATATGTGCCAAGTGAAATAAGTCAGATGAGAAAGGACAAGAACCACGTATGATTTGTCTCATGCAGGATATAAAATGGAAAGCAAGCAGCAAACATAGACACAGGCAATAGGATGGGGGTGACCGGGGGAGAAGGGGGTGGGGGGGATAACGAGGGTAAAGGGGGTCAGTAATGGTGACAGGAGGTGGCTCAGCTCGGGGTGGGGGGGTGAGCACACAATGCAGTAAAGCATTCGGATTGTATGCCTGGAACTTACATGATGTTATTAACCAATGTTACCCCAGTAAATTCAATCAAACTAAAAGGTGCACAGTCGTAACTTGTCTTTGTGGCTCATATACCGTGTTCCATTTATCTTGGAGGTGAAAATGTTTCATCAGATTCTGACAGCTTTCTTGTTCTGAGAGAAATACACCCCAAACCAAATGCTTCCTTTACTTAAAGGAATCAGTAATTCACACCAAATCACACAAGACTTTTCTTTTGGCAGATACGAAAAGAAGGGAGAGGCAAATACAGCCCAGATCAGCTGTGTGTTCTCGACAACGTGAAGATGAACTTGAGAAGGTTTGTTGCTTATCAAGAAACCGTTCAAAAGAGACTGACTACCTGAACCATTGAGAGAGAGCAGTCTCTGCCCCAAAGTGTCTAATACTAAAGGGTTTTCTTTGAGCGTATACGTTTCGGAAAGCCGTTTTTTAATGTCTTTGTTCTGTGTATTAATTTGAAGTTCTAAGAACTTCAAAACCTATCAGAAACTCTTTTCTAGGCTCTGGGATCTGAGTGGCGTTTCGGGTGCCCTCTAAATTCTCGTTCCAGCACGTTTCAATCACAGGAAACGCGCAGAGCAGAAACACAAAGGGGTCTCAGGTGGTTCTCCAGAGCAGTGAAGAAACTTCCAAATAATCATATTTTTCTTAAATTTTGCAAAAAAAAAAAGGAAGTCTAAAGTATTGCTTGCGTACTCTTTTAAGTCGATACATTTTTATATTAGCTGATTTTTAGCTTTATAAAATTAAACATATCAATTATGTTTACCGTCTTCAAAGTGATGGATTGAATTTGTATTTCATTATGAAGTAAAATACACAAATGAGCTAATGAAGTCCTTGTTGGGCTCTGTATAAACAGTTCTGATCTATTGTTTTGTAACCTCCCTCCTCGAATTTGATAATGGAGTCAGAATTGGGAGAAACTATTTTTTAATAAATAACTTTTTAATTGAAAGCTTTGTGTCTTACAAAATCTCTTTAAAAAATACCAGATAGTCCTTTTCCTGGGTGTTTGCTTGCTGATGGACGTTGCTTTGCATACGAGTGAGATCCTAAAAACAAGACCTACAGCAGGATCACCAGTTTACTCTCAGTGTCCTTGAGGCGTTGGGAGCTGCAAACGGGGCAGAGAAAAGGAAACAGATCCTGCAGGGAAAGGAGAAGTAGACCATGTTCATGGACGGGAAGAGGGCATTTCTTCCCAAATCAATCTGTAGGTGCAAGACAATCCCAGCCACAGTCCTAGCAGAATTATCTGTAGAAACAGACAAGCTGACTCTCAAATTACGTGGGAAAGCAGAGGATTTAAAATACCTAAAACAACTTTTAGAAAGAACAAAGTTAGAGACCTTCCCCACTCCCTGATTAAAAACTTAGCAGAAAGCTGTAGGCACTGGGACACTGTGGCATCGGCCTGAGGAAGGACACAGAGGAGGTCCCTGGAACACAGCTAAGAGTCCAGAAGTAGACCTGTAACCGTGTGGTCAACTGCTTTTCCACCAAGGAGTGGAGTTAATTCAGTGGAGAAATAATAGTGTTTTTAATAAGTGGTGCTAAAATAACCTCTGGGTGGGGAAAGACCGTGTGGTCAAGAGCCGAAGCTTCATGAAATATACTTTTGCTAACCCATCAAGCACACTTTGAAGTACAGCTGACTGCTTTTCCTGAGTGTGCACGATGGGGAGGGAAGCACCCAGAGACAGTCAGTGCCTTTCCGTGGCAATCTTGGCTCACACCAGCACCAGCAGTTTTACCCACCGTGGCTGGTGCGCCTGGAGGGCCAAGCAACATTTCAGTAAAAAAAAAAAATTTGCAAAAACAGCTTTTACCTTGTGGAGTCCTGTGGAAGGATCCGTGGAATACACTTGGAGAAGTCCTGGTCCAGAAAGGTGGAAAGAACAAGAGGATGGAAACGAGGCCTTGAAGAAATCTGGTGATGAAAGGGCTGGCTGGAAGGAGAGGCAGGTGAGAAGCCAGATGAAGGCGACATCAGAGAAGCCGGAGTGCCTTCAGCAGCAGGGAGGGGCTGAGAATGCGGGATCTGTGGGCTGAGGCACCATGTGAGGAGCGGTGAGAAATGTCCATTGATTCAGTGACCTGCGACGTATGCGAGAGCTATTTCCATGGCGTGGTCAGGTAGAAGTCAGGTTGGAGGGAGTTGGGGCATGGGAGGTGAGGAAATGAAGCTAGTGATGAGAGATCAGGGCTCAGAGAAGGTTGTGAAGGGGAAGGAGACCAGGCAGTGGCTGAAGGAAGGAGTCACAGTTGTTAGTTTACTAGTGAGTTTACTGAGTGAGTGAATGAATGAGTGAGTGAGTGAGTGAATGGGTGAGTGAGTGAGTGAGTGAATGAATGAGTGAGTGAATGAGTGAGTGAATGGGTGAGTGAGTGAGTGAGTGAATGGGTGAGTGAATGAATGAGTGAATGAGTGAGTGAGTGAATGAGTGAGTGAGCGAATGAGTGAATGAGTGAGTGAGTGAATGGGTGAGTGAGTGAATGGGTGAGTGAGTGGGTGAGCGAATGAGTGAATGAATGAGTGAGTGAGTGAGTGAATGGGTGAGTGAATGAATGGGTGAGTGAATGAATGAGTGAGTGAATGGGTGAGTGAATGAATGGGTGAGTGAATGAGTGAGTGAATGGGTGAGTGAGTGAATGGGTGAGTGAGTGAGTGAATGAGTGAGTGAATGGGTGAGTGAGTGAGTGAATGAGTGAATGGGCGATGCACTGGCTGAGGAGCAGAGCAGAAGGAAGTTCCAAGATGACTCCTGATTTCCAGCTGATGGAATTAACTGAACAGAGGTCTGCTGGTTGAGACCGGAACGGCCCCAGGCAGACGGAGCATACCTGCACTCTGAGCTGAGGAAGCCCTTACCTCGGGCCCTTAATTTCCCTTTGAGGAAGTTGACTCAACCCCCCCACCCCCTGGCCCCAACCTCAAAGCCTGCTGCTGCCGGTGGGTCATACACACATTGCAGGTTTGAAGGGCTCACTGTTCTCTTTATCTCGTCCCTTCTTTGGGTTAAAGGTGCACCTTAGTTTTACTGTTCAACAACAACAACAAAGAAAGCTATGTCTATATAGTGGAAGGTTTTCATATTTTACCATGTTTGAGAAATTTATATTTTTAATTGAAACTATTTTGGTTTGCTTAACTGAGCAATTCCTTATTTTAATGAACAGAACTAACTCAAGTTGTTTTATTTCTATGCAGAGTGAGAAATCATAAGCAAGGGGTTCCTAGTATTTGCTCAAATGTATTTTTATCCTCCCTGATTTTATGAAGGAAATCTAATGATGAGGACACAGTTGCCCTAGAATTTTAACATCTTCAGCAATGTCTGCCTCTCCATGAAAAGGACAAGTTATTTTCTTTTTTTTTTTAAAGATGTTTTCTTGCTGGATTCTTTATTGAGATGAACAACCTTGAAGGGACAGTAGAGAAAGGCTTTTTTTTTTTTTAGATTTTATTTATTTTACTTTTAGAGAGAATGGAAGGGAAGGAGAAAGGGAGAGAAACATCCGTGTGTGGCTGCCTCTCATGCACCCCTACTGGGGACCTGGCCCGCAACCCAGGCATGTGCCCTGACCGGGAATCGAACCGGTGACCCTTTGCTTCACAGGCCAGCGCTCAGTCCACTGAGCTACACCAGCCAGGGCAGGACAAGTTCTTTTCTTAAAGGAAAGATCCTTAAACTTACTCAAGTAAACCAGGACAAAATGAAGTTTTGAGTGGCTGCTGTGGAATTAGAGGAAAAGTGGGTCTGTTCTGAGGGCCCGGCAGCGGGGCCCGTACAGAGCCTGGCGCCGGCACGATCTCACCAGGCCGATCGAAACAGTGCCTACCTCTCTTCCTGCTTTGTTTCACAGCCTCGGACACGAAGGCAGGAAATGTTTAAGATCACTGCAGTCTTGAAAATGTTTGCAGTTATTTTCATTAAAGTTCACACATGAGTTAGTGCATTTCACAATTTGATTAAAAACCGTGATCAACTATAGCGACAAGAATGACAGCTGTATGAGAGGTGAAAGTATCACCTTGGTCTTTAACTGCAAATGGTAAGGTAATGTCAGTTCTGAGGAAGTCAGATGGCATTTTCCGTTGTTCTCTTGGAAAAAGTTCTATTTCCTTTCTGATTTTTAAAATTATGTTTAAGAGCCCTAGGTGGTGTGGTTCAGTGGATTGAGTGCCGGCCTGTGAACCAAAGGGTCTCCAGTTCAATTCCCAGTCAGGACACATGCCTGGGGTGCGGGCCAGGTCCCCAGTAAGGGGCGCGCAAGAGGCAACTACACATTGTTTTCCTCTCTCGCTCCCTTCCCCTCTCTAAATATAAATAAAATCTTAAAAAATAATAAAATAAAATTATGTTTATTAAAACAGATAACACATGTGTATGATAAACAATTAAGACAAAGCCAGAAATTGGGCCTTGGAAGTTTTCCCATCTCCCAGTTCCTCTCCCCAGAAGTGCCCCTACCAGTTCTGCATGACCCTCCCAGAGGTGCTGTTTGCATAGTAAAGCACTTGTTTTCTTCTCCTGTTTGGTATACAAATAAATGGCAGCGTACTGTTTGTACTGTTCATACCTTGACATTGTGGGTGTGTACCCTAGAGATACTCCTATATCGGTATATGTAGAGCTGTCCCCATTCTTTTTAGCAGCTCCACAGAGCTCCACTGAAGGGCGGAACCATAATTGTTTTTAAGAGACAGGGAGGGGAAGGGAGGGAGAAAGGGAGACAAACATCGATGTGTAGTTACCTCTCACGCGCCCCCTACTGGGGACCTGGCCTGCAACCCAGGCATGTTCTCTGACTGGGAATCGAACCATGGACCCTTTGCTTTGTGGGATGATGCCCAAACACCAGAGCCACCCTGGTCAGGGCTTGGAACCACAGTTTAACTCCTCTCCCCTAAGAGAGGAAGGCCGCTCTTCATCCAGGTGTAGAGCTCGGACCCTGGGGCCAGAAAGTCTGGGTTCGAGTCCCGACTCTCCCTCTCCCTCTTTGTGTTAACTTAGACTTCATCTCTTCCTCTCAGTTTTCCCTCCTGAAAGAGGGAATGATGACGGCAGCCACTTACAAGGTTTGCTTTGAGGGTTAAAGGCGTTAATATTTGTGTAACCCAGAGCAGTGCCTAATACAAATGCTGCACAAAGGTATCCTTCGTAGATGGACGTCTGAACTGTGGCCAGTCTGCTGCTGCTGCAAAGTGGCCGTGACTCACCTCGTGCTCGTGTGTATGTCTATGCACTGGATCCTGGAACCTGAATTACTAAAGGGTAAGAAAGATACACACTTATATGTCGTGTGGACATACATGTAATACCAGACAGCCCCCCACAGCCCTCCTCCAAAGAGCACCGCCCATGCACCCTCTGCCCCCTTTGCCATATTCTTCAGTACTGATCACCATTTGACCTGTACACTTATTTAGAGCATTATATTTTTAATTCCGTAAATTGGCCTAGTTTCCCTCTCTTTACCTTTGGAAAGAAAAATAACCATCAGAACCCTGAGAAGCCGCCTGTGCCCGAGGCTTCTTCACAGCCTTGAGGACGCTTCCATAGGAGCTGGGTAGCCAGGTAGCGTCAGGGAGCACAGGCGCAACACCCTCTTCTCTGCCCGCTGGGGGGCCAGCAAGGCACCGCACCTCCCCACCTTCCAGGGGCCTTGCGCGTCCTTGCCTGAGAGTCTCTGTAATAACTTGGACAGCCTGATAAATTCTGGAGGAAGCAGAGGAGACAGTTAATCTTACTTAGGAATTTCAGGAAGAGATGGGGCAGGTGCTGGGTCCTGCATACCTCCCCTCGCCCTTACCACGGCGGGGCGGCGGTGGGGGGAGAGGGTGCACACCAGCCTGGCTCCCAGCCACCCACCCCTGCACATCTGCTGTGCCCCAACGTGACGGTCAGATGAAGCACCTCCCCCGTCTGGCCATCAGTGATGGGGAGGGGCGGAGGTGTGCAAATGCCTCACACTCTCCCCCCCAGCGAGGATGGATGGCTCTGCAGTCCCAGAGTTCTCCAGCAGGATTCACTTTCGGTGACTCACAGTGGCCCCGGCTTGAAAACAAACCCTTGGCTGCTGCCCACCCGCCCCCACCTGACTTCCGCACTGCCCACTGGTGTTTCCTGCGGTCACTTGAAACCTGGGCTCGGTGACACAAGACATATTTGTGTTTCAGGGCAAAACAGGGGTGTGTGTGTGTGTGTGTGTGTGTGTGTGTGATGTCTAAGGCCATCCGTGTGCATTCTGGGTGTGTAAGAGTTTTACGCGTGCCCTGTGCCCACAGGGTAGTGCCCGCCAGCGTGCAGCGCGATGATCTGAGACCTCTGGCCTCGGGGTGGAAGACAGTTTTCATCTCCATTTATCAAACTCATTACCTTCTGCAGATACAAAGATTGCTTAAGTCAGTCCAAATCTCTATTTAGTCGAAATTAATTTGATGATGGATTAAGATCCACTTAGGATCAGAACAGTGTAACTGTTGGAGCTGAAAAACAGAAGCACTGAAAGTGAACCCCAGTGGCACTGCCCACCCTGCCAGACCGCTGCCCGTTACTTGGGCCGTGGATCTGAGAGGGAACCGTTGCCCCTCGCTCCCAGAATTGCTGCTGGGTTCAGAGGCCAGACAGCGACCTTCAAGGCTAATTTCTGAAATGCGACCCATGTGAGTTTGGACAGAAACCCTCGCTGAGCTGCGTGTGTAGCTGCCGTTGAAAAGCCACTCACTAAGTTTTCACGAGAGTGGGATGCGACACCGGAAAGTCAGAGCAATGCCCTCTGGTCCACAAACCTCCGTCTGCCTCCTGGAGAGACAACGGGCGTGAGAGGTGGAGGAGCGGGCTTATCCCAGCTGCGCCTCCGTGTCCGCGCCTGTCGGGGGTGGGGGGTCACCTTGGTGACTTGGGTGGGTCTGGGGATAAATTTTAAAAATAAAAATAAAGTTGTTATCCAAAAGCCTGCTTTTAAGAGGCGGGTGGCACAGGCTTATGCAGAGACCTTCCCCACAGCAGCCTTGGTAATAGCAACAGACTGCAGACCACCTCAACGCCCACCCCAGGGGTGTGGCTGGGTCACTGCTGAACGGTCCCACTGGGGGGCTCGCGTGGCGTGGCAATGGGAAAGTAGGTCCGCCTACTGTACTGACGTTGAGAAGTCTCCGGCGTTGAGTGAGAAAAGTGGAAAAAAGTGCCCGTCTGCACTTTTAAAAGATACTGTTTTTATAAAGATAGGTGTCATAGAGTGTGTGTATTGAATTTTTACTTTTTCATTGTTTTTCTCCCCTACTGGACAGTAAATTCTGGAAAAGAAGGGTTTTGTTCACTGCCATACCCTCAGGAGGAGCTCCATCGTTGTTTCTATTACGTCTGTGTGGGTCTGTGTGTGGTGCGTAAAACTTACCGCACAGGTTTCCCGTTCCAGCCTTTTTTAAGCGGACAGTTCAGTGGCCCGAGGGCATTGACCTTACTGTGCAATCGTCATCGCTGTCCCTTTGCAGACTTTTGCTCTGTTTCCCCAGCCCGAACCCCGCCCCATCAAACATTAACTCCGTCACTGCGGGGCGGCCGGCCAGCCAGCCTTCACTCTGCTTTCTGTCTGTCCGCTCTGAGAACTCTGGGCACCTCGTACAAGTGGAAACCCGTCCTTATCTCACTTACCAAGATGTCTGCACAGCTCAGCCGTGTCTTAGGATGCGTCAGTTCCCTTTTTAAGGCCGAATAATATTCCACCCACGTTCGGTTTATCCACTCACCTGTCGATGGACACTCGGGTTGCTTCCACCTCCCGGCTGTGGGCCATTGTGGATAATGCTGTGCTGGACGTGGGTGTGTATCTACCCAGATGTCTGACTGCAGTTCCTTCGGGGTGGCACTGCTGTGTCACGTGGTGGTTCGGTCTTTCCCCGCCGAGGAACTGCCGCCCTGTCTGCCACGGGCACTGCGCCATCTGTTATTCCCACCAGCGGTGTGCAGGTGGTGCGATCTCTCCACGTCTTCGACCACGTTTGTTATTTTCTGTATTTGGATAAGAGTCATCCTAATGGGTGTGAAGTGCGCAGTAGTTATTTTTTTTTAAATAAACTAACGCGCGCTATCTGAAAATTGGAATAATTACTGTTTTTGCATTATGTTTTATTTGAGGGTGTTAGTGTTATCAGAAGAATACTTGTATCCTTTTGAGGTAGGTAAACTGTTTCAGTTCAGTTCAGCTGTGTGAACAGGGACTGTTCACCTTCCAGAAGACATGTAACAGGCCCAGAGATAAAATATACTGTCCAACCCAATTACAGCCTTAATTGAGATAAACAGTGTCTGTTGTCAAACAGAGACTGTACTAAAAGATCTTCCAAGATCCTGCTCTCTACAGTCTCATTTGTGGCATGTAATTATATATTTAAACAAAATAAAAAGTAACCTACACCCAAAAATTAAATACAGAATTCCCACTGACCCAGCAACTCCACTCCCAGGTCTGTACCCCAGAGGACCTAAAACAGGTATTCGAAAAACATCTGGTACACAAATGTTCTTAGCAGGTACTGTATTCACAGCAGCCAAGAGGTGGAAACAACCCAAATGCCCATGAACTGGATCAGTGCAAAACTAAATATAGTACATTCATACGATGAAGTATAATTCCACCATTAAGCAAGGGATGACGCATCGACACGCGCTACACCACGGAGGAGCCCTGGAAACGCTGTCCGAAGTGAACCAAGCCTGACAAAGGGCACACGTTACGTGATCCCACTGGTAGGAGCGCATCTTCAAAGTGGGGAGATGAGTGGGCCCATTCAGGGTGATGGAAATGTCTGGAACTAGGTAGAGGTGAGGCTTGCATAGCGCCGCGAAGGTACTAAGTGCCCCTGAATTGTACACCTAACGATGGTTAAAATGGCGAGTTTTTTGTTAATGTGAATTTTCCTTCCAATTTCGCCTCCCCTGGCTGTGAGGTGGGCGAAGTACACACGGGGCAGAGAGTGGAAGGAACAGATTCTTGGCCCCCTGCTCCAAGTCCACTCCTCGGTGGGAATGGCTGCCAATGGTTTCTCGTAAATCCCTCCAGAAAATATTGGTGCTTAGGCTCTTTTTTTAACAGATGTTGGATTTTACTCCACATACTTCCGCACCTTGCTGCTTACGCTTCATGGTTTAGCCAGCTCTCCATGTCAACATGTTCAGCGCAGCCTCATTCATTTCGACAGCTGTGTGGCAGTATTTTATCTTGATTTGTTTACGTAGCCCCTGTGGAGGGTTGGGTGGGTCCTTCACCATCTGGGGCTACTACGGACAGTGCAGCGTCAGCCAGCATTCTTATTTAAAGACGTGTGTGCGTGCACGCAGACACGTATGCAGCGTAAATTTCTGGCACTGGATTTGCTGGGTGTCGTGCACTGCATCACGACACGCCCCCGTTCATCTGCTGGAGCCCTAACCCCCAGTGGGACTGTGTGGGGAGATGGGGCTGTAGGGAGGAAGTTAAGGTGAAGTGATGTCACAAGGGTGGAACCCTTACTCAGTAAGACAAGCGCCCTTGTACGAAGAGGAAGAGATACCAGAGGTCGCTTTCCTTCTGCACGCTCTCAGATGAGGACACAGGGCAAAGGTGCCACCTGGGAGCCAGGAAGAGAGGTTCACCAGAAACCAGCCTTGACAGCACCCTGACCTTGGACTTTTAGCCTCCAGAACTGTAAGAATGTCCATTTCTACTGTTTAAGCCGCTCCCTTGGTAGCCTTCTGTCCGGCAACCAGAGCCAACTGACACACCGGGCCAAAGGACGTACACGTTTTTGATCTGATAGGTGGCACCAAAATCACTCTCCAAGGCTTGTGCCCACCTTACACGTCCCCACAGGGGGAACAGGACTCGCTCTCCCATGCCCTCCCCAGTGCTGCGTGTCACTGTGCTGTATAATCTTTGTCAGCCTGAGCAGCACACAACAGTACCTATTGGAACGAATCCTTAACCTGAGATTTTCCCAGGTGTCTGTGTGACACGTGACCAGGGAGTTCCCAGTCCCCCCTCCCCACCCGTGAGCACCTGTCAGCTCCCCACAAACGTGTCCAGTCCCATTGTCATTCGCTTTCATTTCCTCTGGCTGCTTTCATCCTTCGTGAGTTCAAGTGGATATAAGGAAATGAAGGGGAGGGAACGTTGTTTTGGGGTCTCTAGCATTTGCTCTTAAGAGATTTAATTTGCAGTGATTTGGGGAAGTGAGCTCTGGGTTCTGTAATATTACACATGAGCGTAAGCCCCCCTGGGGTCAGGTTCCTCCAGCTGCCCGGTCACAAAGGGAAGTGGGTTCACCAGTTTTCGGACAGAGGTGTCCACAGCCTGTCGGGGGTGGGGATGGGGGGGAAGTGCAGTTGGTTCCTTGAAATATGCGTAGCTAGATTCTGCCTGATCTTTCTTTCCTCCTCAGCACTTGGGAGTCCGAGGATGAGTCACCCTGCTCCAGGGGCTCCAGGCGCCCCATTCCCGCTCTGCATCCTTCATGCCCCGAGGGGCTGCATTCCAGCCAATTGAAAAAGGATTCAGCTACAATGACAAGTATCGACTAGAAAACAAAAGCACACAGCCACGACCATGGGACTGTGAGCAGGCCCTTGACTTGTCTCTTTGTACGCCAGTGTTAAATGGTAAGGGAAAGAATAAGTGAATGAATGAATGAATGAATGAATGAATGAATGAATCGTAAGTATTCAGGTGTTTCTTGGGAAGGATGTTATTTTGGCTGAGAGGCTGAGTACAGCTTTTGATCTTCATAGGATTCAAAGTCATGACCTTGGAGCCGCGTGAGATGTGTAGTTTAGACTGAAGAGTCAAGCTGATGTGTCACCTGTGAGGCACTGGGTTGTTTTACACACACACACACACACACACTCACACAAAACATTACAATTGATGCCCTGCACAGGGTGGCTCAGCTGGAGCGTCACCCCGTACACCAAAAGGTTGGGGGTTCAGTTCCCAGTCAGGGCACATACCTAGGTTGTGGGTTTGACCCCCGGTCAGGGCGCGTACAGGAGGCAACTGATCGATATTTCTCTCATATTGATGTTTCTCTCTCTCTCCCCCACCCACTCTCTTTCTAAAATCAGTAACCATATTTTTTAAAGTTTTAAAAAACTAAATATGATTTAAGAAGCTAGACAGACTTGCCATCTTACAGCTCACTGGTTTCAGCCATCAGTTCTCAGATGCGGGTTAATGATTGAACCTTCATTACTTCTGTGTATGCTCAGGTCCAGCTTCAGAACTCAGAGCAAAGGTCCACAGTCCCGCACTGACCGCTGAGAGGGGCCGTGCCTCAAATACCCTCCAGAGCCCTGGGGGAAACAATCCTTGGCGGACCTTACACTTCACGGGCTGCACGTTGGATGCTGCCACTTTTTGTGCGCGGCGATCTGGCAGCTTCTGCCTGTGGCGTCTTGTGTGTGGCCCCCCAGCACTCCGTGCTCCCCCCCGACTCAGCTTTCCTGGCAGTGCAGTGGGTTCTGTCCATTTGTCTTCAGCCTACTTACCTCCAGCTGGCTTTTTTCCAGTTCCACCCAACAAACAGGGAAATTGCCTCGTCTTCCCCATCCCCACCCTCCACCCCCCACCCCATTATTTTGGCTGCTCTTTTCAGAGTCTGTTAGACCATCCCAAAACTCCAGGGTAACTCTGTAACTTAAATTATTCAAATTTTTCTTGAATGAAATGCTGTTTAGGCCAGATACACAATCGTCATCAGGGCAAAGCTTGGAATCCTGCCTTGCCTTTGACATTAGCAAAGGCCCCTGTGGCCTGGCTGTCACATGTCCAAAAACAAAATTTGCCTTTCCGCTTCTCTGTGAGGTGGTCAAGTTCAAAACATTTAATTCTGTTGCAACTCTTCTGTGGAGGATGCTGCGAGGGTCAGGTGGAAATGAGTAGTAGGCCAGGTGCCGCTTGGACGGGGAGGCAGGGCACCAACTGAAGGAGTAAGTGCTGAAACAGTGGTTTTACCTTAGAAACCATTAAAATTTGCAGCATGCCACGAGCACGCTGGGAGTTCTGTAACAGCGGCCGGCCAGTGTGGCTGGACCTGTCAGGAGGTCACGGGGTCAGGTCAGCTAAGCCCTTGTGGATGTAAGGATGTCTGAGATGCAGAGCTGTTCCTTTACAAAGGGTTGCATTGTTCCTGGGGTGAGGACAGGCCAAAGGGAGGCATGGGTAGAAGCAGGAGACTGGCTTGTGGGCTGTCTGAATGATCTCAGCCTGAAACAAGGGTGGTTTGGACCCTGGGGGCCGACATGTTTCCTGGGAACTAGGAGCTGTAGTCTGGAGGGCGAGCGGATGGATGGGGGGCTGGGGGGAGGAGAAATGTTGGGGCTGATAGTAAAGATTTGAGCCCCAGCTACTTGAAGGGATGCAGAAGACAGAGGAATGGGTTTTGGCAGCAAAATTCTAGAGTTTGACTTATTATGCACATTCAGGAGAGTCATGTGGTCAAATTTGTATTTTTCAAAGTTCACCCTGGGTGCTGTGGGAGGTTGGCCTGAGGGGGTTAAAGAGGGGGCACTCGGAGACCACAACTTGGAGAGGTACCGGGGTAGCCTAGGCAGGTCAGGTGGAGGTCGGGGGAGTGGCCCGGGCTCTGTGGACCAGCCGGAGGGGAGGGGAATGAACAGGCTTGCCACGTGTCTGGGGGTGAGGTAAGGGTGGGCCAGGGTGTGTCTGAGGGACAGCTGTGTTGGGGTGAAGTTCGGACCTGTCTAACAGGCATAAAGCAGAAGGAGACTGTCAGAGTCGAACAAGAACAATAGTGAAATCGTGCTCTCCACAGGGGCTCTGGAAACTTCTTTCATGGCCGACCGGCTTAGTTCAGGTATAACAATACCACTGACTGGGCGGCTGATGAACAACCCAGATTTGTTCTTGGGGTTCTGGAGGCTGGAAGCCCAAGCTGGGGGCCCAGCGTGGCCAGGGCCTGATGAGAGCCCTTTTGGGTTGCAGACGGCCGGCCGTTTTTTGCACCCTCTCATGGTGCGGAGCAGAGAGAAAGCAACTTCTCTGGTGACTCTTCAAAGGCCACTGACCCTGTCCCCAAGGGCGTCATCCTCCTGCCCTCATCTTGCCTGTGCCGTCGTATTGGGGAGTAGGGTTCACCTGCGAGTTTTGGGGAGGACACAAACATTTAGTCCATGAGGTTCTGCCCCTGCTCCCCCCCCAATTCATGACCTCTTTATATGCAACACACACATTCTCTCTCCAGATGCCTGAAACTCTTAGTTCACTCCAGCATCAACTCTACAGTCCACAGCCCGAATCACACCTAAATACCACCCAAATCAGGTGTGGGTGGGACTCACGGTGGGGTTCATCCTGAGGCAGTTGTGACCCCAGGAACTTGCACAAGTCACGTGCTTCCAAATGCAATGGTGGGGCAGGCGTGGGACAGACTTCATCTTCCAAAAGGGAGAAATGGGGGGGGGTAGGGGTGACAGCTCCCACGGAAGTCTCAAGACCTAGCAAGGAAATTCCGTGAGATTTTAGGGCTCCTGAATCATCTGCTTTGGCTCCAGGCTCTGCCCTGCAGGCCCACAGGGGCAGGAATCCCCCCTTCCTGACCTACTGCGGTGGAGGTGCTGCCCCGCCACTCTGAGGCAGTTGTCAGCCCCCAGGGCTCTGCCTGGAAGCCCCATCTCCACAGTTCTGGGCAGTGCTGTCGGAATGGCTCTGGGCAGAGGCTGTCTGGCCTCTGGGAAGCAATGGTCCCCTCTTCTGAAACCAGGGAAGCAGCCCTGATGCTGTCTGCACTGCCTTAGGAATCATCCTTCCCTTGTATTGAAGATAGCACACGGTCTTAGCCAAATACCTGTGTGGTGTCAACCTGCAAAATCCTTGAGGTCTGACAGCCTTCCCTCATCCTTTCCCTGCTCCTCCTTCCGTGCACACCGGAAGCTTTCCTCCCGGGATGGCTGATTGGTCTGCAGTTCATATCCATACTCATTTCCCAGTGTCCCCAGTGGTCACTTTTACAGTATGAATAGGTTGCAAATTTTCCAAATCGTTAAATTCTGCTTCTTTTCTGCTTAGCGATCCTGTCTTTAAGTCATTCCTCTCTCCTAGGATTTTCCTATAAGCAGTCAGCAGGAGCCACGCCAGGCCTTCAACACTTTTTATTTTAAATGCTTCAGTTAAACATCCAGCTTTGTTGCTTGTGAGATCTGCCTTCCCAAGTCACTGGAACATCATTAAATGCAGCCGTGCGACCTTACCAGCATGGCTGTTACCATCCATGTTTCTGCCAACCTACCGTGCATGACCACTCAGGTGTCCTTGGAGGAGACAGGCTCTTCCGTGGCAGTGAGGTTGTCTCTAGTTAAAGTATGGCTTCTCCAAACTCCTCCCGTCTCCACCCATGACCCAGTTCCAAAGCCACTCCCCCCACCAAGTTTCTGTATTAGTCAGGGTTCTCCAGAGAAACAGAAACATGAGGTTCATACACATGTGACTTAGTGGAATTTATTACATATAATACACAGCCATGAATGAAGACAGATCAACATGGAGATCTACTGTGAGGAATCATGAAGGTGGACAAGTGCCAATGATGTGCCATCTGCAAGCTGGACACCCAGTAAGACAGACCAGTGGAAGGAACCCTTCAGTCTGAGTCCAAAGGCCTGGGAACCAGGGACACCAATGGTGTGAACCCCAGTCCGAAGGCTGGAGAAGGGAGATGTCCCAGCTCAATCAAATAAGGGGCAGATTCTGCCTAACTCCACTTTCCGCCTTTCTATTCAGTCCCTCAACCACTGGGGTGAGGATGAGGCCGGTCCCCACTGGGGAGGGCCAGCTGCTGGACTGAGCACACCCATTCAAACGCTGACCTCTCTCGGAAAATAATGTTTCATCTGGGCATGCCATGGCCGGTCACATCCATTCCAAATGACTCTTTTGAGGAGAGGGTCTGTCTGGACTGCATTTCAAGTTTGGTAGGTTCCAGCAAGAGAAAATTCTGGAGCAAGTCTTTGGCCTTTAGTGCGAGCCTCTGTCTTCAGAAATGGGATTTCACCGAGTTGACAAAAGCTGTGGGGAGTGAGTGAGCACCTACTCAGGCCAGGCCGCCTCCGCTGGGGTCTCCTCCCTCATCTGTAGGCGGCAGCGCAGTGGTGAGTGAAGAAGAGGTAAAATGCAGTTCTTTGGGCGTTGGACCTTGGCGGAGTTCCCAGCAGTCCCTCAGAGTGGCTGCCCAGGGACGGCCACTTACTTTGCATACTCCTGCCCGGGGATACTGCTTCCCTGACAAGAGCCAAGGTAGGGGAAGGAGCTGCCTGACTAGCCTTCCCCAGTGGAGGCTTGAACCGTGTTGGTTTGCTTTCTGCACCATCATCAGGACAGGCAAGCGATGCTCTGTGGGGGCTTTGGCAGCCACCAAGGCCAAATTCTATGGAAACACCACTCAGAACAGAGATTATCCAGAGAAGCCAAATCTCTAGAGATAGGAAGCAGATTAGCGGTTGCCTGGTAGTGGGGTTGGGAAAGGGACTGACTGTAAATGAGCCCTAGAGATATTTGGGCGTTGAAATACTACAAATTTGGGTGGTGGCCATGGTTGCACAATTCTAATTTCACTAAAATATTTCACACTTAAAGTGAGTAAGTTCTATAGTACATTCATCATACTATAAAGCTGTTACACACACATACTACAAATCCCAGAATGGCACACAGATAGTGAAGCCTATAATAAATGTCTCTTCTTTTGTTCTAAATAGCAAAATGAAAAGGCTGAGTAATAAAAATTTTACTGAAATTAGTCTGTCTCTTTGGATGCAGTAGATTACTCTGAGACAAACACTGCAGATTTGTTGGAGATAGTGAATACATTTTTGTGTATGTTAAATTCCCGACTGTTTTACCTATTCATTGATTTTAGAGAGAGAGGAAGGGGGGAAGAGAGAGAGAGAGAAACGTTGATTTGTTATTCCACTTATTTATGCATTCATGTGTGTGCCCTGACCGGGGATCGAACCCACAACCTCGGCACCTTGGGGGTGACACTCTAACCAATTGAGCTACCTGGCCAGGGCTCCCCTACTGTTTTACTTTAGACTGGATGATTTTTGAGGAGACTTCCACAAGAGATACTTTATGACTCTAAATCACATACACATTCAACACTCAGTTAACACTGCCTTACCATCTTGTCCACAAAGTATCTTCCTGCCCTAGGGCCTTTGCACTTGCTATTCCCTTGTCCTGCTGGATGGTTCCCTGGATGGTCATGGCCTACTGCCTCACGTAGGTCCCTGCTCAAACATCACTTCCTCCGAGCAGCCCTCCCTGATCAGCCCGTGTAAAAACTGCACAGTCACTATCCCTTTTCCCTACTTCCTTTTTCTTCGTTGCGCATACCACTGTCTGACCTTATACACTGGCCTTGCCGCTGGAATGTCCCTGAGGCAGAGGCTTCATGTATTGTCCACTGCTGTATCCTCAGATTCTGGTACATAAGTGCTCAAGACATTTGTTGAATTAGTTGAGTAAATTGCAATTTAAGTATTTACCTCTTTTGCCTCTTTAACCAGACAGTAAATTCATGGAAGGCAGCCAAAGGCCCTGGTTGCTCATTTAGCTTCTCTATCGTGACTCTGCCTGGATGACAGACACTCAACCCAGACTTACTGAATGAACTGAATGAACTTAACAGAATGAACGCCTTGCAACGTGCGTTACCCGGCTAACCAGCCAGCACTCCCTGCAGGTGGACGAGAACAGCAGTGCCTTCCCCGTCAGCCCACACTGCACAAAGTACTTCTACGTACATTGCCACACTTGGTCCTTCTGCCAATACTGTGGCAGTCCTTGAGCTCCGCCTGAAGCAGGGAGCACTCGATACCACACATGTTCATTTCTGGAATGTAGTCTATTACACGAATACCTTTTGGGCAGGTCTTAGATATTACCAGCACTTAATGTGTTCTTGGACATCTGAAAAAAAAGTATTGGAGAAGACTGAGTCATGTGTAAAATAAACATAAGTAAAAATAAAAAAGCCTACCTTGACGTAGATGTGTGCCTGGAGAGATCTGTGGAAGACTCCCAGAAAGTCTTCAGCGGGGTTAATTCTGGATGCTGGAAGTGTGATGATGCTCCTTTGGTTCCACTTTCCATTTTTCTCTCTTGGACTTTTTAAAACAAATTCAGAGCCATTGAAAGAAACCTATTTCTGATTGAGGGTGGGAGGTGGGGTGGGTAGGGTGGGGGAAAGTGGAATCAACTGTATTCAAACAATAGAAAATGTAAGAAAAAAAAACATTTCTACGCAGTGCTTTATTTTTGTTTAATTTGTCAGGGTGAATAGCATAAAAATTAGTACCACTCTTTTCCTGGCTAGGTGATGCTCAGTATACAGCGAATCTCAGAAATTTTTAAGACTGAATTGTAGCAAAGCAACAATAGATACAAGGAACCGAAAGTCTACAGGGTTTTTGGTTAGGTTTTCCATATTTACAGCCATGTTGTTATCTCGGCAAGAAAACAGGTAGAGCAACGCTTCGTTGATAGTTTTTCATCTTTTGCCAAAAAAACTTTCCAGGATATTGAGCTCTCAAAACAGAAGGCCAAACTCTGGCACAGGGACTTGTTTCTGGACTTTGGACCAGCCTTAGAGGCACACAGGAATTGTGCTCATTTTCCTTTTTTCTCCTGATGATTTGAAATACTTAAAATGACCTTTTCCTTGTCTTTTTAACGGTAGGGATTGGGAAGACAGGCAAATGACCACCACCTCGTGGAAATCTCTACTGATGCCAACAATACATGGTCCTCTTTTTAGTCTGAAAGGTTCTGGGTTTTCTGTTAATTGTGGCCTAAGGGCTTTCAAGGGTGCTAGTGCACCTTAGGGCAAGCGAGGTTTCTTTACACACCCAGCAGCGCGTGTCTATCTCCGCGCCTGTGCATCCCTGAGTGTTTCTGTGTGCGTGGCTGTGTAATGTGGGTTTTGAGCCCATGCCTTATACACTCAACGAAGATGTGCGTGCAGCTGCGTAGGTGAGCGCAGGTTCCCTGGGTCTCGGGGCACGCGGTGGGGAATCATCTGCCAAAGCCGGCGACTCTGGGCCGGGGGGGGGCGCAAAGCGCAGCGCGGCGGCCGGGCCGCGGTGGCACCAGCGCAGCCAATATGCGGGCAGGGTCTAGCGCACGTGCTCGGGGGTCGAGAGGCATCTTCTCGCTTCTGGAGGTGTGCTTAGAGCGGAGACCTCAGGAGGGGTCGGACCCCGGAGGACGTCCGGAAGGCCCGCGGGTGGGGGAGGGCACTGTGGGCGGGGCGGGGCCTCCCATCATCCAGTCCCCGCGGAGCTGACGGCGACTTCCGTCCGGCCTCGCTCAGTCTCAGGGACGCGGAAACCGAGACCGCCGGCGGCGCGCGCGTGGGGGGCACCAGGACACCCAGGTACGTGCGGCTCGGTCCCCAGCCGGCGCCGGGACGGTTGGGCCCGGCGGTTGCGGGCCCCACCGCGCCGCGCCGCGGCCTCTGTGACGCACGGCGCGGCCTCCGGGGCTGACCGGGCGGCGCGGCGCGGTGCGGTGCAGCGCGGGGCGGCGGGGGCGGGGCGGGGGCGGGGCGGCGAGAACCGGGCGGAGCGGGGCGAGGCCCCGCCCCCGGGCCGGAGCAGCGAGGACGCTACGGAGCAGGCGCGTCCCGCCGCTGCCGCCACCGCCGCCGCCACTGCCGCCGCCGTCGCTCACCCTTCTCCGGAGCCGCTGCCGCGGCCGCCATTTGCACGGGGACCCCGGTGACAGAGGCTCGGCGGAGGGGCGGAGGGAAGGGGAGGGCCCGCGGAGCCCCCTAGGCGGGAGCGACGCCGCCGGCGCCCGTCGGACTCCCTGCGCGACCGCGCCGCCCGCGGCGGGCCCCGATTAGCAGCGGCAGCAGCAGCGGCGGCGGCAGCCGAGGCCGGGCGTGCGCCTGAGGCGCGGCGGCGGCGGCCCTGCGGGCGGCGGGAGGGCGGGGGCAGCGGCCGCCGCCGTTTGATGGATCCGAGGATCGCCTGGTTCCAGCCAGAGCAGCTCGGACCGTCCAACAGTCTGTGGATGCAGATCTGGGAGACGACCCAGGGGCTGAGGAACCTCTACTTCAACCACCACTGTCACAGCAGCGGCGGCGGCGGCGCGAGCGGCGGGAGCGGCGGCGGCGGCGGGAGCGGCGGCAGCCCCGGCAGCCCGGGCAGCCCCGGCGGCGCGGCCCCGGCCGGCATGTACCGCTCCGGGGAGCGCCTGCTGGGCGGCCACGCGCAGCCCGCGGAGCAGCGGGACTTCCTGCCTCTGGAGACGACCAACAACAACAACAACCACCACCAGCCCGCGGCCTGGGCCCGCCGCGCGGCCGCGGGCCCCTCGGCCTCCCCGTCCCCTTCAGCGTCCGTGTCCCCGCACCCCGCGGCCACCAGCCCCGCCGCGGAGCCCGCCGACCCGGCCTCGGGCAGCAGCAACAAGAGGAAGCGTGACAACAAGGCCAGCACCTACGGACTCAACTACAGCCTGCTGCAGCCCGGCGGAGCACGGGCCGCGGGGGGCCGCGACGGCGGCGGGGGTGCCTACAGCGGGACCCCCTGGAAGCGGAGGAACTACAACCAGGGCGTCGTGGGGTGAGTGGGGACCCTGCGGCCTGGCGCCTTGGCCTTTGCACACGCGCAGCGGGGCACACGCCTACAGAAGGGGGCTGCGGGGAGCCGGGCCAGGCCGCCCGCCCTTGGCCACTTTCGGTGCTGCTTCCCATGGCTGGTGGACATCCCTGCGTCTGTCCACCATCCACACCCCACCCCCTGGCTCTCCTTCGCAGTCCACACCCTCTCTCCCCTCCCGTGGTCATCTACACTCTCCGTCTTCGTCGCCCTTGTCTTCTCCAACCCCCTTACCATTCATTCTTTCCGCTCGTCTTTCCCCGCTCCTCCAGTCAAACACAGCTCCCCGGCTGCCTCCCCCCGGCCCTCCCCACCTGGCTCCCATCGTCACACCCCAAGATGAGGTTGCTCAGCACGGGCAGATCATTCATTCTCCAGGAACACTCCTGTGTTAGTGCTTTTCGATGGAACAGGACCTGGAGGTGCTTGGCTTGCCAAGAATAGAAACATCCAGAAAGCTCCTCCCCCTCGCCTTCCCCCTCCCCCTTCCCCCAGTCCCAAACAGGACTCGTCAGCTCAGTGAGGCTTTGTCCGCTATCGACCCTTTGGTCCATCGTTTCTTTATTCTGAAAAATGTATTGCATTAGCGAGGCCATATTCCGTGGAGAGTGAGGAATGGGGTGACAGCTAAGTTGAGGCTGATGGAGTCGGTGAGCTCTTCTCCTGAGGCCGCTAGAACTTTCTAGGAGTTCATGGTCCTGGGCCCAGCCTCTGGTGGTGAAGTTGTCACCCGGCAGCGCCAGCCGGCGGCGCCGCTCATCCTGGGGGTGACCGTGTGCTGCTGGCTGAGGGTTGCAGCGCGAGTGAGTGTGTTTAAAGTTCAGCCGTTCCAAAATGCGATCTTACCTGACCTCTAGTGATTATGTACAGAAGCAGCTCACTTTCTTTCTGGGAAGGCCCCTGTGCTGGGGTAGTTACCGAGTGAGTGAGTGAGTGAGTGAGTGTGTGTGTGTGTGTGTGTGTGTGTGTGTGCACCCTGAGTTTGGGGAATGAGCTTTCACTTCTCACTTTCCAGACCCTGGGTTACCTTGGGGTCCCGGCAGGCAGATGAAATCACTGTTCACAGTCCCGCATGAAACCTTTTCCTAGGCTCACCCGTTCCGCTCTGCCCTGCCTTGGCAAGCGGAGACAGTGGCGCAGGTCCGGGTGGAATGAGTCGGTGGGTTCCATCTGCTTCTGGTGGGCTGGTGTCTGCCACACACGACTGTTACAACTCACACCTTTGATGGAAAAGGCAGTGGAGCATTGTGGGGCTGGCACTGGGGAGCCTGTCAAACCTGTCCTCACTCTCCAGCCTGGTTAGGGTTGAGTCTGTTGCTGCCTTCAAGGGCGCTCTCCATGGTCACCACGTTTTCATAAAAGGCTCCTGGGTCCGCCCGCTCAGTATTTCGAAGGTGAAGCGTGAGCCTGTGGCCTAGTGACAGGCAAACTGATGTCGAGGGGTTCTGGTGGTGTCATTTCACAGGAATAAGTAAGCTCCGGAGTGTGGTCTCTGTCAACTAAGGCCTTGAAGTTCCCTAATTGCGTTTCACTGAAGCTTCTGCACGGGTGTCTGTCAAAGACGCTTTATAAAACCCGAAACGCTGGCTGCTTCTTTCTGAGATTTAGAAATCGTCCTCTTCTCTACCTGCTATTTATTGCTGAGGATACTGCAGAAGGGTCACACTTGAACTTACGTAGAAGCAATTTGGTCTTGTTCTGATTCAAATATATTGCCCTCAGAGGGATTGAAGAGAGGAATTTCTGTTTCCCAGAGGGATTACTGTGTAAAAACTGCTGACCGCTTTCTCGGACTTTCCATTTTTGGGGCCTCCCCCTTTGTAGGTGTCAGCAGTTCAAACTTTCCTTACTTCGTCAAGTGGTTCCTAAGAGCATTTTCGTAAGAGAGTCTGGGTGGCTGACAATTGCTTCGATTTATGGATCCTTATTTCTTGAGTTGTGCGGAAGTTCCGCTATTTTTAATACAGATATTTAAAAAGTCCGAGTTCAGAGCACTACCTTCCGCTATTCTGAGATTAAATATAGTAAAACGGTTACCAGCACTCCGCGTTCTTGGCATATGACCGACATTGAGCTAAGAGGTTAGCCAGTTGTGGCAGTCCCTGGCTTCAGTCAGGAGGGGACGGAGGAAAAAGCACACACACAGCGGACTAGAACCGTGGGACAGTTGTGTCCACTCTCTCACGCCTGGATCTCTCCGTGTGATTTTGCCTCGGCCACGCTGGTGACTGACTGTCTGAGCACTCCAGGGTACAGTTCAAACTCCCGACTTCTCTGTCGCCCGGGTTCTGGGTTTTTTTGGTTCCTGCTCTGAACTCTTGACGTGCTTGCTTCATGCCGTCGGTGTAACTTGCCAGTGTTTGCTTTTCCTTTGAAGTACATGTTTCTTCTTAGCCGCTGGGTCACTAGTGAAGATGGACATTTCTTAAATGTAGATTAAGGTACTTGGATCTCATCCTGAAGTCTTCCTAGTCCTCTTGCAAAACTGAACCCTCCTGGTCACCCTCCCAGCCTGCTCCCTATTCCACAGGCCCAGGGAGCTCGTTCACTTTCCTTTTCCTCTTTCTGAGGCCGCTTTCACTTACTGTTCTTGGGGTTCATTTCCCTCCAAGGCTCACTGTGGTACAGGAAGCAATCCGCCTGCTTCCTCTGGTTGTCCATGAAAACGAGCCACAAGCCCCGTTCTTCTCAAAGATTTTGTTGTTGACCACCCTGGAGAAGGAAGAGGTGACCCAAAGTAGCAAGCCCAGGAGCCTTAGGGAGATTCAGAGCCCTTGGTCCAAGCCCCCATGTCCAGAAACTGCTTGTGAAAGGTGCTTGGCGCTCGGCCAAGCTCATCAGAAAAGGTTTGGGCTAGCTGCACTGCCAGATCTGGAGATGTGTTTTCAAGGCGGGGACGGCTATTTAAAGTCATGTTCTGGAACAAACATTTGATCCTGGGGCATCCAGAAGACCCCCTTGGGAAACCTTGGTTTAATGGGTAAGATCTCTTTTTACAAAAAATGATTTTAAAAGCATTTACTTTTGTATTGTTTTAGACAGAGAGAGGAAGGGAAAGAGAGAAAAATGTCGATTATTTGTTCCTCTGTTCACACATTCATTGGTTGATTCTTGTATGTGTCCTGACTGGGGATTGAACCTGCAACCTTGGTGTATTGGGATGATGCTCCAACCAACTTAGCTACCTGGCCAGGGCTGGAGTAATCTCTCGAACGGGATGATGGGATAGGAATAGAAAAAAGAACGAATGTGAGTGCTTCAAGATGAGGATGGAGAGGACTCCGAGCCCCTTCGTGGATCTCATTATCACCTATAGCCTTGGCCTTGGGTGACCGGGAAAATGTTGGTGTTGTTAAGGAAAAAGTAAAAGATAGGGTGATGTGGAGGTGGAGCTGTCCAGCAGGGAGCTGGAACCCGCGGGGTGAGATGCAGTCGCTCTCACTGCCGCGGGGCTGCGCCGTCCCTCTGTCGCAGGCGGTCCAAGGTGCTGGAGCTCTCCTTCCGCGCTGGCATGGTGGTCCCCTTCTGCTTGTTTCCACGTGGCAGGGTTGATGAGACTGGCGTTGGTGCGGAGCTCCGAAGTGGTCGACCGGGCCGTTTAGCGTGGGCGGAGTGGAGGAGAATTTAGAGGCCATGGGACGTGCTTGCTGTAAGCACTGTTTCTGTGCGATCGCAGACGCAGCCCACGGCGAGTCTTCAGCGAACTCGAACCTCCCGGTTATTGCGTTTCGCCGTGCTGGGTACTGGCACGTGCTTTCGAGGAGACATTCCGTTTTCTACGGTGCAGTGTCTGCAGTGACAGTGTAACTCGGAGCTGAGAATTTGTCAGGATCTGGCATACTGTGTTCAACCGAGTCGCACCCGTGCCGCAGCTCGTCTGCTCTCCGAGACTGGTGGCTAGTGAACGAAAACTGTCGCTCAGAATCGTCGGCGTTCAGCACGTGGGACCTTTTTCAGCCTCCACTGAGTGTTTAGCTGTTAGGACAGGGAGCGAATGGTTTTTCAGCGCCTGCCCTGTGCTCACGCAGAGGGTGTAGCGGGTTGCGGGAGAGGGAAGATGAGGAAGGGGCACTGAGGAAGCAGGCGAGGGAGTCGGGGCAGTCCTGGGCCTGGGGGGCCTGGTGGCCTGGGATCCCGACTCGTCCAGGGCAGCCTGGTGTTAGCGGCCCAGGGGGTCCATGGGAGGAAAATTCAGGGGCACCTTTGCTGATATTGGATTGATCAGATACAGTTGTGGTTAGATGTTCTCATAACCTGCTGAAACTGAGAAAAATTTAAGCCATTTTTTTTAAGTGGAAAATAGAAAAACAAGCCGTTACGTGATTTCACTCATCTTTTTATTCTCCCGTCTGTTGAATCCATTAGAGTAACGCTGAGTGGAGGAAACTATTTCAGGATCACGCCCACGGCACTAGAGAGCGTGTGTACTAATCACCAACGCACACACGTAGGTATGGAGTAATCTGAAAGGGCTGCGGGCCGAAGAGGATGCTTGTTTGAAGGCTTCGGGTCCAGTTCCCAGCAGCTGGTCTGAGAACGCTGTCTCTGCTCCTTACGGCAGAGCTGCCCGGACAGCCCAGCCTGCTTGGGGAACCCAGAGGAACAGAGAAGAATGTTCTTTGTCCCCCTCAGAATATTTGCCAGGGACTCAGCTGCTGCAGAGCACCACAGTGGCTTCAGATTCATTTTTCCGCTTCTAAAATGACCCGGAATTGTATTTTTCTTAGGCAGTGTTTATTGAAGTTGAGGATGGCCTTCTGAGCTAGACTTTGCATTCACTTGGACCCAAATACCAGGGGAACCATTTATTTCCATCCTGTTAAGTGACTGGTGATGTAAGAGACTTGTATGGTTAGGGCTTTGGGCCATACGGAAATTTGAGTGAAAGATTTTGAAGGGAAAAAAAAAGAACGCACGTGGGCTCGTTTAAGTTGTGCCCTGGCCCCTTGTTCACTTGAAACGTTTCAGTTCTGAAAACACCCTTGCCACACGCATGAGCCACGTCACGTAGGATCTGGTAACGAAACCCGGGGTTCTGGCTCAGCCCTTGCTTTCTGCTGAAGCCGGCTCAGCGGCGGGGAAACCTGCGTGTTCAAATCGCCCTGTGAAAGCGCAGTGCACGCGGTTGCCCTTACACACTGCTGCGTTCCCGTCCCTCTGTGAAGGGCCCCACCTAAGGTGGTATTTTTTTTTTTTAATTTTACATTTCATTTTGAAATACAGAGTCACAGAAATTTGCAAAACAATAGTCCAGGAAGACCCTGCCTTCCCTTCAGCTACAGGGTGGGGACCATGGAGGGGGGGGCGACCATAACATCAAACCGCAGTTGAATATCAAAACCAGGAACCGGCCACCGTTGCCATCCGCAGCCTGTCAGAGCCCACCACGTGTACAAGCACTCACGTGTTTTGTGTGTGTGGCTTCCGGCCGAAAAGGGCCCAGTTTTCAAGCTTTGCTTTGGTTTTATTCTTCGCGATGGCATTTTAACCCTTTCTTTGCTTTCTCTTTGATGTTCTCGGCAGTGCTTCCCTTGCCTGTCCCTCTTTTCGTAGAAACTAGCGTGAGGCAGAGCGTGATGTTGCTCTCTAAAAACGCACACAGAAGGACAACCTCAGAGTCGCTTTCAAAATTGAGAGTCCTGTCCTTTCGTGCGTTACGAGTAAACCTTGTTTTCCGTTACCTTGCCGCTGTGTTCGGGAGAGCCCTGTGGCGGGTGCTGGGTTGGGGGGGGCTCGTACCTAGGTTTGTCTTTTACAGGAGTTTTGTATCTGAACAGAGCTTGCAAACTGTGTAGAATCAGTACGTTTCTCTTCTAGGCGAAACTGCGCTCCATCGGGACCATTTTCTGGGCTGAGATGGGACCGGGTCTCTTGTTTTTTCCCTTCCCAGCTCCTCTTGGTCATAGTTTTGATTTTGTCAGAATAGCATAGCTCTTTGTTAAGTGTGGTAAGTTTCTGCCAGAACAAGAGTAAGAATCCATACTGTTTTCCGTGGTGGCTGAACCAGTTTCCGTGGCTGCCAGCACTCGCGGTTTCTCGCTGTTCTAACAGGTGTGAGGTGATATTCAGAAAAAAGTCTTACGTTGGAAAAAAACATTTTTAAGTGTACCCACAGCAGGAGTCCATACTGATGCAAAGAATAAAGGAAATAACGTATACATACATTACAAAGTCTAAAATATTGACACCCAGCCCTGGCTGCTGGGGCTCTGTGGATTGATTGCTGCCGGCCTGTGAACCAGAAGGAACCGAGGGGTTGCTGGTTTGACTCCCAGTCAGGGCACAGGCCTGGGTTTACAAAAGGATCCTTGCCAGGTACCCCGTTGGGGGCGTGCAAGAAGCAACCAGTCGATGTATCTCTTGCACACTGCTGTTTCTCTCCCTCTCTCTCCCTTCCCTTCTCTCTAAAAGTAAAACAAGTAAAATCTGAAAATGCCGATATCCAATGTTAACAGTAGTTATATCCTGGCAGTAGTTTCTAGGGGCTGCGTTGTTCTTCCTTTGGCTTAGCTGTATGTTCTAGTGTTGTATTATGTACTTGAAACTTGTTAAGAGGGCAGAGCTTCTGTTAAGTTCTCTTACCGTGCCCGTAAAAAGTCAGTACGGGCGCAGGACGGAACTGGGGGAGGCGACGGCTGTGTTTCTGGTCTCGATGGTGGTGGTGGTTTCATAGCTGTGTGCTTGTGCCCAGACTCACTGAGTTTCATACGTTGAGTATTGAATATTCTACATGCCAATCATACTTCAATGAGCGGTTCTGAAATCAGTTCTGTGGATGGATGGTGCTAATGGCTACACAGTAGTGAGAACATGCTGCTGTAACTGTACACTTAGAAATGGTAAAAGGGAAAATAAAATTCGTATAGTTGCGAAGAGCATAATTTCCCACAGTTAAGAATGTTGATACTTTAGCCCTGGCTGGTGTGGCTCAGTGGCTTGAGCGCCAGCCTGCAAACCAGAGGGTCGCTGGTTTGATTCCCAGTCAGGGCACAGGCCTGGGTTGTGGGCCAGGTTCCCAGGTGGGGGCATGCAAGAGGCAACCACACATGGATGTTTCTCTCCCTCTCTTTCTCTCTCCCTTCCCCTTTCTCTAAAAATAAATAAATAAAATCTTTTTAAAAAAGGAATATTGATACTTGAAAACAAAGTTGTAATGATCTCATTAAAAAATTAAAATTTTAGGAAAAAAATGGTTAAAATGGTAAATTTTACGTTACATGTGTTTTACCACAATTTTTAAAAATGGGGAAAATATTTTAAAATAATATTGACGAGGAAAGAAGAGTTATTTAAAATTTTTCTTTGATTTCAGATATTTACGTATTTCTGATGTGACTAGTTTAATTTCCACGTGTAACTGACCTGATAGAACATAATTATGTCCAGTTAGGGTTTCTTGTGGTCTGATGAGGAGCAGGGTCCCTAAGTGGACCCCACAAAATTGTACATAAGATGAGTCTGATCCTTGCAGACGATGTTTACGCATTCACGTGAGGACCACTCTGCTTGTGGACGGGACGGATTTATAGCCACGTGGTGACGTCATCATGGGGTTTGATTTTCAGAGGGTCATTTCTTCCTTTGTTTTAATCAATAAATCGAACCTTGGACAGATTAAGTGACTTCACCAAGTTTCACAGCTAGTGGAGAGACTTAATCTTTACCTGAAACCAGGGTCTCTTACCCTTTGTCCCTGATGGGTCTCAGCAGACCTGGCAGCCTCGCCTGTGATTTCAGATAAGCCCGGGGCTGCCGTACACGTCCTCCGGTTCTCGCGGAGTTCCTTACCGGTGATGGTGTTCTGTGTCGTGTGCTCGGTGGGGCAGCTCTGGAGCCAGGTGCTTCAAAGCAGGTCTCAGTCTGAGGAAGTTAAATACAATTCTAAAGTCTAGAGCCCGCTCCTCGGAGATTCCAATTTAATAGGCCTGTAGGGGGTGGCGGCTCTCACATATTTTTAAAATACTAATCATATACAGCACAGGTTGAAAAATGCTGCTTAAAGGATCTTTTTTTAATAAAGTTAAAAATTTTTTATTTATTTTTAGAGAGGGGGAAAGGAGGGAGAGAGGGAAACAGATTGGTTGCCTCTCGCGCACCCCCTACTGGGGACCTGGCTGCAGGTAGGCAGGTGCCGTGCCCTGACCAGGAATATTGGTCTGCTGGAAAAGGTCTGCAGGCTGGCGCTCAGTCCCCTGAGCCACACCGGCCAGGGCGAGGATCTTTTTTTAAAGCACAGGTATCAGAATCCCCCCGGGGACCTCTGCACCCTCCGAGCCCCGTGCTCCAGAGGGATTCCTGGTGGGGAGGGACGGGAGATGCTGAGCTCATCGAAGGTCATGCTCAAGATGGACCAGCTCTGTCTCCCCATGAACTTTTCTGTTAATTAAAACTAGACCCAGTGGATGAAACAACCTCAAAACAGTTAGGTGGGCCACAGGCTTCGTTTTAACAGGTGAGTTTGACTGGGGCCCTGTGACACGCTTGTTTTTTCGGATTAAAAGTAAAAATGCTTTGCCCTGGTCTGGTGGCTCAGTTGGTTGGAGCATCATCATTTTGTAGACCAGAAAGGTTGCGGGGTTGATCCCTGGTCAGGACAGATACCGAGGGTGCGGATTTGGTCCCCATTGGGTAAAGGAGGCAACTGATCCATGTTTCCCTCCCACATTGACGTTTCTCTCTCTCCCTCCCCACCTCCCACCTCTCTCTCTAAAGTCAATAAACATATCCTTGGGTGAGGATTAAACAAAAAGTAAAAAAAAAAAAGGTAAAAATGCTTATGGAATTTGAGATTTATGTGTACGATTTTTAAAAAATGTGGTCTTGTACTGAAATTGCTTTTTGCGGGGGGGTCGTGGGGGGGGGCTGGGTTTGTTTTTGAGCAGGGAAGAGTGTTTCTGATGTTGGAGAGGGCCGGCTGTGTGTGGATTTAGGTGTGGGGACAGCGGGCCTTCAGTGCCCTGTATCGGTTGGACTCCGTATTCTCATAGGTTCGAAGTTCCTTAAAGGTTCTGTTAGTTAAGTCACATGCAACTTGTGACCCAGGGGTTTTTCCTAAGTTTTAATTACGTGACTTAGAATTCTCCTTCTGAACACTTCAAACATTATAGACAAGTCAGGAGGAGTCTCCCGTGACCACCCTTCCAGCCCCAGCCCTTCCCTGGGGGCTGCTGACCGTCCCAGTGTCCTGTGCCACCTCCAGGACCATTTCTTACCAGGTAGAGTGACCACAGAAAATACGTCACTTTGTAACTTCTGCTTTTTTCCACTAAACACATAACTGGGAGTTTTTCCATGTAGGTTCAAGTGCCATGTCGAATTCTAGCTGTGGAGCTGTGCCATCATTTTCAAAGCCGTTTTCCCACTGATGACCACAGAGGTCGTCCAGTGGGTCCCGGCTCCAGCGGACACCGCAGCCGAGCCTCTGTGTGCGCACGTGCTGTGCTGTGCGGGGGCGCGGGGTGTCCTTCAGCTAAGTGCCGGCGGAGTTGAGGGGGACTTGGGAGCATCTGCTGGACTTGCACACAGTGGGGCGGGAGCACAGCACAGCACAGCAGAGTGTAAGTCCCTTGTCGTAATTGTCACAAGGACGAGTTGCACCCTGGGTTAGTCGGGCTGACCCAGTGCCGGGGCGCTGGGTGCTGACTCGGAAGCATTTGTGAAAACGCTGAGTTGGGTTAGCGGTGTGAAGATGATTGGCAGGTAATGGTTGCCAGAAGGACTGTGTCAAAACAGCAAGAAATGTCAGGAGGGTTTGGTGTGGCCTGCACGTTTTCGAGGCTTGCCGTTCGTGGTAGTGTCAGAAACTTCGAGTGTGTTTAATCATTTCTCTTGTATTTTTGATCAGCTTGACTATAAAATTTCAACGACATGCCGCTCCAGAGCCGTGCTTCATTGTGAGGTATCACTATTCATTAGTCCCCGTAAACTCGTTTGTGTCATTGTACAAGATCCACTTTTAAAAACAGTTCCCTTCCACCGGAAAGGTCTCAGTGCCGGGCTGGCCGACACCTTGCCCTGTGTCCCACGGTCTGTGCCTGCAGCTTTGTGGAGGGGCGTCAGTCCGCAAGTTGACTTGGGCTGTACTCCCCGTGGGTGGGCATCCGAGTGGCCTCTTGTCTTCTGCTGGGAAGAAAGTGCTAGCAGCACAGGGCTTTCCAGCTAGTTTCTCCATCTGTGTTCCTCAGAATGAAGGTGAGGGGTTTCTCCATGTTTCCAGAAAGACCATGAGGGTCCACAGTGAGGAGTGGGGGAAACGTTACCACTCGTCTGTGGGCTTCCCAGGCTCCTCTCTCCTCCCCCGCAAGCAGGTGGGTTTTATTGTTGGGCTTTCGTCTTGGTGCGGTGCTTGTGAGGGTTTTGCCCCGTGGGTTTTTGTTCGTGAGTGTGTGCAGGCGTGTGTGTAAACATGTTAGTTCTAATGCCATTCTGCTTCGAAGGTTCATTGCTGTGTGTGTGTGTGTCCATTTTCCTCATGCTTGTCCCTCCCTTATCTGAGCAGGAGGCAGCACCACTGACTTAGAACATCGGCTTTGTCCTTGGCCAGGCGGTCGGTCAAGGGCCCAGCCACGAGGTGTGGTGAGCGGTGCGGCAGTCCCAGAAGTGGGCGGTGGTGTTTTCCAGGGCAGAAGAATGCCAAAGAGTTGTTCAGCGCTATGTCACTTTTTCCATGAAACGAGCAAGGCTCCCTAAGTCAAGGTCAGTTGAAGGACATAGAGTATGTGCTCATTGGTGAGGAAATTAATGATGGAAGGGTTTTTTGTGACCTTCTGTGGGTGCCTGCAGGTTACCCTGTGAGACCAGCAGTGCCCAGGAGGGGCCGAGACGGGCAGGCGCAGGGTCACGGACTCTGGGGACACGTGAGAAGCTGCAGGGGCCCCAGGGTTAGGTTGCCTTCACATCGGAAGCCCTCAGGGCCTTAGATAAGCGGCACCCCTTTGGTTCCTGGTCCCCTTTGGACCCTGATGTAGCGGGGGCCGCAGGTGTTCTCGGTGTCCGCAGTGTGCATGTTACCCTGCTCCACCTGCCACCTGAAATGTCAGGTGGCTCTGTTTGGGTTTTTGTAAGTCCTCTGTTACCTGGATGCACACGTCTTGTTTTTATTGGCCTGCAGACCCCCTGTGCCTGTTGTTTCACTTTGTGGTAGCACACAGCACACGGTCACCTGTTAGCGCCCATTTGGGTTGTGTCTGCCTTTTGGCTGTTGTGAATGATACTGTGCATGTTGGGGTGTGAGTGTCTGGATTCCTGCTCTCAGTGCGTTTGAGCTGATGCCTAGGAGTGGAGTTGCTGGGTCACGTGGTGTGACTTTTAGCGGAACTGCCAGACTGGCTTCCTCTGCTGCCGAGTAATGTTACATTCCCCTCAGCAGCGCAGGAAGGTCCTGATTTTTCTGCATCCTCACCATCACTTACTTTCTGTTTTTTTTTTAAATTTACTGTTTATTTTATTTTTTGTTTCTGTGAGGTTTTTCAAAGTAGTAATAGCCATTCTGAGGGGTTGAAATGGCATCTCAGTATGGTTTTGATTTGCGTCCCTGCAATGGCTGAGGATGTTGGGTGTGTTTTCGGCACAGCTTCACCGGATCACACAGGACAGCAGGGACAGGACTGCCTCCTCAGGGAAGGGGGTGGGGCGGTGCAATTGCTGAGGGGAGCAGGGACAGAATGGAGCATCCATTTTTCAATCAATAAAGCGTGCCGGACACTGATTCACTAGTTGAAAAAAAAGTGATAAAAATAACTGGAAGAAGTATAGTCAGGTTTTTAAAATAGACATTTTTTCTGAGCAGTTGGAGATTCATAGCAAAATGGACTCCTCCCACAGCCCACCAGGCTGCATTGGTTATAATCAGTGAACCGATGCCCATGGCCACTGTCCGCCCACCTGTAGTTTGTGGCGTTCTCACTGGGTGACACAGGTTACGGGTTTGGGTAAGCGTACGAGACACATGCCCACTGCGGAACATACAGAAGAGCGTCACCGCTGATGAAACCGGCTGTGCTCCCCCCAGCCCCCTCCCCCAGCCTTCGATGACCATTGGCCCTTTGCTCTCTCCATAGCACTGCCTCTTCCAGAGAGTGAGTTAGGGTTGTGCAGTATATGCGGCCTTTCCCACCAGCTTTCTCATTTAGTAATAAGTAAACACATAATGTCCCCCGTGTCTTCTCATGGCTTCGGTGCCTCATTTCTTCGGAACAATATTCCTCGTCTGGAGGCATCCGTTTGTTTATCTGCCACCGGCTGCAGGGCATCTTGGTTGCTTCCAGGGTCTGGCGATTGTGAACAAAGCTGCTGTAAGCATCTGCAGGTGTTTGTGTGGACACGCGTTCCCGGTTCACACGGGCGGATACAGAGAAGCGTGGTTGCTGGATCGTGTGCTGAGGGTGCATGTGGTTTGGTGAGAAGCCGCCGAACTGCCATCCCGAGTGGCCGCACCACGTGGCCCCCACGAGCGATGGCCGAGCGTGGCGGTTGCTCTGCGTCCTCGCCAGCGCCCAGTGTCAGTGCTCTGGGTTCAGGCCGTTTGGGTAGGTGTGCAGTGGTGTCTCGTCTTAATTTGCAATTTCCCAATGACATATGATGCCAGGTATCTTTTCATTTGCTTATTTGCCATCTGGGTGGGTTGTTTTTTTTTCTTCTGAAGTGTCCGTTTAAGTCTTTCACCCATGTTTTCATTTTTTTCATTTTTTATTTTATTTATTTTTAGAGAGAGGGGAAGGGAGAGAGGGAGAGAATCACTGGCCCACAACCCAGGCCTGCTCTCTGACTGGGAATTGAACCCGTGACCCTTTGGTTTGCAGGCCAGTGCTCAGTCCACTGAGCCATGCCAGGCAGGGCTCACCCAGTCTTTAACTGAGTTGTTTTTTTGTTGAGTTTCAGGAGTTTTTGTATGTTTTGTACATCAGTCCTGTATCAGGTTGTGTGTTTTGCAAGTATTTTCTCCCAGTTTGTGGTGTGTCTTGTCATTCTCTTGATAGATATTTTTCTGGTCTCAAGGTCAGAAGCCTTTGAAACTTGCAGGAAAGGGAGACAAGAGAGGTTGCAGAGCTGCACACACGTTATGGTTGTCGGTGCTCTTTCACCTCGTTTAAATCATCTTCTGAAAATTACGTCAGAACTTTGAAATAAAAATGTTACTTGCAAGCCTGGGGGTCTGGCTTTCCTTGAGAAGTGGGGAGCGTCGGCAGTCCCGGGCTTACGTCCCGGGTGGCCACAATTGGCAGCCCGAAGGGGCAGCCTCTTCCTGCAGGTGGGCGTGGCCTTTCCTGGGCCGCTTGCCCCGCCCTCCCTGCCCACGGGGCCCTGCAGGTGCTTGGTACAGGTCCATCCATTTACTGAGCTCTCTGTGCCTTTTAGGCGGAGATTCATAGGTATAAGGCCGTGAGGATAAAGAATTTATGCACAGCGAAAAAACACTGCAGGAAATAGGAAGACCAACAGGAAGAGGATTTGACTCCATGGCAAAAGGTTAATGGCCATAATATATAAAGAATGGTAATGAGCCAATAAGAAAATAAGACAAACACAACCCCCAGCATTAGAATGAAAAGTTGATTCGCAGTTGGTCACAGGCCTCATGGGGGCCGGGGCCATGTCTGTCTTGTTCAGACGAGTGTCCTAGTGCCCGGCTCCGTGCCTCACGCTCTGCAGGCATGTGGCAAATATTTGTTAGTGATAATCAGCAGCAGGTGGGTGACGTTTGCTGAGGGTTCATTACGTGCGCGGCAAGCAGCAGGCCCTTTCCATACCCTTGTTGCACCCCTGCAGAAGCCCTCCGAGAGAGGTGCGCTCCTCCGTGCCCATGGGCCGCGCAGGGGCAGAGGTAAAGCAGCAGCCGGCCGGGCCGGGAGGGGGTGCCGCCGAGCTTTGGTGCCTGCCCACGCTCGCCCGGCTGACGTGTGCATTCCATCCGGTAGCTCGTTGAAATGAGTGCGGAAAGATAGGATACAAATGTCCGGTAAACACGGAGAAAATTCCTAGCCTTATTAGGAATCAAGGAATAAAAACGAAACGCTTTCCATCAGTGTGGGGGCTCCAGAGGGACCTTCGTGCTTTCCGGGGGGGAGACTGTGTCAGCACCCACCTGGTGATGGGGGCGGGGCCTTTGGGGACTGCTCTGTAAAGGTCTTAGCTGCTCATACCTTTGCACCAAGGGACACATTTGTTCTAGGAGAAAAAGGAGCATCGATTACAGATTTCTGTGCGCAGGCAGCATTATGAAATCAAGTAGTGACAAATGGGAAGTGACCTGAATGCCCAACAGTCAGGGGTTGGAAGGATAAATTACAGTACATTCGTACGCTAGAATAATTCGTATGGCCATTAAAATTCATCTTCATGGTGTCAGACGACATGCGTGGTGACTGGGAAGCAGCCACTGCGTCTCCCACGGCGCGGACCGGATTGGAGAGGGAAACCGGCGGCGGCAGCAGCGTGTGTCTGGCACAGTCGCCACCTGCCCTGTGCCCCGGCTCGGGGGCGGACTCTAGGTGATTTTATATGTTTTTTCCTGTGTGCTTTCCAAACAGCTGTAAATCCCCACATATCTCTCACAGTTTATTTTGTTGTTGTTTTAATTTTGAAAGAATACAGGACCTCAGACAGTCAACTAGGCGTGTTTACATAATGTGCTTGGCGCCGGTGAAAATGAATTTGCTGTGAGTCAGTTTGTCTTTGTGTTTTTCACTGAAGCTTAAAAAATTCCCTAAACAATACCAGCACTTACCCAATAAACCCTACCTGCACGAGAGAAACCTAGTGAATTATGAAAGCGTCTCCCCATGTCAGCCTCGAACACGGCTCCATCACTCCAGGTGATCGTCAGTGATTAGTCACGGGTTTTAAATGTAGGCCATTTTGCCTTCTGCGATGTGAGTAATTTGTAAAGCAAATCATCACTAACACATTTGGCATATCTGGATTTTCGTGCGTAGGGTCCTTGAAAGTGAGGTGCCCCTGTCACCCTGTCACCAACACTCAGAGGCAGGGGAAGACATTCAGGCGCTTGTGTATTTACAGAGCGGCGTCTGTTCTTAAACACCAGCCTCTGCGCCAAAGGCAGATAAGAAACCCGTGCAGTAAGAGTAACGGATATGATTTTGGCATTAGAATCGTGTGGGTTAAACACATCCACATTTCACTGTCATGGTAAAGAAAGAAACTCCTGCCCTGGCTGGGAGTTTGCGAACTCCAGTTCAGTGGGCTGGAACGTTGTCCACCATACACCAAGGTTGTGGGTTCAATCCCCAGTCAGGGCACAAGCCGTGAGTGTGCGAACCGGTGGGGCAGCAAATCGGTGCCCCTCTCTCTGTCCCCCTCTCCCTCCCGCTCGGAAATTGATTTAAAAATACGTGACAAACTTCTGTGAATAACTGTTCTTATTGGCGTTTGGACCTCGTTAGATACGGAAGGATTTAGCCTCGTTTGTTTTTTTCACTCAGCAAATATTTGAGGACCTCTCCCACTTGGGGAATAAGTTTATTAACTAAGCTTTTATCTCAAGATAATTTGGTCTTAGTCAGGGAAAACTGTCAACCATTTTTTGAGCTTCCCATCCGTTTCCAAATTTGGTTAGATCTGCTCAGAGTGATGGGGGAGTTCCGAATTTTCCTACAAGGGGAGAGAATCAGAATTAATGACGGGAGTTGGATAAAGCAGCTTGGAGGCGGGGGCTTCTTTCTTCTCTCTTTTCCTTGACTTCAGATTGCTTAGCAGTAGTGGCAGCGCTGGGGGGGGGGGGGGGGGGGGGGGGGCGTGAAGGAAGCAGCCCAGGGGAAGGAGTCAGATGGTTCCATTCTTTCTTCTCAGCAGTGCAGGGGGAGGGGCAGAGGAAATCCAATGAGAGCCCGCCCTCCCGAAGCACTGGCCTAGTAAAACCCCCGGTGCAGAAATTGAGAGCACCAGACAGGGCATGTAAAAGGAGTGCTCCAGTTTCTAGGAAAGCAGGTAGGAGCACCTCTCAAAAGAAGAAAAAAAAGAAAAATTCCTTCTGTAGGGCCCGTTCTTGGGACTTTCCCTCCCAGGCCGTAATCAAGGAGGGGCCGCGCCAGCATGGGGACCTGCCACCGTGTGAGATCGCCCCCAGAGCTCGCAGGGGTCAGATAGGTAGACCCCTCTCCTTTTAAATTCATTCACGCTGTCCTCCATTTCTCCACTCTTGGTTTTTTTTCAAATCTTAGGTTACATGAGAATTTGGGGGTGTGAGTGTTTCCTTTTCTTATGGTTACCATAGAAAGTGAGACACGTCGTGTGGACTTTAAAATGTGAAGATCCTGGGGTATTCCGTTCTGCAAATGTCTGCCCCCTTGGCTTTGAAAAAATTCCGTGGTCGTGCTGCCGTCCCCTTGAGAGGCTGTATCTTTGTGCACAAGGAGACATGTTTCTGAGCAGTCAGTGGCCGTCCTTCACTCGAAAGGACATCTGCTATTTTCGGGCCACAGTGCCCTCCTTTCCGGTTCTGTCATTTTCACCCCCAATGTGAGGGTCCGTTTCCTTGGATGCTGGCACCGAGCCCACGTTAGGGCACTCAGTCCCCCTCACAGCCCTGTGGACATGGGTGTGGGTAGGTGTGCACATTGAACTGGGGGTCCCAGGTCTGGGCACACGGGGCTGAGTCCAGGAGAGGTGAGTCTGAGTGGAGAGGCCCGTTAGTGGGTAACTGGCTGTGGCCACCTGCTCGGCAGGATGTAGAACTGGACTGGAGTGGGCAGGAGCCCCCGGGAGGGCCAGGGTTGTGCTGGGGAGTGAGCATTGGAGCTCTGGGAGGGTGCAGAAAAAGGTACTCCAGGCCCGGGGCCTGCCTGGGCCAGCGTCCTGGCAAAGACGTGCCGGGCACACGAGGTTCTGTGTGTTGCGCTGGGAGGCTGGTGGGTGGGCCAGTGCTCTGGAAGGGACCCTGGCAGTCACAGGGACCACGGTGGAGGCCTTCAGAGGGAGACAGGACTGCAACCCTAAGGTGGGACAGGTCTCATTTGGAAGTGGGTTGTGGTGGAGGGGTTGGAGGGTGGGTGGAAGGGCCAGGGTTGGGAGACCTGTTAGCTCCAGGGGAGGAGGAAGGGTGGCCCCGGGAAGACATGAAGTTTCCATGTGGGCCACGGTGTCTCAGGGGGACAGGTTGGAGAAAGACCTGGAATCGCATTTGGACTTACTGAGTCTGATGCCTTAGGTAGAGCAGCCTTGCTGGCGGCTGGACACACAGCAGCCCCCGTGGGGAGGGGGGGTGTCATTGTCTTTGTACCCGTGAGTCCTGGGGCCTTCTGACTCAGCCACTCACCCCTGCAGTAGGCTCGCCCTGGGGCTAGTGCTGTTACTCACTTGTCTCAGCCGGTAGGGCAGGTCCCTGCACTTCAGCCCCGTTCCCCAGAGGCAGCCGCTGCCAGCGTGTGGGCTCTTCCGGAGACTTGTCTGGCTTCCAGGCCTGTACATCCCTAGAAAGGGTGACTCAGATGAGCAGAAACTCACCGCACACGGCATCAGGCGTGCAGGGACTTCCCAAGCGTCTGTCGTGGGTTTGGGGTCCCTCTGTGTGCCCTGCAGGCAGGCTGCTGAGCTCCTGGCTGCCGGCGGTGTCGCCCTTGGTGTGCAAGGCTGGCTTGTTAGAGCAGCTCCCGTTCTTTCTCCTTCAAGTGCTGGTTTTCTTCAGTGAATATTTTTCCTGTTGTCAATACCTCATGAAAACACACAGCGGTGATGAACACGTGGACACTCTTTAAAGGCAGCCGATATAAGCTGTGTAATTTCTCCCACTCACTAAACAGGGTGGTGTAGTGACCCTGTCCGTGGGGGGGGGGGGGGCAGTACACACACAGATGGAGCGCAGCCTTCCAGTCCCCGGCTCTCCTGCCTGCCCGTCCTGAGGTGGTCACTGTTGACAGCTTCCCTTCCAGAAAAGCTGTGGACACCTGGCGAGGCGTGTGCGTGTGTGCGTGCAGCACACTTAGTGAGATGAGGTTATTGAAGACCTGGTTTCTCGTGGCATCGGCCCTGCCCGCGCTAACCGTTCTGCTCTCCCCCCAGTCTGCACGAAGAGATCAGTGACTTCTACGAGTACATGTCTCCGCGGCCCGAGGAGGAGAAGATGCGGATGGAGGTGGTGAGCAGGATCGAGGGCGTCATCAAGGAGCTCTGGCCCAGTGCGGACGTGAGTGCCCGCCGCGGGTCGCTGGGCGGGCCGTGTATGTCGGGGTCTGTGTCCCTCCTCAGTGATCCTCGAAGGAAATTCTGGAGGCCGGCAGTTTTCTGCAGCCTTTAGAATTGGGGTTCCCGGTTTCCGGCCTTGAGCAGGCTCCGAGCCACTTTGCTCTGCGGTGCGGACGAGTGGGGCTGACGCCCCCTGGCGGTAGGCGGAGGGCTGCGTCCCGGAGGCTTGGTTCCCGCCTGCCGGGATACAGTGTCGCTGTTTGTAGCGACTGTAGAGGTCCGTGGGAATGGCTCGTGTCATACGAAGTTCATCCTCTCAGGCTGAGGCAGCACCCGCTCCACACCCACGGACCCCCACCCCCCCCCAACCCCCAGGCACAGCACCCAGCAGGGTTGCCTGCCTGTTCCCTGTGGTCCGTGCCCCCGCGCCAAGTCAGTGCTGCATGTCTCCGGCTCCCTTGAGGGTCTGGTGTCCAGTCTGGTGTGTTCTGGGAAGTGACCTGTTAGAAGCCATTACTGCGCGTTACGTAACTTTTCTTAGACGCTGTTGTGAGGGTGGCCAAGGATTTTTTTGTCCAGTTGGCAAGACAGAAAGCTTCAGGTGAGATCCTGTAGGTAAAGGGAAGAGGGCAGGACACTAGCCCTTGACCAAGCAGCTCCCGCAAGTTGCGTTGCGTGTCCTGTTGCTCTAAGTCAGCGGCTCTCAGGGGGGGGTATGTGCCCCCGGAGCACTTGGCATTACCGGTCACAGACACCCTTCGTTAGCATGACTGCTGAGGGGCTCCCGCGGACGGGCGGTGCAGGCCAAGGATGCCGCTGAGCATCCGCAGTGCTCAGGACAGCCCCTGCAACTGAGAGCTCCTGCCCCAAAAGTCAGTCCTGCCGACGGCGAGATACCCTGGTCCACGCTCCTCTTGCCCCTCCTCCCGAGGCTGCGGCCCCACCCACGCCATTTGATGGACAGGAGCATGCTGGGGCGGGGGCCCGGGTCCGGCCCTCCTCCGAGGCTGTGCTTTTCCATCCTCCGCTCTTCCTTGTGGTCACTCACATACACAGCCCGGCCCGAGTCTTCCAGAGCTCTCCGCGGTGGAAGGAGGACGTGTCCCAGCGTTGTGCCACTGCCCGGTGTCACCGCGTCACCGCGACAGTTCTCGGGCCGGCCTGTGTGCCGGCGCTCGTCCTGCAGGGGGCGCCGCCTGACCCCAGTCAGTAATGTGAGGTGACTCCCACTCACAGCATTCGCAGCAAGTTTGTGACCGTATGGGAGCGTCGTGCCCTGAGTGCTACTTTTGAAAGTTTCCTCTCTCGGTCTGTGTGTTTGCTGTTTGTACCTAATAGGTTTAACTGCGTGCCGAAGGTCTGCCTGTGGGGTTGGAAAACTGCAGTACTCAAAAGGGCCAGTAGAGGGCAGCAGAAACCAGCATTTCCCCATGCGCTGCGGTAGCTCGGCTGAAAACAATAAAATAATTGTTTCTGTTTCAGGTCCAGATATTTGGGAGTTTCAAAACTGGCCTGTATTTACCTACTAGGTTAGTATATTAACGAAGCTTTCAAGGGGTTGTGCATTTTTCTGGAGCGTATTTATTTTGGCTATTGATTGTGTAAGTGTAGAAACAAACAGATCTTTGAAACAGAAATTCACTTACTGTATTTTACCTGAATTATCTTGCGGGGGAGTGTCACTTTAGACGCCTCATCACAAAGTACAGATGTCGTCGTGTCATCTCAGATAGATAGACAGGGGACACGCCGCAGTGGCATCAGTTAGCACTTGGAGCAGCGCCCCACCCTGTGGGCTGCCCGGCCCCTCCCTTAACTCACAATACCCACGCCCGTGGGGGCCACTCTGTGGGGAGACCCCTGCTTGTGCTGCAGGGCTGTGCAGGTTCCAGGGCCAGGAGTTCATCCTGTCACCCACTGTGGGGCACTCTGATGCAGGACTGTTAGTGCAGACCCTCCTGAGGGTGGTCTCTCGGGCCTGTTCATGTCAGTGACCCACAGGAGGGCTGACGTGGCCCACAGCCTTGGGGCCCTTTCGGGGGACGGGAAGGCTCCCCCAGGGGTGAATAAATACCTGTTCTCTGAGAATTGGGGTGTTGTGGTCTTGAAGGGAAAAACCTTCCATCGTGGTTTAGTTTTTGTTCTTATTGTGGTAAGAACACTTAACGTGAGATTTACCCTTTTAACAGATTTTGAAGCGCAAGGCACAATATAATCACAGGCATCTAGCCTGTTGTTTGACTGGAACTTGATTTTACTTCTTTCCCCAAACTTTTGCAAGTGTTGCACTGGATGGACCCTAACAACTTCCACTCCTCACATCGCTGGCCTGGGCCTAGAAAACGCCATAAAACGTTCAGCTTGGAGCTCATTAATGTTTTTCCTTATTCAGGTTCTGAACTTCAGCAGAACCCTGAGTCACTCTTCCTAAAAAATTGAATTGAATTGTATGAGTAGTCAGCACGGCCCCATAATTCAGATTTGAAAAGGGCACAAAAGTACTCACAGGGAGAAGCCCGGACTGCCCTGTGTCCCCAGCCCCGCCCCTTGGAGGGCTGGCGGTGCCGTCGGTCCTTGTGTTTCCTTGCAGATGCTCCACGTGTGTGGAAGGAAGCGTGTGCAGGCGTGTTTTCTTTGTTATACCAGTGGTGGCCTCTGGCCTTTTACACTCACTAGTCCAAGTGACAGTGCCTGTCAGCCATGTAGACAGTCTTAGGTTCCCAGCCCCAGAACCTTTGATCAGGAAATGGCAACTGGTGGTTTTTGAGGTTCTCCTTCTTGCGCACTCGCCGTTTCCTGGGACCTCACTCGCGTGAAATGACGAGGCAGAGGTGGCCGGCACAACTGCCCGCCTCCCCTGCAGCTCCAAAACAGTCCCCACCAACACCCTGGGGCTCCGGGGGCCGGGGCGGGTTTTCGCAGCCCCCGTGTGGCAGGTGCAAACTTGAGCCTGGGTTGAGCCCAGTGCACGCCCTTGCCCCTTCAACCCCCTGCGGATGTGTGTTCTGTGTCCAGCGACATCGACCTGGTGGTATTCGGGAAGTGGGAGAACCTCCCCCTCTGGACCCTGGAAGAGGCTCTTCGGAAACACAAAGTCGCAGATGAGAATTCGGTGAAAGTTCTGGACAAAGCCACCGTGAGTTCTTCCCCGTTTCCTCTTCGGGGCTCTGGGTCCTCGTGCATGGGGCTCAGAAAGCTGGGGTTCAGGTGGGGCGAGCAGCAGACGGGCGGCCTGCTCCTGCTCAGGCGTTTCTCTCAGGAAGTCCCCACGGTGCCGTGCGCGGCCCTGTGGGGCTTTTCTAGGACGAGGAGGTGTAGACACGGGACCGCCGCAGGGCGCGGGCCTCTGACACAGTGTCTGTGACAGGGGTCGTGTCGGCCAAGCCTGGCCGTGAGGACGCTGGGAGTGGCTGTGGAAGAGCCTTCATGGAAGCCCCAGAGACACCTGTTTTGCGTATTTTGTTTCTCTGAAACAAAACAGTTTGCATTTTTCTGATAAAAACCCGCCGATTTGGAACCCAGCTCCGCACCTCCCACACCGTGCGCGTCGAGCTCCCCCTCGGGAAGAGCTCCTGGCGTGCCACGTGCATCCTCTGTCGCTGTCCTCGCGGGGCCAGCTCCGGCGTTTCGCCTGCTTGCCAGGCTGTGTCTGGAGCCTGTGCGCAGTGGGCCTGGTACCAGTGCGCTGCGTGCCAGGCGGAGATTAGCCGCTTTCTCACTGGAAGCTGTTCAGTGATGGGCCTGATGCTCCTAACTGGCGTCATCTTAAGTAGGAACCTGTTTTCCAAAGTGCGTAAAAATGTCAAGAAAGGTTACTGTCACTAGTCTCAAAGTTCTGAGCCAGTAGAAATGCTGAAATAGGTTGTTTGAGGTGACACGCTAACTATGCAAAGTGACATTTCTAGAAGGCAGGGTGGCTGTGGTATGCAGAACACTCACGTGGTGTCCAGAACACTCAGGTTCTGTGAGGAGGTCAAGACCTCGAGTCTGGTCACCTTCCCTGCCCGGATTTGGTCGTGTCGTTTCGTTCACGTATTCTAATTTTACCTTTCTACCCTTCTAGGTACCTATTATTAAGTTAACAGACTCTTTCACTGAAGTGAAAGTTGACATCAGCTTTAACGTGCAGAATGGCGTGAGAGCCGCGGACCTCATCAAAGATTTTACCAAGGTCAGAGAATTCCCAGGGTCGAGAAGTGGGCGTCGGCTTTGAGGTTCTGCTCTGGTGGACTTCGCCGAACTATTTGTTTATGCTTGTGGCCGTCAGAGCTTCTCTTGTGTGCCCTGGTTTTGCTGTCCTTAAATCTGCTGGTGACAATGAGTAATTTTAGTGTGACCTCAAGTGAGAGTTCAAGGTTGAGAAAGCCTTTGAAGAACCTCTCTGCTCTTGGGGAGAGCAGGTGGAAGTTGGGCCGTGCGGTGGAGCCCCGTCCGTCCCAGTCGCCCCGTGTTCGGACGGGGAGCCTGCCAGGGGCCCTCCCTGGGTTCCAATCCCCAAACCACCTGGAAGGCCCCCCTGCCAGTTCCCTGGCTCTGCCTTGCAGGGACTCGAGTCTGCTTCTGCTTGTTCTGTTCTCCAGGGCGGGGGGACTCGGCAGAGGACAGGAAGACGTGGGTCACCTGATCCCTTGTAGGCTCGGGTGGGCTGCAGATCATTGCCCTTTTTTTCCTTGTTTATTCTCTTCTTGAAATTTTAACAAAAGAAACAAGTAGCACCTGTATGCATAGTATCTTGTACTTTTTTAAACTTCACGTTGTAGAGGTTTTTTCACGTCAGCACAGACCTGTTCCCTCGTTTAACGATGCTGTTTCTGACTTGGACCGCCACGTTTAAGGAATGATTAGCTCCCACACGTTGGTTACTCCTGCTCGTTTGCTTCGGCACAGCTGCGGCAGCACACCCTTGTCTCTCTTACGGAAGCGCGTGTTCACAGTCGGTGTCTGGAGGAAGCTGGAAATCCCTAGTGACTCCCCCCGCCACCACCACCACTAGGTGATGGCTGTGAAGGCTTCTTTCTGGAAGCTGGTGCCTACATCATCCCCGCCCAAGTCCCCAGCCTTGGGCCTGGTCCCCATGTGCCAGCTCAGGCGCTCTCATGTGCCTTGTGAAGCTGGGAAGGTTCCGGCCACCTGCCCACACGGAAGCCGGCAGGCTGCGCTGTCATACAGAGCTGTCTCCGGGACCCGCCTACAAAAAACGATTCTTTCCAGTCCCCCTGACTGTGCGCATTAGAGGGGGGACTCTGTCCTGTCTGGGTTGTGTTTCCTGCTCACAAACAGGCATTCTGCAGTGATAGCCAGAGCGTGCGTCATCAGGGGGGTGTCGCTCGTGTTTCTGTCCCGAGTGCCTCTCTCCGCAGCTGCACGTTCCCAGGTTCCCGCAGTGCACTTCCCGAAGTGGCTCTTCGGGTGGAAGATGCAGTGTCCCTACCCGAATCTGCAGCATGAGGCCCAGGCTGTGCTCAGCGACCAGCCTGCCGTTGATGCCCAGAGCTGCCCCTCACACGGGCGCCCACTGAACGTGTCGTCCTTCTTTTGCAGAAATACCCTGTGCTGCCCTACTTGGTTTTAGTGCTGAAACAGTTCTTGCTGCAGAGGGACCTCAACGAGGTGTTCACAGGTGGCATTGGCTCTTACAGCCTCTTCCTCATGGCGGTCAGTTTCCTCCAGGTACGCACGTCCTGGGGCGCTAACATGCTGGTGCTCACTAGCTTTAGAACCCGAATTAGGGAGTCATTTCGGAAAAATGTAAGTCAGACTCTGAATCTCAATGCTTCTGTTGATTACTTAGGACTTTTTAAACCAGGTACCTTTTTGTAATTGAGCAAGTACGTGTTTGAAAATCCCTAGGAAAGGATACTTGTTTATTTTTTTGTTTTTAATCGCATATGTTTTAGTCTTTTTGAGACTTTTCACTGCACGTTTTAACATGCAAAGGCATACCGTGGTCTCCACAAGTGAATAGTAGGAGAAATGCCAAAACTAGGAATGTCTTCTAAGCAGCTAACCCCGTGAGTCTCGCTGGAGGGACCTGCTCTGAGGGCAGGAGGCACGAGGAGGCCCGCGGCTGTCCTGGGTGCGTCACGTGGCTCTGCTCGTGAGTCGGTGACGTCCTGTGGGGCCTGGCCGGGCCGGCCCTGTCTGCATCAGGGCGCCTCCCGGGCTGTCCCAGCCTGCCCTGCGCCACGTGACAGCATGGCCTTGTGACCCGCTGACCGCTCCGCTCCGCCGAGAGTGTCCACGTGTTGATAGACGCCAGGATGTCATTTATTGTCCCACCTCGATAAGTCGGAGAATGCCCAACATAATTTCTCTTTCTCTTCTTCTGGTTTTAGTTGCACCCCAGGGAAGATGCTTGCATCCCCAACACAAACTATGGTGTTCTCTTAATAGAGTTTTTTGAATTATATGGACGGCACTTCAATTATTTAAAGACTGGCATCCGGATAAAGGACGGTGGTTCATACGTGGCCAAAGAGGAAGTGCAGAAAAACATGCTGGACGGCTACCGGCCATCGATGCTCTATATTGAAGACCCTCTGCAACCAGGTATTGAAATTAGGTAAATGTGTGGGCAGCGCCAGCCGCCATATTGCACTTGGAGTTCTCTGTGGATGGAAAACGAAGGACCACCTTCTCATTGTGGTCGTTCTTTTGTTCAAAGTATTTCATGAGCGAGCATGAAAATAAGCACACACTCCAGAAAACCACGCTGCAGACTCTCAGATGGGTCTGGAGTGGGACCCACCCGACCCCTGCCGGCCCAGGGGAGCGGGGGTGACTGTTGGGGTGGGTCTGCGTGCATCTCCATCGTGACCGCTCCTTCTCCTTTCTCCTGTTGTCGTGGCCTGATGCCAGCCCGTGGTCAGCCAGGGTTTTTTAAATTATTACTGAATTTCTAAAATTACATGGGTTTCAGGTGTACAGTTCTACAACACGTCATCTGTATGTTGCATTGTGTGTTCCCACCCCACTTCCAGTCTCCTTCCGTTAGCGTTTGCCTCCCTTTACCTTCTGTCTCCCCGCCCCCTCCCCTCGGGTCATCACCACACCGGTCTGCATCTGGGAGGGTTTTCCAGCCAGGTCGTTATGGTGAGGGTTCTGCAGCCCTCCAAGGCAGCCCCGTTGAGTAAACTAGCTCAGACTCACAGGCGCAGGGTTCAGAGAGACGAGTGATTTCCTTTCGGAGTGTCCCCTCTAACTGTGCACGGTCTCCCTGTGCCTCTCTGGCCTCACGGTGGCTTGAAAGTGAGCAGAAAAGGAATTCCTCCTGTGCTTCCCTGCAGTTCTGCTTGCTGGCTTGTCTCCTGGTTGTCCTGGGCCATAACGTTTCCTGGTAGAAGTGTAGACACTTCAGTTCTGCATCCTTGGACCTCAGTGGACACGCTTTCAGCCACTTGCTTTAATGCGTTAACTTTGAAAGTCAGTAAGGAGAGGGTGTGGAGAGTGGGTGCCCAGCAGCCTGTTCTGGCTCGTGAACACAAATCGTTGTGCGTTTGGTCGCTGAGGGGTGCTCGTTGGGAGCCTGCTCTGTGTAAAGGACACAGAGTTGCCCCGGGGGGTCTGCTGTCTGGGAGCTCCTGGGGTGGGTGGGGACAGTCACAGAGCGGATGGGGACAAAACCGGGTGTTCTAGTTCATTTTGGTCTCAGTCTTTGGGTAGAACAGGCAGGGACTTTTGTTTGTGGGCTGGCGATGGGGCATCCCCTGGGAGGCCGGAGTGCATTAGGGGCCTGTGCCCCGGACAGCTTCTCCCTTCGTGATGCTCAGGCTCGGAGCCGGGAGTGTGTGGGGTCACGGGTGCCAGGGGCCACTCTGGTGGGACGGCACCTGCCGTGCTTTCTGCACAAGGGCTTGTGAACGTGTAGCCATATTAAGCAGCGGGCAAGCTTCCTGTCTCACGGATGCACTTCTCCTGCAGGTAACGATGTGGGAAGGAGCTCCTACGGGGCCATGCAGGTGAAGCAGGCCTTTGACTACGCCTATGTGGTCCTGAGCCACGCTGTGTCGCCCATAGCCAAGCATTACCCCAACAACGAGGCCGAGAGGTAACAGGCTGCGTCGGGTCAGCCGTGCGTCGGGGCTGGTGGTGGCTTCTTGCCTTCCAAGTGATGTGCCTTTCTCTCTTTTTCCACATGCGTGCAGCATATTAGGCAGAATAATTAGAGTGACGGATGAAGTGGCCACGTACCGGGATTGGATATCGAAGCAGTGGGGCTTGCAGAACAGGCCTGAGTCTGCGCGCCATGGTAAGCTTCCGCCCATCCATCGACCGTTCGAGGCTTTTCTGAGTTGTGTGCGTTTAATGGGAAGAAACGTTTTCCAATCTTTTGCCACTCTTTCAGGAAATGGTGTTACCTTGATAGTAGATTCTCAGCAGTTAGATAAATGTAATAATAATCTGTCTGAAGAAAATGAAGCCCTTGGAAAATGTAGAAGTAAAACTTCGGAATCTGTTAGTAAACACTCTTCAAACTCTTCATCAGGTCCAGTGTCTTCGTCTTCGGCCACACAGTCCAGCTCTAGTGACGTCGTAAGTATGAAGACGTGGCTTTTCTAACCCTAGATGCCCAGGAAGCCTGTTGCTGGGAGTGGCTGTCCAGAGGGCAGAGGCGGGCTGGGTTTCTGATTGGTCCCTGGGGCGCTGAATAACGCAAACGAGTGTCCTGCTTCTCAGCACTGGTCCCGTTTCCAAGTGGGCAGCAAAAGTGAGCGAGTGTTAGTGAGCCTCTACCCACGCTGCCCCAGGCTGCACCACGCACGCTGGGGTTGCCCATCGGTGCGAGCCAGCCAGCTCTGTCCATCCGTCTGTCCATTTTTGACACGTTTCCGCGTGCTCTGCATACGTCCCTGCAGTTCCCCAGAGAGCCACAGCGTGCTCCTCACTGACCAGAGCCCAGTTCTGGTCCTGGGTTTGCTTTTCATGTAAAATTGGTGCGTAAGGAAATTTTAAGTGTATGTCCACTACATTTTCACAAACACATACACACGGATGTGACAAACCCTAACAAGACAGAGACTTCGCATTGTCCCGGAGGGCAGTGTCCGCCCTCAGAGATGACTCTGTCAGAACTGTCTCACGGCAGGTCAGTTCCACCTGCCCCGGAGTTTCCACGGAAGTGTGTGGGTGCTTCCTCGTGTAAGGCTTCTTCCATCAGTAATGTTTTTGAGCTTCTCGGCTTAACTTTTACAAATTGAAATGTAATTCTCATAGTTGACCATTTAAAAAATGTGTCGTTCACTGGTTTTCAGTATATTCACAAGGTCATGCAGCCGTCACCTGATTCCAAGGCGGTTCCATCACCCCGAAAAGCAGCCTGGCAGCGGGGCCCCCGACAGCCCCCCCACCCTGCACCCCCGTGGCCCCGATGCACTTTCTGCCCCGTCCCGGCAGCATTTAGTGCCGGCTGCACCCACATTTGCCTTTTCTCATCAGGGTTCCTTTTGAGTTTGCTTCATGGAAGATCCAAAAGGGGCTAATTCATTTGAATTTTGACTTTGGGAGCCTAAACAGGAAAGGGACACATTGTAATTGCTGACGAGGACTGTGTGTCACAGTGGCATCGTGAAGCCTGACCTGTAGAACTGGCAGTGTGCCTCTGGCTCCTGGACCACAGCTGCAGAGGACAGAATGCCGAGCTAGACATCCCAGACTTGGGTGGCAGCAGACCCAGCCTGGGGACAGAGTGGCAGGGACAGCCTGTGACCCGGAGATTCGGGGTGGGGTGCAGGGCTCAGGCTAGACCTGAGGGCAGAGTAGCGAGGTCACGGGCCCCAGCAGCCACAGCCAGGCAGGCTCCACCGTGGGCTCTGGGACATCTGCGTCCACAGGGTGCCTGTGGGGGGGGCTCCCTGAAGTGGCTGCTGCACAGTCTCAGGTGGGGCCTCTCAAACCACCCTCCCTCTGAAGAGACACTGACTGGGGGACTGAGGTCCTCCCTCACGGCCCTGCCCCTTGCCCTGCACCACGGTTCCTTTTCTGTAAATAAAGACGCACGTGAACTCGCATCTCTGCGGGCTCCTTCAAGGTGATGGCCGAGGTCAGGCGTGGCTGGTGGGTTTAACAAGGCACAGAAGCCCTCTGATAAAATGAGCCACTTTCAGTGTTTGGAGGAAAGCTTGAGCGGTTGGTTTGGTAAATTCCTCCGTGTGCTTTCTGAAATAAACGCCCAAATGTTTACACTGGGCCCAGGGGGCACTCAGCGGAAATTGTTTTCCTGTCTTAATGTTGAATGTCTGAATTATTAATACGTCACATTGTAACTCACGTGACTCATGGTAGGATTCCGACGCGACACCATGCAAAACCCCGAAACAGCTGCTCTGCCGTCCGCCTCCCGGGAGCCGCGTGGGGTCACAGGAGGTGCCCGTGGAGACCTCGCAGGCTGGTGGGAGAGTGCAGAGCACCCCGGCCACCAGCATGCCCAGCAGCACCAGCAAGTCGCAGGTGCGTTCGGCGTTCGGTACCCATTGTCCCCAGTGTCTCACCTGTCAGCGCACGTCACAGGTTGAAGGAAACTCTAGGCTAAAGCACAACTCTGCCTTGTTCCGAGTCCAGCAGAGCTTCTAGTCACAGGATGTCTGGGGACTTTATGGGCCCTCTGGGGGGCCCGGAGGCTGGCCCTTGTAAGATGTCCCAGTCTGCCACTCGAATTCCAGGTTCAGCATTAGGGAGTCATGTCGGGGTGTCCAGATCCTTGCCCTCGGGGCACACGCAAACACTGCCCGTGAGGTTTCCGGGCTTGTGCACACCTGAGATGTGGTTCATGCTCACCCGGCCCCCAGCACCAGTGGCGCCCTTTGCTACAAAACCGTAGCGTGTTATTCTGTGACATAACAGATCACACTCAAGCACGTGTGACATCGTAGGTGGGACTTCGAAGTAAAGCTATGAATGATCACACCATATTCTTCCCGTCCCGACCACCCCCAGCCCTCTGACCCCCTCTGAGCACAGCAGGACAGAGGAGGCTCTTGGCAGGAGGGAGCGACTGTTGTGTCGTCCACCTCATGCCTCGGGTGACCTGCAGAATCCACTAACCTGTTTAGCCTTAGTCGTGAGCACTGAAGACTCCCCGAAGTGGCAGTTAACGTGGCAGGCGGTGGCGGGAAGGGGCAGCCCGGTGACCTAGCTGGCGGCACCCCTGCATGCGTGGGAGCTGTGGTGCTAGTTAGCACGCAATGTGCGGGCTGTGGGTCCCCTGAGGAAAGTCACCCATTCCATCTGGCCTGTGACGAAGGCCAGGCAGCACTCCGAGCTGCTCCGTACTCCCAGGGAGAAGCCACTCGGTTTCAGAGCTCAGGAGAGGTAGCCCTGGGGGTGTTGCTTTCTGCCACCACGGAAGCGTGGCCCTGGCGTGGAGAGGTCCTGGTGGTGGCGGCGGGGGGTGCACGGGCACAGCGCGGTACTGACGTCCTGGTGCCCGCTTCCTCTCCTGCAGCACGGGCCAACCCGGCTCTTCCGGGCCTCCAGCAAAGGCTTCCCGGGCACGGCTCCGACAGGCCACGGTGCCTCGGCAACAGACAAACAGCACCCGGGCCGGTCCAGTAACCAGTATTTCCACGGCAAAAAGAGGAGGCACAAGAGGGACGCCCCACTGTCAGACCTGTGCAGATAGTTGGCGTGGTGCGGCGGACCCTCTTCTGCGCAGAGACCTCATGCCCGGGCTGGGCCACACGCTCGGCCAGGGACTCCTGGGACGCGTCGGCGCCCGGCGCGTCCACGTGTTGGTTTAGCGTTTTTTCCCAGCTCGCCACGGAATTGATCATGAAGACTGACAGCTGCAAAAACAGAAAACAAGCAAAAGGGGGGAAAAGGCTGCTCGTTGGACAAGTCGTATGCTACAACAGGGTCATTTTAAGATTTGAAGCTTGAATGTAAATGAAATATGTTTCTCATTGGCTTCATGCGGAGTTAGAGGGAACAGGAGTCAGTGGGGTGGGGGGACACGGAATTCGGAGGGCCGGGGTGGGAGGAGAGCAGGCATCTTGGAGAAAGCCCAGATCCCAAAGGGGGAAGTGGCCTGTGCATGTTTTTTAAAAAATATTTTTGCACATATTTACCATTTTATTGTGTGTATATATAGATGACCATATAGGAAATTGATATTTGTAATAGTGGATTTGTTAATACTTTTTACATAACATTACTGTTTAAATTGTAAACAGATTCTCTCAGGATTAGTTTGCAAAATAATCTGATTTGTCATCTTAACATCCACATGTAGGGAAGTAATTAGTTCTCTGTACTCGATTGGTTTCCCTTGGCAATGAAATGACCTAATAGGACCCTCGTGATCTGCTGCTGCGAAAAACGTTTCCTCTCTCAAGGTTTATGGTGGCAAATGACGTTCATTTTATTTTGTACAAACGAATCTATATGTATCTGTACTATGTACTGTGTAAGCACTGAAAAGTCTCTAGTCATCTCGAAAAGTCAACCTGGCAACCGTTCTCTGTAGTGCTGTCGTCTTGGCATCGTGTTTGTTTCCTTTGCGGTCTTTTTTAAACTTTATTTTATTTTCTTATTTTTTAAAATGTCTGACAGGGAGGCGAAGGCCGCCGTGGCCGGCCCAGCACCGTCGCCGCGAGCCCCCGGCCGCAGACCCTGCATGCTGGCACCTCCGACCCCGTGTGCTGCGTGTGCCTGGGCTCCGCCTCTCTTTTCTAGCGCTCCCGTGGGACGGCGGTGGGAGAGAGCACCTGTGAACAGCTTTAACGAAGTCATACCCACAAAGGACTATTTTCTTATACTCCACTTTATGCTTTTGGTATTGTTGTTCTTCCTGAAGGAAACGGTCTTTGATAACGGGTCTATTTTGTATTGCCTTATTAAGACCAAACACTTCGTGTCATCCCATTCCTTCCTCTCCCTCCATGGAATTGTTATCTTCAATTAAAACTTGTTTAAACCTCGGCCTGTTTCAATCATACTGTAAATTTCGGTTGTGGTCAGCTTTGAGTGCAAACGAGATGTATCATTTTGTCTGCCGTTCGTCACGTGTTGAGTTTGCAGCTCGGTTGGGGACGCTCCCTCTGGTCGAATGTGCGTGATGTTGGTGAAGATGCTTTCTCTCGGGGAAAGCCTTTGTGTTTAGCTTCGGTGTGTGTGGCTCTGTTGATTACGACCATTTCCAAGAGGAGATTCTTTTGTACATGTACGCATATGAAGTACTGTTGGCTTTTAGGAGTTTCTTTTGTATCTGTTTATGAAATACTGAAGACCAATCAGACCGTTAACGGACACTCAGTGCAACTTTTTATAAAGAAGATGATGCTAATGTAAGACCCAAACTAATGTCATCACTGAAATCAGCAGTTGTCAATGTGTTCGCATTTTTAACTCACAACTGAAAAATGTGCTCCAGAACTGGAAACCCGTGATACCTGGAAACCGTGGGAGATTTTAAATGTGATGTTCCTTTGACAATGTTTTGAATCTCAGAGTCCCATTTGATCCTGATCAGAATTTTTATCAAGGTGTCGAGCTTTTCATTTTTGGAAACCAGTTCGTCATGACATTGTGTGCATAATCACAGTATTTATTTTCTAGGACTGTCGTGAATGTGTGAACTTCTGTTTACTGCTACGGGAACAATTATTTATAAACTAAAGTTAAATCCAGTGTTAGCTGCCTACTCCAGACACTTCATCCTTGCAGAGGTTCATGTTCCATTCGCCATGCTCTGTTCTCAGAGGACTGCCCTCATTGTTGAAAGTGAATGGACTCTTAGGGTGCAGGTAGTAGTGTTCCAATAAGCATGTGATTTTACCCAAAGTGGTGGTAGCGGGAAGATAATCTTGATTCCATTGGGAATCTTAGGTTTTCGTAAATCTATTGGGAAAATAGTTTTTCCTGTACTGCTGACGTTTCTTTCTGGTAAACAGTATCTTTCTAAAAAGGAGAAGCATGAAGGAGAAATTGAGGCGTGTACATTTCCTCAAAACGACCAGCATTGTATTCGTGAATACTGTGTATCTTGCAGCGAGCAGAGCGGAAGCCTGTTCGTTTTCCAATCTGAAGTAAAATACTTTCAAGAACGCCTGGTTTGCCTGCTCATTTTGTTCTGTACCTGTGATCTGTTTTTTGACTCCCGTCCTTCTCCTTCGTTGAGTTTGGTACTTGGAAGATTCAGTGAGCCCGTCAGAAACACATCCTTTAAATATTCCGGCCCCGTTTACCACGTCCACAAATCACGCCCTTCCTTTCCCGGTTACTGTGGCCCGGGAGTTGACAAGTTGCGGCCCCACCGCAGGGGCTCTTGCCTGGCAGTCATGAGTGTGTGCCTGGCGGTGCTGATGCTCCGTGAGAAGCCGTGACAACTGTCTGAATACCGGCTTTAGAGGTGCTGATGCGTCCAAGAGGTGGAGGCACAAAACCCGAGAGGTTCCGTTTCAACGGCGAAGGTAAGAATGCCTTTCCCTCCAGTTCCGAGGCGTCCATCAAGGTGCCTGGTTTTCAGTGTCTGCCTCCTGTTCGGGGAGGTTGCCCGTGTCTGCGGACCTTGCTCTGGCCTGTGGGGACTGGCTGGCTCCGAGGACAGCTGCCCTCCAGTCGGCAGGGCTGACACCTCTGGACCCTCTCGCTCCCATGTGGCTTTTTTCCTTGGCTCGGATATTCCTGGACAAGGTCTTTGCGGGGCACCGAGCGCTCCCCAGTGAGAGCATTTCTGATTGTCTTTTCCTTACAGAGTCGTACTTCCCCGTGTCGTCTTCCCCCATGCTGCAGCAAGGTAAGTTGTGTTTACCATAACCTGCTGTAACAAGGGTTTGGGGTTTCTAAAACCATGGGCGGGGCGGGAGAGGGTGACCGCCACCCACTGGCTGTGACCTGCTCCTTGCAAAGTACCCCCCGCCCAGTGACTGGGGTGTGGTTATCGAGGTCGCCCTGTCGAAATCCCTAGGAATCACCACTGTTGGGGGAGCGGGAAAAGCTTCGCCCATGTTTTTGTCGGTTATGACCACATCGTCCCAATGGCAGTATGAAGAGTGTTGTCCCTCCCCTCACAGCACGCTGCTGGTTTCCCAGTGTGCTGGTCACTAGTTAGGAATGCTGATAGGAGATTGATTGCTTTGGAATTTTCAGAAATTAAATGCTCGAGTATGAACGGCATTGCCAGTTGAGCGGTGAGAAATAACCGAAATGTTAAGGCGAACGGTCGGAAGGGTTTGTCCCTACCTGTCAGTCGGCTCCTGCCGTCCTAGCTCACGAAGCTGCGTCGGTGGGAAGCGGCGTTCTCAGGGGGCAATTTGTGAGCCAAGCACGCTCTGCGCGGTTCTGTTAAACTTGACCGAGCAGGAGAGTGGTGTTACACAGTTCCTCTTGGTCCTGATCGTCATTCGTGACGTCGTTTCTTCCGTGAGTGTTTACAGAATATGTCGCATTGAAACGGGAACAGACAGGTAGCATGATTCCTTGAAGTGTCTTCACAGCTTCTGAACCTCAAGACCTCGGTCAGCGCCATGTTGTCCCAACATTTCCGGGCAGGATCGGTGCCTGCGTTTGTGAGCGAACGTCAGTGCACTGCTTGGTGTTCACCGTGGCCAAGGGGCGAGCCAGGCCCTCCTGCAGAAGTGACCCGCCTGGCTCAGACACTGGACGTGGCCCAGAGGCCGTTCCTCCACCCCGTTCCCGTGTCGATTCAACACCTTAGGTGACTTCCTTTTCATCAGAGATAATGAGCCACGTAAATTGAATGTTGACACAATTATTAACCAGAAGAATTGCTTGGAAACTCTACTGACCTATTTGATATCCAGAGTTAAATATTGACATAAGGACAGTTTTTCGTTAATAAGCTGCTAATGTTTGTTTTATGTCGGGAGTTTTTTTTTTTAAAGACTTTGGCCTTTGCACTTTCTACTTAAGTAAGTGCCCGCGTTGAACCTGGCTCGTTGCCTGCCAGGGTGGCGGTGGCGGCACTGCAGGAAGAGCTTGCGCCGAGCGCTGGTGAACAGTGCGGCCCTTTGGTTGGTAGAGACGTGGGTGCCTGCGGGGTTTCCTGGGAGCAGCAGGAGCCGCGGCAGCAGGAGCAGGGGATGTAGCAAGGCAATTGGGTGTTCTCTCTCCGTGTGTGCATTTAGGCATGTGCTATTGCTGCTCACGTGTCATCTTTATTTTAACCCAAGTCCTGGCGGGTCCCTGTGGCCTTGGCTCCTCCAGGCAGCAGTAGCGGCTTCTCCAGGTTTGGATGGATTTGTTGGGAGACTTATTTTATCTTGGAGGCACTGTAGTTAGGAAAGGGAGATTGTGCAGTAAAATCCCCTGCCAGAAGGCAGACAGGCAGGGGAGAGGCCCTGAGGCCAGGGAGGGGCAGAGGCTCTGGCCTTGTCCTTGTCTCCTGAGGGTGAGTCAGCGGTCCCTCCTCCAGTGAGGTGCCTGGTTGTCAGCCTGTCTCCGAGTTTAAATTGCCTTCACCTTTCACTCGGGTTCTGTGCAGGTCAGAGCTCTCTCCTGAAGCATGCTCTTTGTTACCTTCCGTTACAGGTTACTACGTGTCTCTGTCCATCACCTTCAGCTCCGAAATGTAAGATCGCCTCCGATTTTCATACATACGGAAATTTTCAGGAGTCACAACTAAAAGCGCCGTCCTGTCGCTCCTGATGTCCGGTCTGGGAGGCTGGGGGCGGCCCGCACGGTTCCCCGGTACAAGGGTTAGAGACCCGCTGCTGAGCGGACCAGGCAGCCACGGGTCTGATCAGAAGTTGGGTGAGCCCGTGTTTGTTTCCAGTAACTTTTTTATTTATTTATTCCCCGATCAGCACTGCCTTCTGCGTTAGGAAGTGTGGACTCCTGGGGCGTCCTGGAGGTTTGTGTCACCTTGAAAGCTTTCCAGTCTTGTGTAGTTACCTCTAGGAGGCGCTAAGGAACTTACCCGAGGGAAAAAAAAAACGAGATTTCATACAAATGATTGAGGACATTGCGCCACTTCCTGAGGTCCTGTCACTGGGCACCACTTGTCAATACTGTGGACGAAGGGCACCCCTGGAAGTTTTGTTTTTTTTTTTTTAAGCTAATGATGATTTTGTCAAAGACGTCAATTGTTTGCCTTGTAAATTTTATAAATTGCATTTCTACACACACCTGTCCCCCTGTGCGCACCACAGGGCTTATTATTCAGTCTGTACTTCAGTGAGGGCTCTGTGCTTCCATCTACCTTCCAAACCTCTGGTGTGAGCCTTGACTGGAGACCCCAATGTGTCTCGTAATTCTGGAGACGGGCCCACTTGGACAAGGAGCTCTTCTTGTACTCAGATGGCATTCCTGTGGGTTTTTATCCTCCTGAGTGGGCGGAGCCTTCAGGTGCTGTGTTGGCCTCCTGCCCCCAGAGCCTGGCCACAGGTACCCCTTGGTCTCTCCGCGGTCACCGCCAGACTGGAACCTGACTCCTTAGAACTGGGTTACTGGCAGATGCCGACCGGCCCTGTCCTCCGCTGTAATGCGTGGGGTCATGCTTCTGCCCCGAGAAACTGGGGTGCTCTGCCGCACAGACCATTAGTCGGAGTGACACAAGTGTTCGCCTCCCCAGAGAACAGAGGAAGCAGGACCTGTGGCCTAGTGCGGCCAAACTGCTTTTTGGGGAGTGGCACTGGCAGTCCCGGGGGCCCGCCTGGAAGCCGCACATGTGGTGAGGGGGATCCCAGGCGGCCTGCGCTGTGGGCTCCGCAGGACCCTGGGCCGGTGGAGAGGGGAGAGCAGTCGAGGCTGCAGGCGACAGCCGTTCCAGCTCGCTCACTTCTCACACACTTGCTGGCGGCGGTTTCCCGGGAAAGCACAGTCCTGTTAGGTTTCTCACCAGGCATGTTACAGGGCGAGCGATAGATAGGCAGGCCTGTCTCCCCAGACAGGGAATTCACCTAATTTCTCAGCTCTCAGTGAAGGTGTGTCCCACTGTGAAGGACGTAAGTCACCTGGAAATACCTGACGGAAGGGTCCAGTTTCCCTTCACCCCCGAGTCCCACTGAGCCCCCTAAAGCCGGCCACTTTAATATTTGGGGATGTGTCCTAGATTTTTAAAAAGCACACACAGCCCTGGCCGGGGAAGTCGGTAGGAGCGTCGACCCGATGCACCAAGGTTGCAGGTTCAATCCCCAGTCAGGGCATGTACAAGAATCAGCCAATGAGTGTGCAGATGAGTAGAACGACAAATCGTTTCTCTCCCTGCCTCCCTCTAAAATCAACCAGTAAACAATGCACTTGCACACACGAATCTGTCTGTCCACGCATACATTGAGGGATGATTCTCTGCTTTTGCACAAGGGGTATCCCACACCAGATTCTGCAACCCCCCCCGCTCCATGTAGAGAGACCCTCCCCTGTCATTGCGCACACAGACCCATGCACCCCTTTTTGTGACGCAGACTTGGGTCTGCTAAACATGCCAGATGCCCCTTAGGAAGTGTCTGGCATGTTCCAGCTTGTCTTACATACGGGTCTTATAAGGTGCTGCTGTCGGAGGGCACTTTCCTTCCGAGCTGAGTTTATCTTAAAAGACTTCTCCAGTTTTATGGTGTTCTAGGCAAGTTTTCACAAGCTGCTTTGAGAATTCTTATCGTGTGATGTACCTGGTAGGAGGGGAAGACCACCCATGCGGCGTGGCCATCTGAAACCTGTCCCTGCCCCGGACAAAACAGACGGAAAACGTCCACGATCGTTCCCCACCCCCTGCCTCCTCAGACTTGATCTCTTCATTTCGAGAGCCTTCCGTGACGGCAGCAACTAAAGCCCAAAACTCTCTCCAGGAATAAGTTGCCTGTCTTATAGTAGGGGGGGTTGTCCAGTCGGCAAAGAGGGGGCTCTGGGAAGAAGAAGGACGCAGGACCCAGCGCTGGGCGTCGGGGCACAGGCTGCCTTGGGTTTTGCTGGGAAAAGCCACCTGCAATTTTGTCAGGGAGAGGGCGAAAGGCAGCCCGGAGGTTTCAGATGGCCCTCCGTCTCCCTCATCATCCTTGTCGGGTCTTTCCCGGGGATGCTGTCTTCACGACGCCTTTCTCAGGCTCGTTACTTGAGAATTTCTTGTAGAAGCTCCTCTGCGATTTCTCTTCACGGCTGCTCAGTAGAAGCTGTTCTGAGGTGTCCTGCATTTACCAGGGGAGCTTAGGAATGCGGCAACTTTAAGTTGGGACGAGTTTTCACCTTTTAAGTAACATGCTTTATACTTGCCTGTCCAAAAAACAAAACAAAACATTTAAAACTTCAATCTGTCAAATAATCCGTTTGGGAAATCACACTCGTGTGTGTGTGTGTGTGTGTGTGTGTGTGTGTGTGTGTGTGTTTCTGAAGCAAGTCCCTAACTCCTGTTTGAAAACCTGGGACTAAAACGACGTTGAAGAGACCCAAACCCATTAGAGGTTTACAAATGCCCATCTTTGACGCCCACGGTAAAGTGAAAGGGAAGGAGAAGGTTGTTCACAGCAGCGAGTGGCCTGTTTACTTGCTGCGTCGATTTGCAAAGGGGCTGCTGCCCGCTCCCGGTCGGAAGCCGTTTTGTAGCTAACACCCCATCAGCAGGCGGATTCCCCAACATGGCTTTGCACACTCGAAGTAGTTGTGAAGTGTGTTCCTTCGGGCACCTTTACAGTTTTTTAATCTAATTCAAGAAAACAGCCCTGGCTGGTGTGGCTCAGTGGACTGAGTGCCAGCCTCCGAAACAAAGGGTCGCTGGTTCGATACCCAGTCAGGGCACAGGCCTGGGTTGCGGGCCAGGTCCTCAGTAGGGGGCGTATGAGAAACAACCACACATGGATGTTTCTTTCCCTCTTTCTCCTTTCCCCTCTCTCTAAAAATAAATAAATAAAATCTTGAAAACAAAAGGCAGTTTCACATGAGCAGGCAAGACCCCTCACCAGGAAGAGGAAGGTAAGGGGTCACACAACAACTTGTGGACATAGAGTCGTGGGAGGCAGCCAGGCCGGGCACGGGGGTCGGGGCGGGGACTGGAGGGGCACTGGGCCCCGCCAGGACGGTGACAAGTGGTGAATGGGGGTGGAGGAGCGGCAGTTTTGCCATCATTTAAAGCCAAATGGTTCTGAAAGTTTGTCCCCCACCCCTCCTTGTTTGTTCTAGCTCTCCTGAGGCTGCCCCTTCCAACTGTGGGGGGGGGGGTGATGTGTTTAACTCCCTGTCTCTGAATCACACGCCTCTAATGACGCTTCTTGATGTTTAGTTCTTGGACTTGTGTTCACTCCCCACACCATGGACGCTGCCTTTTCTTCAACAACGGTATTTATTTATTTATTTATTTTTGTGACCGTGGACGTTGCTCTCCCCCACTGAGCTGTGGGATGCAACGACTCCTTTTTCTGCAGAAGGTGGTTTGCTCGTGTTTGTCGTTCCTGGAGTTTTTTGTTCTTAGTTTTCCCCGTGCTTGACTTAGTCCCCTCACCTCGGCCCACGTGCTCAGGTGCCACAGGCCTGGAAACACTCGTCACCTATTCACGGGTTCCCACCGGGGCTCCGACCGCTGCGCCCGCTGCTCGTGCAGCTCCCTGGCCTCCCCACCTCCACCTGGAGCTCCTCTTCCCTCATCCCCGTTCGCCCGGCTCTCCCTCCATTAGTGCCGCCCCCCAGGAGCTTCCCGGGAAGGGTGCATGGACAGCATCTTTGTGCGTCGGTGCCTGCGGGCGGCTCCGGAGGCTGCAGGGTTCTCGGCTGGAAGCCCTCTTTGCCTCGGCGTTTGACAGCGCTGCCTGAGGATTCCCGGTGTTGTGAAAATAGCTAGTTTTAGCCCTTTTTTTTTCCTGTTTTCATTTTTAGGATCTTCTCTCTGGTTCCCAAGGTTCTGAAATCGCATTATGGAAATCAGCTGGGTCTGTTTTCACCTGTCGCACGGGGCACGTGATGGCAGGAACCCTTTCCACCTGGCTCTGTGTGCCCTTTCGCTCCGAGAAACCCGGTAAGGCCTCGTTTTCATTCCCCTCCCCCGTTTGCTCGGAGCTCCGCAGTGTTATGCAGAGATGGGTCTCCTGCACCAGCCCTCGGGGTCCCCTCCCTCTTCCCTATTTTCCATCTCTGACGTTTTATGCGACTTTACTTCCCAACCCTTCTGTTGCTTTTTCATGTCTGAGGGTTTTGTTTTTGTCCTTAGGGGTTCCTCGTTTTTAAAAAAGCATTCTATTTGGCTTCACGGTTGCAATGCACTTTTTACTCTGTGAGGATGTGAAAAGTAGGTTTCTGGGTGCCTGCACAGTCTCCGAGCTTTGTTTGCTTGTCTTGGACTCCCTTTTGGGGCTAAAGGCTTTCCCGAGATTCCCCGGGCTGCCGGCTTGTCTGCACACGTGTAAGAATGGGGCCTAACAAGCCCATGGGATGCTCTATAGGAGTCAGCTGGGGGAGCCTGGGGGGTGGTTCAGGCTGGATGGCCAGAAGGAGAGGCACGTCTGTGGAGACCTGGCTGGTGTGTCACCCGGAGGATTCCTCCAGCCTGGGGGTAAGGCCGTGGTTGCCAGCATCCCTGGGGCCAGCTGAATGGGGAAGAGGGGTGGCCTGGGGCCGTGGGTATGTCTCTGCTTCCCGTGTAAACTGCATTTTGAATTTCTCTCTGTTCCTGCAGCTGGCGTGGCCCAACCTGGAGCCTGTCTCTATGCTAGCTTTTCCAGATAAAAACCCTGCAGACTTCTGCTTGGGTGGGGAGGGACAGTCACTCAGCTGTGGGGGGTGGGGACCGTCAGGGCTGAGGGAGAGTCGGGCACTCTGAGCTGCGCCTTAGATTTGAACCGACCTTGACTTTGCTCTACCTGCTCCCTGAGCTGTCCGGCACGTCCCCTCGCTGAGTCTCTGGGGCTTACCCAGCCCAGCTGGGGCTGGTCCTTGGTTGTCCCACCACCTGCCAGTTTAGGGTTCAGTGTCCTGTGTCCCCCAAGCCAGTGCCACCAGAACACCTGCTGTCTACTGTCCAAGTTCACACTTCTCTCCCTTTCTCTCTCCATTCTCATGGGTCTTAAAAACGTCCTCTCAGAACCGTTTCAGGGGCTATAAGGAGACAGCAAGACTACAGGATGGGTTCGACCCAGCATCTCTGCTGGTATGTCTTCCAGCGTCCAGCCGTGTCGCCGGGGACGGGCAGAACGTGAGAGCTTCACTCAGGCACCCAATGCCAGCCCTTCCCTGGCCGAGGGCGCAGGCCCTCGTGGGGGCGCGTGTTCTCTGGGGTCTGTCACCACAGTGGGTAACTAAAATGACAAACACACTAGATGTGCACATTTGCAGAGAGAGAGTGCCGATGACCCCCACCCCACCCTGAGAGAGACATTCGACGTGTAACGGCAGCCCTTCAGCGCAGATTGGATTTCCTCTGCCCGCTAAACACTTGCCTGTCTGCATTTTGTTCCCAAACACAAAGATATTTAACCTGTGGGTTGTCGTGTTAGTCTGGGGTGAGGAGGCATCTAACAGCTTTTCCTCATGTGGCAGCCAGCCCGTCCAGCACAGGGGAGGGGCTGGGGGGAGCGCTGTCCGGCACCCGCTGAGCCCCCCTGCTTGGCAAGCACGTGCACTCGCGGCCCAGGGCCGGGGTCTCTAGATGTGGGGCTCCCACCCTGCTGGGAAAGCAGTGTCTTAGGGCCTCGCTGGCCTGAGGCCCCGCAGTGTTGGTACTCGGGGCCAAGCCAGACCTGCTGAACCGGAGGCCCAGGGTGGGGCCCGCCGCCTGTGTTTACTGAGGCAGTTCCGACAGGGTCAATTCCAGCTGGAGACCCCAAGGGCTGAGCAGGTGCTGAGGTGACTGTGGCCCAGCTGTATTGGCAGCTGAGCGTCCGCACTGAGGCTGGCAGGTGTTGACTGTCTCCCTCCCGCTGATCTCCTGTCTGCGCCTAGGAGAGGTGGTCACAGCTTCGGGTGAAGGTGACACACAGGACGGGGTGGGACGCACGGCATTGCTGCCTACACCCTGCACAGGGCCGAGGGCTTCAGGCACTCTGCTTGAAGGGGCTGGAGCGACAGTGCTGAGCACGAGCCCCAGGAGGGCTGGCCCCTGCCCCGAGGTCCCCCTGACTCTCCAGGGTTGACCTTGGCTGGAGGACACAGGCCACTGGGCTGAGGTGCTCACGGTTCTTGATGCAAACAGGTGGATCTTGTTGAGGGTCGGTGGGCCCAGGGCACGTGCTGGCTCTGATGAGGACCAGGTGTGCCCGCCATTTGCTCATTTCTGGCACGGGGAAGTCCCAGCCACTCACATCTTCCCCAGTGAGCCTTCGGGACGCAGCAGTGACCTTGCCAGGGAAGTGATGCAGCTCCAGCCCAGAGGGCCAACGGCCACCATCCCAGAGACTGTGGGAACCTCCTCTCCTGCTGCCTGGAGTGGAAATTGAATCTCCACCTTCCCGCATTCCACCGGCTGGTTTCTCAGCATAGTTCCAGAATCAGGTGGCCTGTGGGCTGGGCACCTCTGCGATCAAGGCCGCGGCCCTCCTGGGGCCTTTTTCCTGTAAAGTCTGCCGTGGTACCCGCCTCCCAGATGCCACCACAGGGCTCCGAGTAGACCGGGGTTTTTCCAGTCTCTGTCCTAGGATCGCCTGGTGCCGGTCAACCTGTGGATTCTTGGGGGTCTTTCCCACGGAGCTCTGGCCAGGGCCCCCGAGGCTGTATCGGAGAACCGGGCTTCGCAGCTGCCCCAGGTCCTCGACCTCAAAGTGGGACCTGGGCTCCCGAATGGGGGTACTGGCCCTTTGAACCAGTGGGAGGGGAGGGACGCCAGAGGTCTGTGACTTAAGTGCCCTCCTGGGCCTGATGATCCCTTCATTCCTGTCCTTTGTCCCTCCCAGTGGTGACTCAGAGGAGTACTTTCTTGCTCACCCAGCCTGGGTACCTCAGAAACAGGGCAGACCTTTTTTTTGTTGACTGCTTTGGGCTCTGTCCTGGGTTGTGGGAAGGTGCATGGGGGCACAACGAAGTGGTGACAGCTACTTTCCTAGACTGGCCTTGTCTTCCTGGCCCCAGCGCCTATGGTGGACCTACAGGGGAGCAGGGGCGAGGGGGGGGGGTGGGCAGGGCCCTTGGCCCCCACCTCTGGAGCCCCTTGGAGTTCAGGCCTGAGTGAGTCAGCGGGTTTCTACCCAAGCCTCCTGGAGGGAGGGCATTAGCCCACACACTGTGGGTCCTTCTAGAAATGGGCGTCACTGGGTTGGAGGGGGGGGGGGATCTGAAGTAGCAACAGCTGAAAGAGTTTGCTAGATAGTGTTCCCCTCTGGGTTGGAGGAGCACCTGGCACGTCCAAACACGTGCGTGACCGAGAAAACAGGTTGGAAAGGGTTTTATTTCCTGCTCCATTTCCAAAGTGCCCAGCGTTCCTTCCACACGCACCCAGGCAAGAGGGCGGACACGTGCGGGGTTCACACGTTTCCACACTTAGTGCAATCGAGCAGGGTGGTGGCGGGCGGTGCCGGGATGGAGGACGGGTCGTCAGGGGGCGCCCCTCCTCCCCGCCTACCTCGCCGCGGCTGGCAGCCGGGCTGGGCCGGGCCGACCCCGACCGCCAGTGGGGGGCGCCGGTGGCCGTCCCTGCCGCACAGCCGGATCCCGCCCGGGGCTGTGCGCGCGGACACTTGGGCGGTGGCGGAGACACCGGTGCGCACAGACACCGGGGTGGCGGCGGTGGAGACACACGGCGGGGCAGGTGAGTGCGGTGGAGGGACCCCGTGGCGGAAGCGCGGCGCCCCGGCCCACGGAGCGTGCCCCACGGTTTGAGGAGGGGTTGGCTGGGATGCGCCCAGCGGGTCCTTGGGCCTGCCTCGCGGTGGGGCCCCACCGGGTGGAGGGCTGAGCCGGCCCCACCCTCTGCTTCTTTCCCAGGCCCGAGGAGGGGCACAGCGGATACCGGCCCACGGGGACCCCGGTCCCGCCCCCCGCCCCCTCCCTTTCTCGGTCTCTGGCCGAAGCCTGGGGTGGTCTCTCAGATGCCCCCTCCCTGGCCCTCTGTTCTTCCCGCCTCCCGCTCCAAGACCCATACGGGAGAATGTGCCCAGAAGGGCCCCAATACCACTGCCCAGGTCACAAGACAGATCTGGTAGAGGGACAGAGCTCTGTGTCCCTCCCTGGCCCCTCGCGCCCTTCTTTTGGAAATCCCTGTGGCTTACGGTGGCGGAGAAGGGCAGGTTTGTCCGTTTTCCCGCCACGGACAAGGGGGCCCCCGGCGGGTCCATACATAGCTGACTCTGGGACCACTGATACGCGATTTTCTTCAGTAAATACCCAGTCAGTCCGCCGCGCTCCCAGGTTTCGCATCCATGGATTCGGCAGACGCAGATGGGAAACAGTATTTTCCATCCCTGTGGTTGGGAATCCCCTCCAGCTGAGAGCCTTGCGTGGTTCTGTGTGTTTTGTTCTAGCCACTTTATATGAGACTTGAGCATCCTGGGGTTTTGGTATTGGGGGGCCGGACTGGAGCCGACAGCCCATGGCTAAGAGTGCTGTAGTTGAGCGCTGGGGGGGTCGAAAGTTACATGCGGATTTTCCGCTGTGTGGGGGTGGGTGCCCCATCACCCTCTTCCCTTGTTCAAGGGTCAGCTGTAGTCTAAGATTTTATTTTTATATGTGTGTGTATATATATTTATATCTGTGTATGTATATTTTAGAGAGGGGAAGGGAGAGAGGGAAACATCCATGTGTGGTTGCCTCTGGAGCGCCCCCTACTGGGGGGACCCAGCCCACAACCCAGGCATGTGCCGTGAGGGAATCAAACCTGTGACCCTTTGCTGCACTGGCTGGCAGCACTCATTCCACTGACCACACCAGCCAGGGCTGTCGTCTGTTTAAAGTGCAAACGGCCCAGGGGAAGAAAACTCAGTGAGGGCAAGACTGGGGTTGAGGTTGGAAGCAATTCAGCCCCAGCCAACAATGAGCAGGACCCTTAGCAGTTAAAGGAGGGGGTGTGGATGGGACAGTGGGCAGGCTTTGGTCCCTGCCTTGGATCCCCACTAGGGGAACCCCAAGCCTAACCTTTCCCATGAAGGAAGTGGTTGGAGATGGGACATGTGGCCTGGAGGTGCCCTCTCTCCTGGTTTGCACCTGGCGTCCCCACTGCCAAAGGCTGGGAACTCATGTGCTGAGTCCCACAGCCGGAGCCGGAGATGCATCTGGGCCCTGTGACCAGAAGCAAAGCCTTTGGGATGAGGCCCACGGGTGCCCTGTGTGGCCAGGTTGTGCCTCACATGGCTAGGTCTGGACCCGTCTTAGGTTCGGGGCCCTTGTTGGTTGCTGAAACCTGCCAGAGTGATGTTCAGCAGTGGCGTGAATGAATGAATGAATGAATGAATGAATGAATGGGATGGATGACCAAAAGGACAGCAGTGGGCTCAGGCACAAGGCTGAGGTGACCGGGCAGGCAGGGGCTTCGGGCTCTGACCTGAGGGGACTCTGGCACCACTTTCTCATGCGGGCAGGTGCCCTCCTAGCAGGGAGAAGCTTGTCCTCGGTGGGCCTGGAGCTGGGGCCACGTAGGCCCCAGATACAGTGAGGAGCCCCGCAGGGTGGCCAGTTGTGCCTGGGGACCAGAGGGGGACAACCGTACATGGGTTAGGTCTCCAGGGTGCCTTTTAGAACTCACCCTCACCCTCTCCCCCACCCCTCACCCCACCCCTCACCCTAGGACCAAATGCTTGGGATCCTCAGATGGGTCCCCTCTCCTCAGGCCTTCAAGAGTGGGTGCGCTTGGACCCTTTATGGAAGAGGGCAGGGGGAGGTGGGAACCCTCCTGTCTCTGGGGCCAGAGGGCTTACAGAGCTGTGGTATGTCCCTCATTGGTGTGGTCCTGTGAGCGAGGGTCTGAATAGTAAGCTGGGACTGGGGCCCGGCCTCCTGGCCTTTCCATGGTTCTGGAAGAGTCCGTCTGAGTATACAGTAGGAGCTGACCCCACCTTAGCAGGCAGAGTTTCAAGTGGACCCCAAGGGCCAAGCACACTGCCTCTGCCTCCCTTCCTCCTGTTCCTACCCCGTACCTGGGGCTGCCCTGGGACTTTGCTGCTGACCCCCCACCTCCGGGGTCTCCTTTCCCTGTAGCTCGGCACAGACAGACTGCTGGTGGGCCATCGTGGCTCCTGTGGACTCCAGCAAGGGAGCCGGCCTGTGCCTAGGAGGGGGGGGCAGGAGTGGGGTGTGTTCCCTGCCTTCCTGAGGCCGCAGGCCAATAGGAGAGACAAAGTGGCTGCACCTTGACCCTGGGCACCTCTGTGGAGAGAGGCCCATACAGGGCGGGCCAGTCGGAGGAGGGGCAGGAGGAGTCTTCATTGGGGTATCTTTGGTGAGCTTGCTGATAGATCATTTTCTTATTCACACTTTCTGCATTTTCAAAACTGTCCACAATCAGGAAGAAAAGCAAAACTTTATTCCTTTTTTGTTTGTTCTGGAAAAGTTTCAAGAGCAGTTCTGTGGGTTTGAAACTTGGCAGTGGGGTTGGAGCCCGGATAGGCTTCCTAATTTGATAGGGTGGCCCGTGGGAAGGCCTCGGCGTTTTGAGGTGTTTCGGTGCCAGTTAGCCTCAAAACCTAACAGAGCAGCCAAGACCTCGGGCACAAGAGCTGCTTATTGGCTTGCTGCCTCTCCCTGTGCGTCTGGTGGCATCTGTGACTCATAGCCAGCTGTTGGAGAGCTGGCCAGCCGGTCGATGGGAGCCAGGGTGATGGCGGCCCCTGTCCAGAGGGGAACAAGGCCAGGGGGTGATAGTGGCAAGGTTGACAGACCCTCCAGGCCCCAAGCCACCCCCTTGGGTCCGAGAGGAGAGGATGGCCCCTTCTTCCTGTAGGTCCTGGGGAGGGGGGGGCAGGAGGGGGGAAGCTGAGGTGGGGGGGTCAGCTGATAGGCCCTTCCTCCTCCTGGCAGGTACTTCCGTGTGGCCCTCAGGGTCCCAAGCCCTGTCTGTCTTTGCCATGTGAGCCCCATTCCCTCCCCTCCGGCCCTTGCTGTCTCTCCCTCCCAGAAACCCTTCCCTGCAGTGCAGCCCTGTTGTGTTGTCTTAGGGCATGCTCAGCCCCTGCTTGGATGGCCAACCTCAGGGGTCCCCGTGGGCACAGGCGGTCTGTGGGTCAGGGACATGGCCTGGGGGCCTCCCAACTCCAGAGCCCAGTTTGGGGCTGGGTGTCTTCCTCTGCCTCTTGGACACGAGGGCCTGGACGGTCACTTTAAGAGAAGAGAAAGGCAATAGAGGCTGCCCCTCCCCCACCGGCACAGCCCTCTCTGTCCCCCAGCTTACACAGAGGGGGCTGGCAGGGGCCCTGCAGGACAGGGTGCTGGGCACTGGGCCAGGTGCGGGGGGCTGGCAGCCCAGCGGCCCAGCCCGTGTGCCCTGGGCTTGCACCTTCCGTTAATGACCACCTGCCGAGTGAGTGGCTGTCAGCAGCTCGTCCAGCTGTTTGCACAAGGAGGCTGTTTTCAATGATTAACAAAGGCTGGTTTTTTCGAGGCCCTCTGTCTGCAGGGAACACCCTGGGCTCGAGCCTGCTCCCCCTTCCTGGCTGGGTAGCTTCGGGCAGGGGCTCGGACCCGTCTGAGTTTTACTTCCCCGTGCGCAAAATGGAGGCCCTCAGAAGACTTGTCTCAAAGGCCAAGGAGCAGGTCTAGGTTGAAGGAGACCAAAGATGCATGACAACCAGAGGCAGTAGGTGAACTTGGGCTGTCCCTGGCTCTTCAGGAGGGGTGCTGGGTGGGGTGCCAGCAGCCCTAGGAGGAGCTCCCGGAGGGGCGCCCAGCTGCAGTCTGCCTCTTGGTTTGGCGTATGTAGGTGGGCGTTTCTCTCTCTGTCTCTGTCTCTCTGTCTTTCAACCCCTGGTCTTCTGTGAAATGGGGCTGTACTGCCTTCCTGGAGGGAGGTCAGTGGGTTGGCGGGCCTGGCCTGCAGCCTGGGGCATGGGGAGCTCTGTGCATTCCATGCCACGTTTGGCCTCTGGTTCCCCAGAAGCCAGGGCGCAGGGTCAGTGGGTGCCTAAGAGGAGAAAGGACTGAGCAGGTGATGGGCAGGGGGCAAGGCTGGCTGGCTTGTGCTTACCAGACCTTGTAGGTGGGCCTTCTGGCCCCCATCTCACAGAGAACATGGTGGGAGCCACTCGACTGGGTGAGTTCGGTGTGTGACAGGGAGACTGAGGCTCCCGGAGGCAGAGTGACCCCCAGAGGTCCCGCAGCTTCGGCCTGCTGGGCCAGGGCCCGGAGCCACATCCCCGGGGAGGAAGAGAAAGTCAGCTCCTTTCTTCTCTCCAACAGCTTTAATTTTGTGTTGCAGAAATGACTCACATTTCTCACCAAAAAATCAGAAACCCTAAGTGACAAAGAGGACAATCCGGAATCTGTACTCTTGGAAGTAGCTCGTGAACATACCAGGGCACGTCTTTCCAGGCGGCTTTAAGAAAACAAACCAACCCAAAACCCTGACAATAGAGGCCCCAGTCTTCCTTGTGGTCCAGCTCCTTGTGCGCCCAGCTCGCCCCGGCCATAAGTGGAGTTGGGGGTTGCTTAGGGGCAGGCTTGCCCCCTCGTGTTCGTGAGGAGCCTGGCTGAGTTTCTGTCCCCCGTTGCTGGTCGTTCGGGCGATTTTGATATTTTGGCGGTGACAGCGCTGCACTAAGGCGCCGGGAGCAAAGTCTGTGTGCCCATTGGGGTTCTTTCCGAGGGGTCAGGGAAGAGGGGTCCATTTCTCTGCTTTGTGTGAGGATGCAGACTGGACGTGGGTTTGCTGTCAGGCCACCTCCAGAGGCCCCAGGCCCCAGGTGCTGGGAGCTCTGCACTCCCCCCAGAAACTGCTCTGTGCGCAGAGGATGCACCGGGGAGCCTCCCAGGAGAGGGCTCTGCCAGGAGAGGGGCTGAGGTGCCCGTGCCCAGGCTGGTACTGAAACCATTAAGCTCTTGTGGAGGAAGGGACAGGAGAGGTGGCCTTGGCGATGGCGGAGCCTGGAACCCTGCCCAGGGGCCTGGGGTTGTCCACCAATTATGCTGGGTGTCCAGGTTCGAGCCAGGTATGGGGGGCTCACCACTTCCCCACTCCAGCGGGGTGCAGAGTGGCTCTAGTTGTGCTGCCACCATCTCTGAGACCTGGGTGAGTTGCCTTCCCCTGCAGGGCCACCCTGGCCATCACCTGTAGGAAGGGGCGGAGAAGGGCCCGGTTGTTACGTGAGGCTCAAGTGAGGCAGCAGGTGCCGGGGCTCTTACGCTGACAGTGTTCCAACATTCTGTTCGGAAAAATTAAAGACGCACAGAGGAAGGCAGGAGCGCGGTGACCACCCCCACACGCCCCTCCCTCGTCGGCCTGGTCTCCAGCTCTTGGCCAGCCTGGCACCAGCGTTAGCCCCACACACGCTGCCTTCAGCCCTCGAACCGCTGTGTCTGCCCAAGCGGAAGGCCGTGTTCCTCAAACAGCGCTGTCTACGGTCAGCACTACCCGCCCTGGCTGTGTGGCTCAGCTGGTTGGAGTGTCCTCCCATAAAGTGAGGAGGCCCGGGTTCGATCCCTGGTCCAAAGCACTGTCTGGGCTGCGGCTGCCGTCCCCGGTCAGGGTGGGTGTGAGAGGCAACTGATCCGTGCTCCTCTGTCACATCGGTGTCTCTCTCCCCATACTTCTCCCTCTTTCTCTCAAAATCAGCAAGCATGTCCTCGGGTGAGGATGAAAAGTCATAACGAACCAATTAGTGTTCAGGTTTCCAATCGTTTTAGACACATGCTCTGTGTTTTTGGTGTTTTAAAGTCAGGACCCAGATGAGGGCTGTGTGACGAGGGTGCTGGGCCTACGTCTTGGGTCTCTTTCTAGTTATGGAGCCGCTCTTCACTCACCTCGTCTGTCGTGCGTGCTTGTGTCTGGAGGCTGGGTCCCCTGTCCTGTGCGACGCCCCTGAGCCACCTATACGTTGCTAGTTGTCGTGGGAGGCTGGCTGTAATTCACTTACGATTCTTTTTCCACACAAGAGCACCTTGGAGGTGGGGATGCTAACTTCTAGGGCATTGTTGTGGCTGGCAGCCCCTGATGTTCAGTAGCTTAAGGTAGTATATATTTTAAAAGATTTATTTTTAGAGAGAGGGGAAGGGAGGAAGAAAGAGAGGGAGAGAAACATCCATGTGTGGTTGCCTCTTGTGCATCCCCTGCTGGGGACCTGGTCCGAGATCCAGGCATGTGCCCTGATCGGGAATTGAACCAGCGACCTTTTGGTTCGCAGGCCAGTGTTCAGCTCACTGAGCCACACGAGCCAGGGCTGGAGGTAGCATTCTTAATGATCATAAAATCATTCCATTTGTACTTGGTTACGTGCTGCTGAGCTCGGTCTCGGGTGGAGAACTGCCAGCCCAGGGCCGCTGTCACTCGGCTTTTTATTGCCTTGACCTGTTATCGATCGATCACACGGTAATGTGATCCATCAGAGAGACCGAAGACAGCCACCAGCCAGAAGGCTGGGGTGCAGCTACAGCTGTGCGAAGTCTGCGTCGCCTCATGGTGCGCCCACGACGTGGAGGACGTTCTTCCAGCCTCGCTTGAGTGCGACAAAACACACCACGTGTCCGAGACATTGTCGAGTGACAGGGAGCTGGCACTCAGGGGTGCCCCCTTGCCCCTTCCAGGACCTGCAGGGCGGCCAGCTCTCCCTGCGCCTCTGAGGCTCCCGGCGGCTCCTGGCGGCGGCTGGGCGTGGGGAAGGACAGCGTCCGCTGGGGTCGCCCCCTGCCAAGTTTTTCGGAGGAAGCAAGGTCTTGGGGCTGGCAGGGCCGTTGCTTTCACATCTGGTCTTTGAGGATTCTCGCTGTTATTCAACACGCTGCCTGACCCGGGCTGCCCCTGTCCTCAGCCTGAGCTCTGTTGCCTAGGCTTGGCTGAGGCAGAAAGGGGGGTGGGTGGGAACAGGTCCCAGCCCCTCCCCGGCCTCTGGGCGCCACCCCAACATGGTGTGGGGCTGCTCATCTCTCTGCTCTGGTGTCGGAGCTGGGATAAGCGGCCACCATTCAGACTGATTCCTACACAGGGGCGGTGGCTACTGGGGGCAGGGGGAGGGGGCCAGGGTGTTAGCAAAGGCACTTAGCACAGGTGTTTATGTGGATCGTTTCGAGGCTCACCCAGCCATCCCTTAGCACCCCCTGATTAGGAGTCTGAAGGCCCTGATTCCATCCTGTAACTTGTAGCGGACCCCAGGGGACCCCTTCACCTCTGGAAATCCAGCATCCTGTCTGTCAAGAGAAGGGACGAGCCAGAGCACCTCCCTGTGTTCCCAGGAAGGGAAGGGACCACAGCACATCCCTGAGCCCTGAAGGTCAAGGTGAGTTGATGCATTGGAATGCACCTCCTGCCCCTACCGGGAAACATCAGGCTATAACTGCAAGGCCCTCCCCAGTGAGGTGGGCGTGTGGAGATGCTGCTGGCTGCTCGGGGTGGCCTGTGTCTGCCAGGCGCTCCTTGAAGAGTCTGGATGCAGTTCCGTTTGGCAGAAATGTCACGGGGCGTGTTGCGTGCCTGTGCTGGGGACAGGTGACTCTCATTCCCTCCTGAGCAGATGACAGGTGACCCTCATTCCCTCCTGAGCAGGTGACACTGAGAATGAGTCAGTCCAGTCTGGGCTTAGCCTGGGGGATCTGCTCCCGTGGCAGGCAAGTTGGTGCTGGCTGGCAGGAGGCCTGGGTTCCTGCATGGTGAGGGCATGAGCCGTCACCGCGTGGTGGCTGGCATCCCCCCACCGGCTGGATCAGGAGGGAGCGAGGGGGAGGTTTGGTGTCACTCACGGCCCCAGAAGCCCCTCGTCGTGTTTCCGTGGTCTTTTGTGGGCCACCCAGGGAGGGTGGGAGGGTCTGCACAGGGCCGTGAGTGGCAGCAGCTCCTGGGCAGCCGGCGACCACAGTGGCCCCCAGCTCGTGTCCTGGTGGCTTAGTGACCGGGAGCATGTCCCCCATGTAGTGAAAAGAAAGGCTCCAGGACTGGGTCTCCTTGGACCACTTTGCATCACAGTCCCATTTCTCAGTAGACACTGGAGGGCCGGTTCCCATAGGAACAGGTCGCTGTCACCAGAGTGGAAAGAAGGTCACAGCATGTCTCTGTGGAGAGGCCCGGGGCAGGTGACGACAAGGCTCTAGGGAAGGCTTCCCGGAGAAGGCAGAGTAGCATTTTTACCATTCCAGGTGGCAGAGTCACGCCATGAGGGCGGAAAGACGGGTTGGGCCAGGCGTGGGGGGTGGGGGTCAGGAGCAGGACTCTGCTCGGGAGGCACAGAAAAGCCAGGGAGGGTCTCTGACCAGCGGAGGCTCGCGGTACACCCTAGAACCAGGCCTTGGGGCTGAGAGGACGCCCCACGTGGCCCCAACCCTCCTGTCCTCGCAGGGAGTCGGTGGTGCTGCCCTGATTTTCTCAGGTGGGCTCCCGGAGCTGCCGGGGTCAAAGCCACTCCAGGGGACCCTCACTCCAGAGATCTGAAGCCGCCTCATCCCACTTGGCCAAGGGGCTGGGAGTGAGTGGCCAGATGAGGGTGCAGGGCTCCGCTGTGGTGTGGCCCCTAGACTGTCCCCAAGGGTGGGAGAGACGTGCGGTGTACACGGCTATTTCCCTGCTCTTGCCGCCTGCCAGAGACCTGCCCGGAGATCACAGCGCTCGGTGGTGCCGCAGGGTTTCTTCCCCGGGGGAAGGGCTCGGCTTCTGGGTTTGTTCAGTGGGGGCGGGCTGTTACTCGCGCTTGCCTTGGCTGCCCCTTGGCCAGCTGATTCCCGTCTGCCTGATTTTGCCTGACTGCTGTTCCTCATTGCTGCTGTTTCCCCTCTACAGCCTGTGGCCCCCACGCACCAGCTGGGGGTTGTCAGGCCATCTTCTTGGCCTAGGACACCCTATCTGGGGACCCCTCCTCCAGGGTGCCCCGAGACCTCCCCCAGGTGGACGTGGTCTCTCTCCCCTGAGCTTGAGACTGTGATTCTGGCCTTCACGGGAGCTTCTCCCTGATCCCTGGGCCACGCTGTCAGTCCATGTCTTAACCTGGGCGCTTTGTGTCAGGGGCTCTGTCCAAGTCATGGGTTCGGTCCCCAGCACCCGAGAGGGGGTCCTGCCTACAGGGAGGGGCCAGGTGTTGCTGAGTGGGACGGCCAGGAAAGGGTCAGGCCGTGCTCTGTCACTGTGAGCAAGGAGAAATCAGTCTTCCCTGTCTGATGCTTGGAGCCTGAGGTCGTCCCTCCGTCGGGGAGGTTGGTCCAGCAGGTTTGGGAGCGCTGAGTGCCAGGGCCCGGAGACCGTGGGCGAGGGCACCCTGCTGAGGCGGCCAGAGGGGACTTGGACCTGCATGCGTCCTGGTTTTGCCTTTTCTTAGCCGTGCGTGCTTAGGCGAGGGAGAGACCTCTCCAGCCCTCAGCTTCCTTCCCTGGAGGAGAGTGGTGAGAGCAGGACCCTCTTCATGGGCCGATGGGGACGACAGGCCGTGCCTGAGGCCAGCACAGTGTCTACACGCTGATCCCAGGCACGTTACCCATGCGCACGGGTCTGCCTGCTGGGATCACGCACTGGGTGGGAGGGGAGGCCGGGCGGTCGGTACGGCAGGCCAGCAGGGAAGCACCTGACCACAGGGCGACAGAGCTGGAGGTGGGGCCTGGGGTGGGTAGGTGGTGTTGGCGAGAACGCCGGCCTTCATTCCCCACCCTGTTACCAAACAGTGGGGCTTCCTGTAAGGGTAAGAGGTAGAAACAGACCCCAGAACCCTAGCCTCATGCACAGAAGGGCTCCCGAGGACCAGAAAGTGCCCCTCCTCTGTCTCAGGGGGTCTCCACTCCCTGCTTCCCAGCCCCTCCTAGTCTGCTGCCTCACCACCGAGCCTGATGGGGTAACTGAGGCCTGGCAAAGCAGAAGGGGGCCTGGGGTTTGATGCCTGGCTACTTGGGGCCCAGGGCTGCCCGGGTTCCCTGGGGACTCAGGCTGTTTAGAATAGGAACTCCAGAAGTGAGGCTGGCCTGGCCCCCTCACCTGGGGTGGGGCAGCCGTGACGTGGATGGAGAGGCAGCAGGCTAGCTGGAGGCCTTGGACTTCTCAGGCATGGTCCAGGGACCCCTCCCCCCTGATGTGGGTGGGGAAACTGAGGCTCAGGTCCTGTGGCGGGGAGCAGCAAGGGCAGCGTGGGGCTCCCTGCCAAGCAGCTCTCGCCTCTAATTGCTCATTACGGGCACTTTTTCTGCCTGCTCCTAACCATCGTCCCGGGGCTTCTAATGGAGCTTTTTGGTGCTTGTTTTATTTTCGCTTTTTGAAAATTGTTCCAGCTTAAAGCTTCCAATTTCCATGAAGTCATTGGAGCCAGGGGCCCGGCGTGACAGCTCCCCCCACTGCCTTTGAGGGCTCCGCTGCGGCTGGGAGGGGGCCCCCACGCACCCCAAGAGGCACGGAGCCCGAGGCACTGCTGCCCCCGCCGATGAGCAGGAAGTTGTGGGTCCCAGCCATGAGTCACTCTCACTAGGTGGCTGGGAAGGAGCCTTCCCATGTGTGAGCCTGGATGCCGGCCGAGGAGGGGCAGGAGAGGGCTGGGCCACCTCCAGGCCGACTCAGACCCTGGCCCCGCTGCCCAGAGCCAGGTAAAGTGGGGTGTGGGGATGGGCCTAAGGGGGCCACTGGACAGCAGCGCCCCCCAGGCAGGCTGGGCCAGGCACTGGATGGGAGGGAGAGGGTCTGGGCTGGGGGCGGGGGCGCTCTCAGAGCCTCCGGGGCAGCCAGCTGGGTGGGCTGGCTGCTGGACAGAGAAGCAGAGATAATGCGCCAGGGCCTTTCGCAGCAGGCAGGAAGGTGTTACCACGACGGCGTCCTTTATTTGTTGGGCCTGTTCCGCCCAGACTTTTGGGCGTGCAGACTCTGAGCCCATGTTTCTGTCCAGGTTGGAATTGCATGTGTCCAAGTCCACTTTCCTTTTCTCAATGACTGAAAGTGAGCGTGGGAAGGGCAATTGAATTTATTAGGTTAAAACGTAAACAAAAAGCCCAAACTCTGGAAGGGTTGCAGGCTGAGACAGAACCAAGCGGCCGGAGGAGAACAGACTGGTTTCTATGCTGCCCCTCCCAGGCCGAGGCCCCGGGACCGGCATGGGCCGTGGCCAGGGACTCCTTCCGGATCTTCCTGAGTGCTCATCGAACACATGTGCGCAGACAGGCGGAGGAGCGGCAGCCTCTTCCCTGTCACCGCCACATGGCATCCGGGACAGCTGGCACTGTGGGCTTCCTCCGTGGCCAGCCCTTGGGGGAGGGGCCAGGGGCAGGGACGGGGGAGGCAGGGAAGCAGAAGGCTGAGCCAGGCTCTGAGCCTCAGGGCCCCTGGTCCCAGGGCTGGACAGCCGGCCAGTGTCCAGGCTGGCTCTGCGTGCACTGTCACTAGCTCTCTCAGCCCCGGAGTGCAGGTGGACAACGTGAGGGGGGACCAGATGGGCTTCCTCAGATGGGCGGCCTGCTCGCCAGGGGCCCTCGGCGGGGGGAGCCTCTATGTGGATGACCGTGTTTAAATCTGTTAGCTCTTTCACATGTCAGAACAAACAACTCATGACTAGGACCTTGAATGTGCGTGTTCACGAATGTGTCTTGGTCCTGGACACAGCTAAGGAAGGTGCTGACGCGAGCAGACTGGAGATGTGGAGGGGCCGGCCGGGCAGGAGGTGTGGGCTCTGCGGGGTGCGGCCGGTGTGGGGGTGCTTCTTGATACCTTCATGGCCGCCCAGGCTGCGGGTCTCCCTGCCTCCCACGGGCCCTGGGCTTTCTGGGGTTTGCCTGCGGCTCCGGCTGTGAGGTGTGGGTGTGGAGCAGGCAGGGAAGTGCTCGGGCTCTTGGCCCTCAGAAGGGAAGGTGGGTGTTTGGAGGGGAAGAGTACCCAGTGGCGTTTTGTGGGAAAGAAGTGGCCGTTTTCTGGGGGTAGGGAGTGCGGGGTGGTCTCAAAGGGCCTCTGCTGGTGCAGGGTCTGGGGGTGTCATCTGTGGTCCATGAGTGGTGGGATGGGGCAGTCCTGGGGCCCCCAAACAGGCTGCAGGTGTTCTTCCAGGGGAAACAAAGGGGATGTCGCTTTGGGGACGTGGACCCCTCTTTACAGTTTGTAGCTGCTGCGTTAACCTGGCCCCTGCCTCCTGCACGCCCTGTGTGGGAGGGGACTTCTGTGCCCAGTTTACAGAGGAGGAGACAGAGGCCTGGCGGGGCTGTCCTTTCTTGCTCACGCAGTGGGCAGGTTTCCGGGATGCACTCCCCCCCGCCACCCCCCGCTCTGAGAGCTGCCATGTTGGAGGTCAGGACCCTGTGCTGGTCTGTGGAGAGGCAGGCGTGATGGAGCAGGACAGGGACTCTGGGTGGCTTTGGGGGGTGAGGGGGTGGCCCTCACAGGCAGGGCGGGGACAGGAGTTCCTCTGATGGAGTCTGGGGCCCAGTGCCCCATCTGCACCCGCTGCAGGTGGCTGGGGCTCAGTCAGCCCGTGCATCTCGGGCATGCGCTTGGTCTGGCCTCAGCTGGGCAGCAGACGATCGGCCCTGCGGATTTTTCCATAACTGGCTAGCCCACCACCACCACTACCAGGGGCCATGGAGTGGAGCCTGGTGCTCATCCCTCACTCCCTCCTCCTGTCCTGAGGAAGAGGGTGCGGGGCACATTCACACTGAGATGATGGCAGCTCTGCCCGGTCAGAGGACAGGGCTGGACCTACTGGAGGGTTCTGTGCGGTCATGCCTGCATCAGAGCGCCGAGTCTGGCCTCTTGTGGGGTCGGGTCTCAGGGTGGGAGGAGGTGCTGACGGAGGACCCCGGGGGTGTCTGCTCTGCTTAAAGAGACCTGCATAGCCAGGAGCTGGGAGCTCGTGTGGCCTGGGTCACGGGATGAAGGAGGTCACCACACCCAACAGCCGTGAGAAGCAGGGGTCTCCTGGAGGTCGTGGGGTCCAGCCCCCCACCCCCCACTCCCAGACAGAGCCGGGGGACGCTCCTCTCTGCAGAGTGGGAGATGGGCAAGGGCCTGAGTGGGCTCCTTGCCTCTGGGAGGCGGCTGCTCATAGTGCCCTGAGTGTCAGGCGCTGTGGGGTCAGATGAGGAGATGCCAGAACTGCGCCTGGTCAGGGAGGCAGCCAGTGACCAAGGGGAACCGGTGGTCGTTGCTGTTGTCACTGTCTTGTGGCTGTGTGTGGCGAGGGCAGACATGTCCAGGGGAGGGATGCTGGGAGGGGAGGGTGGGCAGGGCTGGGTGAGGGCCTCCCTGTGCCCCGCCTCCGGCTAATCCGCATTCCTCAGGTCCCAGGCATCTGAGACCGGCCAGCTCAGGGTTTCCCAGGTCAGCTGGATCCCTCCCACCAGCCCCTCCTCTGCTGTGTGGCCCTCTGCCCCCTCCCAGCCCACTTGTCCAGCTGTGGCTCCTGCCGCCCCAGCCCCCAAAGGGTGGTGGCAGTGTGGCCACCCAATAGCCATCAGCATCTGGCTCCACCTGCCGCTGCCCACAGATCTCACAGCTGTCCCTGTTGGGGCCAGGCGTCACCCAGTCCTGGGTGCAGAAGCAGCTTCTGTCCGGGCCTGCTCTCCCCTGCCCCCCCCACCCCAGAAACCCTCTAGGTGTTAGTGGGGTGGGTGGTGACCCTTGGGCCAGAGTGGGCTCAGCTCCTCTTAGGTGACCCTTCTCTCATGACACCTGGGACCGTCCTTTCTCCTGCCACCTGCTGACCTCTTGGACAGGTGTCTGTGGGTGTTTTTTGAGCCCCAGCCAGCGCTGTGCTGTGACACTGCGCCTGAGCTGACCTGGTGTCAGGGTGGATGGGACGGCTGGCCTCGGCCCGGAGAACTGCCTGGGGGAGTCTGGGTCCCTCTAACACGCTCATCTGGTGGGCCTCTCCTGGCTCCTGGGGCCCCCGCCCTCCGGGCCTGTCTTTTCGGCCGTCGGCTCCTTCTGGGCCAGACCTGGACTTGGTCCACAGGCCAACGCACCCTTCTTCTGCCTCGGCCGTGCCGTCCTGTCTTTGTGTCCTCCGTGCGAGGTCTTCCCTTCTGGGGTCCTCCAGCTCAGGAGAAGAGGAGGTGCAGCTGGCTTGGGTTGTTGGTTTCCTGCGTCACTGATACTGAGCAGGCTGAGGTCCCAGATGCTGGGGTACAGCTGCTGTCTGCACAGATGGGGAAACTGAGGCCCAGAGGGCTCCCCCGCCTCGGGGCTCGTGTGAGTTTTCCTAGTAGGAGCTGTGATGGAGGCTCATTTCCCCTGGACTTGGTCGGGGAAGTCCGATTTGCTTGCTCCTCCTGGCCTCAGTCTCCCCATGTCTGCAGTGGGCAGCTCAGCATCTCTGGGGCCTGCCTGTCCCTGCTACTGGCCTCCCAGACCTGTGTCCCTGGGGCCCCCCCAGCTGGGAAGAGGGCTGGTGCTGCTTCAGTGTGGGGCCTGGGCTCGTGGGGAAGCGTCCTCTTCAGAACAAGCAGATGCCCTGGAGTCCCTCCCCAGGTTCCCTGCCAGGGGGCACCTTAGTGCTCAGGAGGGCTGGGGCGGGAAGGGGCGCAGCTCCTCTGCATCCCTCCTTCAGGCCACGCTTCCTGGGTCGGTGCAGGAGAAGTGCCTTTGGGGGGCTGGCAGGAAGTGAGACCGGGACCCCTGGGACCTGGAGTGTGTCCCCAGTGCCTGTCGATGTCAAGCTTTGTGTGGCTGCCCCCACCCCCGCGTTTGGAGACGGCTAGCCTCAGTGCAAAGCCCTGGGCACTGGGCACTGTCACCAGTGTGCTCTGTGAGTGAGGACGCTGACGGGCCCACCCAGGTCCCACAGCTCTGATGTGGAGCTGGGTTCGTAGCTGTTTGAACTCGGGGCCTGTGTGCTCAACCAGCAGGCTTTCCTGCCCCCCTGGGTTTGTTGGCCCTCACGTGGCTCACTTGTTATGCATCTCTCCGGTCCCCACAGCATGAGCTCGGCAAGGTCTCTGTGTTGTTGTGGTGTCAGCACCTCTCGGGGGGCCGGGGGCCCGGCATGGGCAGGGGCCCAGTGAGCATTTGTTGGGTGGGGGTGCCGGGCCCCCCAAGGCCTGTTTTCCTGTGGCAGAAATGGCACAGTAAGGTCAAGGTCGGCGGGCGGTTTCTGGATTTGCGAGTTTTTATGGCCCTGAGGTCAGGTCACTGTCAGAATAGGTGGCAGAGTGGGGGACCTCTTGTCCCTACGGCTCAGGTGAGAAACTGGATGCTGAGAGGCAGGTGAGCGGCCAGAGCTCACGCCGACAGGATGTGGGACGCCAGGGCTGGCACCCAGCCTGACTGCCTGTCCGGCGCAGGCTCTGTTGGACCCTGGAAGCTGGACGGTGCGTGGCTGGCCATCAGCCTTGGGGGACGTGTCCCCTCGCCAGGTGGTGGAAGAGTGGCTGCCTTGTGCAGCTGTGGGAAGGGTGGGCAGCGGGGGTGCTGAGCAGGCTTCGCATCCAAATTAGGTGGGGGCTCGGAGGCCCTCCTGGAGAAGGTGGCGGCTGAGCGGGGCTCTGAAGGGTGGCACGAGTCTGCCAGGCAGAGGGAGTTGGGGGGTGGGGAGGCAGGCAGTGTGTTGAGGCCTGCACAGCCTGGAGACCGAAGGGTGGGGCTTGTTTGGGGAACCGAAATAAGTTGAATCACGCAGCCCTGAAGAAGGCCTCGGGTAGCCCCGGAGGAGTGTTTTGGCCAGGGGGTGAGCAGGGCTGGGCTGGGTGTTCTTGGGATCCTGGGCAGGTGTGGGAGCCCTGGTGGATCATCCTGGGGGTGGGGCGCTGGGGTTTGAGCGACGTGGGGGTGCAGCAGACTGAGACTGTTGTGGCACTTGGCATGCCCAGCCTGACCCTGGCTCCGGAAAGCAGGGGTTTGTGGGAGGAAGGAGCGAGTGACCCAGAATGGGGACTCGGCTCCGGGGCCGGCTTTGGGGACGCTTCTTGAGCCCCCATGTGCGTGCCGCTCAGGAAGCCGAGCTGCGGTGTCGGGGGTGATCGGCTGGGGCTGCTCCCCTGCTGCAGGGCTCTTCCGGCTTGGGGCTGGGCTTCACCAGGCGGCCCCTGTGCCTTGCCCGGGTCCTCAGAAACCATGGGGAAGTGGGGTCCCAGCCCCTTGGAGTAGGGCTGGGGCCTGTGGTGGCTGGCACTGCAGGAGCCAAACTGGGGACCAAGGGGCTAGGCAGTGGCTGTAGGAGTGCCGTGTGCCCCGCTGAGCTCTGTGAATGGCCAGGGGAGGCTGAGGCCCAGCACAGATGGCTAAGTCCTGGCCTCGCACCCTGATCTCTGTGGTCAGCGGCTCTGCTAACCTGAGAGGGAAGGACCCTCGCAGACGGCACTGGAGGGCTGGAGGAGGCTTTTCCTGCCCTGCAGGAATCGGGCCCAGAGAGAGGGAGGGGCAGAGCTGAGTCTGCCCCCGACGGGCAGTCCTGGGCTCTGGCCCCCCGCACTGCTTCACCCAGGGCAGGTGGAGAGACTGAGGCAGGGAGCCACCTCCTCACATTACACAGGAGAAGCAGGAAGTGAGACAGGAAGCTCTTTTCCTGGCTGGTATTTAGCTCTTTCCTGCTTGTGCCTCTCCAGGGCAGAGCGCCTCCCCGAACTGAAAACTCCTTGGGTGAGGGGGGCCAGGGACTGTTTCCCCCTTTGTCCCTTTGTCCTCCCCTCCTACCCTGGAGGCCAACCTCGGGGCTGGTCACCCAGCATGCAGCAGGCACACAGGCTCATCCCCCACCTCTGAGTGCCCGTCCAGCCCAAGTCAGGGGCAGGTGGGCGCGGGGGAGCCCCTCGGCTGTCAGGAGAGGGGAGGGTAGTGGCCTTTCTGGGCCACAGCTGCCCAGGAAGTGTTCTTGGGGAGCAAGCCCTGAGCTGACTCTCGGAGACTCCCAAGTCAGTGTTTCCCGAAGAGGGCTCCTGCCCCAAGGGTCCCTTGAACCAGGGAGACTGGGAAACGCTCAACTGCATTGAGCTGAGCAAGTGCCCTCCCTGCAGGACTTGTCAGAGCCTTCGGTTTGCCAATGTGCCCAGGGAACCGGGAAGAAGGAGGGGGACACTCACTTGCACTGCCTGGGACCAGGCGCTGGGGCCAGCCTGTCGCCCTGGTGCAGAGCACATCTTGGGAAAGGCAGGTGCAGGGTGAAGAGCCTGGGCCTTGGAGTAGAGCAGGTCTGGGTTTGAGTCCCAGCTCTGCTGCTTCCCAGCCAGGGACTTTGGATGAGTAGGTTAGGGTCCCAGAGTCGTCTCCTGGGTGGAAATAGAGTGGGAGCGGCCCCACCCCACCCTGGGGGTCGGGATGGCAGGACCTGGCCCGGCCCGCCCCCTCCATGGAGGTTCTCTGAGGCTGGCTGGGCTGGAGGTCTGCAGCCTCCGTCTCTCTGGTTGGGTTTGGAGGCTGTGGAAGCCCACTTGAGGGTTGGGTGCTATGCTTTCTCTCCTGTCTGCAGACCTCGAGGGCTTGGGAGGGACCAGATGTCCCCCAGGAATTCTCTCTGGCTCAGACCAGTGTCCCCCTACCGCCGCCCTCAGTGGACAGCTCCTCCCTCGAGGCCTGGCCGGGTGCCATGTGGGCGTGTTGACCTGCATTGCTGCTCACAGTCCCTGAAAGCAGTCCTGAGGTGCTGACCTCTGCCCCTGCACCCCCAGAGGCCAGGCCACTCGGGAGAGTGGGGGTCAGGGCCACTTGACCCCTCAAGTGCGGCGGGCCGTGACAGGGTTCAGGCTCACTGCCAACCTGATGACCGTGGTCCTCTTGTGCCAGGTGCGGCCTGGGTGGCCTGCCTGCCCCGCCCCAGCGACCCCTCTCAAAGCCCTGTGCGGTCAGTGTTGTTCTCCCCTTTTTTTCAAGCTGGAAACTCAGGCACAGAGAGAGAGTTAATAGCCTCCTCAAGGTCACACAGCGTAGATGTGATGGACCTACGATTTGTTTTTTTTTCTTTTTGAGACATTTTAATGTATTTTTATGTGCACATATATCTATGTGTGCACACGCCAACGAACATGCAAGGAACACATCTTTCCGTGCCCACACATTAAACTTACAGTGCCACTTGGAGTTTTTCCACGAGTGTCTGTGTTGTTGCTCTACTGATTTTAAAAACCGGGCGACGGCCGTGTGATGGAGACACCACAGAGTGCGCCCGTCTAATGGGTACAGCTGCTTGAGTTTGGGGACACGTGCATACCCGTGAAGCCGCCACCGACCTCCTGTCACCTCCGGAAGCTTCCTTCCACTCTGTTTGCGGCAACCCACGAGCCCCACTCTCTTAGGAAGAAGTTTTCAAAGTGCGCAGCACAGTGCTAACTACAGACCCTGGTATGCAGTAGATCCTGGTTTTTCTATTAAAAACTTTTTTAAAAAATCCCAGAAGCTACATGAAGATGGTAGAAACAGACATCAAGGACAAAGAGAAGGAAGAGCCGTTCACTCTGTGGAGACAGTAGCTCTGGATTCTCGCGTCGGGCCCTGGCCCTCTCCAGGCAGCCGCTCCCGTCGCCACTGCGGGGACTTTTCACAGGAAGCCCTGGGACCGCGTGGCTCTCGCTGCTGCCCCCTTTCCAACAGCTTCCATTGCCAGGCTGTCCCCTGACCGACAGCACCCGCTGCTGGCTGACTGACACGTGGTCTTCCGCCTGGCGCGTCACAGAGGAGGTCGCAGCGAATGAGTTGCACAGGTCACTTCTCACGCCTGCCGGTGTGTGCAGGATGAGCCCACCCCCTCAAGGGGGCCTTGCAGGGCAAAGGTACACGTGCACGTTAGCGACTTTGGGAGGCAGGACTGACTGCGCCTTCCCCGCGTGGTGCCGCATCACGCTCGCGTTGGGGTGGACCAGAGCCTGTCTGCTCCCAGCCCAGCCCCCGCAGGCCTGTGGGATGCTGGGCTCGTGGCCCTTTGGGAAGGTAAAGGTGCGTTCCGCCGCCGTTTGAATAAGCTTTGCTCCCGTCCTGGGTCGAAGAGCCGGTCATGGTGCCCTCCCGTGAGCTTTCTGTTCCTACCCTTTTCTCCTCCTCCTTTTGGCTGATTGTTTTTTTTTTTTTAATCTTTGTAGGAGCTCTTTCCATAGGAGGGAGATTAATTCCTCGTGATGAGAGTTGCAAATGTTTTCCTAATCTCTCAGCTTTTGATTTTGCTTTTGATAGTTTTCACTCTGTAGAAGAGTTTGTAAAAATCTAAGGGAATTTATCGGTCTTTTTGTTATGGCCTGTAGGTGCTTCGGTGAGGTTAGAAAGGACTCACTCACCACAGCATTCCGTGAGAATCCCTTCGCAGCTTCTCACGCGCTCTGGCACCCACCCTGGCAAAAGTTACGACTTTGGCTTGCCCTGTCCCCGCCGGCAGCGCAGGACCTGAGACTCACTCACATCCTTCTGGCCCCTCCAGGTTCACGGTTACTGAAGTTGTCTCTGCCTGCGGGTCGGTGAGATGGGGCTCTCCTCCCTCCTTCCATTCTTGTGTCCACCCTGCGCTCTGGGTGGGCGCCCCCGGGACGTCCACCATCCTGTCCCTCCTGGGCGGGACCCGAAGGCCGGTTAGACTTCCCCTTTGTTTTTCTCTTTTCAAGGGGAAAGGGATCAGAAATGTGTTAAACATGGGCATGAAAGGGTTTCCATTCTACAGGGGGAGGCTAGTGAGGGCAGAGTTAAAGGAATGAATCACTAATGATGAAATTTCAGGCATGAGTCAGGGGAAGATACTGCTGTGCTTTCCAGTAGGGGCACCTGGGTGGTGGATCAGTCACCACCCTTACAGGCACCCTGGGGAGTGGGCACTGGGAGCTCGTACCAGGAGCACCGACCTCGCAGCCCCGCACCTGGGGCCTGGCGCACAGATGGTTCTAGTGCGTGTCTGTTGAATGAATGAACACAATCTTCTCTCTCAAGGTGAATGAATGGACGAGCTTTTCCCAGGCAGTGACTTCACTGGCTTTAGAATTGGCACAGGAGATAGCGAAGGGATTTATTATCTCTGGCAGCTTGTGTGGCGGGGGCGTTGGGGGTGGGGATAAATGGAGTATTTGTATTTTAAAGAGCAGAGACTGACTAGGGTAATGCTTAAACTCCCTGCCTGCCCCTCCATGACCCACGCCCCCTGGGGACAGGTGGCAACAGCCTGGCTGTGCCCTCCTGTCAGCTTCCCTTTGGTTGTCCCCACGCAGCCTGCAGCTGGGCCTCAGAGGTCTGACATCACTGGCCTTGGCAAGGGGTAAACCGAGGCCCAGGCCAGGGAAGGGGCCTGCCCAGAGCCTTGGGGCAGGTTTATTGGCAGAGCTGGGACTGGGACACAGGCCTGTGGGCCCCAAGGCTGGTCGGCAGCCTGCGGCCCCTGGGGTTGGGGTAGTCAGCCTGTGGGTTTTGGGGAGCAGACGGGGGGATAGTGGGGCTGCTGATGTCATTGGGTGACTTCAAATTTCACCCCTGCCTCGTGGCTTTGCAGGCTGTCACCAGGAGGCAGGGAGATAAAGTGGCGGGTCCTCAGGACCCTGCCCCGTTCTCGCCTCTGCCCTATGGTTGGCCCCTCAGCTCCGGGGACTGAGCCTTCTCTCTGGCTCCTCGGCTGTGGCATCCTGCAGTCTTGCCTTCCGGCCATTGTGACCTGCGCCTCACCCCCCCCCCCGCCCCGCCCAGGTTAGGTGTCAGCACCTCAGTTTGCCGGTGAGGAAGGCGAGGCCCAGAGTGTGGCCAGCCTGACACTCCCAGGGCCAGTGGCAGGGAGCTGGGCTTTGAACCTGGGGCTCCTCCCTCCCCTGCAGGCACGGCTCAACTGGGGACAGGTGGGACAAAGCAGCGCTTGCTTCCTGTTCTGCGGGTGGGGGTGGAGAAGGACCCTCTGCATCTGTCCCCAATCTGTCCCCATCTCTTCCCACCCAAAGGTCCCCTTTCTGCCTGGTTCAGGGTTCCAGCTAGTTGGCTCATCTGTCTGTCCATCCCCCATTCACCAGGGCCCAGCAAGGACGTAGACACAAATCCTGCCACCACGATGTAGGGGGGCAGGTGCTGGGTGGTTGACAAGGGTCTGGGAAATCATCCCGGGTGGGGTGGGGGGTGGGGCCGGCACATGTCCTAGGAGAGGAGGGGGCGAGGCGGGCCTCCAGCAAAGGTGGAGGGCTGCTGGGCTGGGTGGGGGTGGGGGGATGCAGAGGCCGGTGTGGGTGGGGTTGGGGGGTGGGCCGGGCTCACTTGTCTGAGTCTGGGGTCCTGTGGCCCCCTGAGGCTCCCTTCTATGTCTAGCCTGTGCCAGGAGGGCAGCATCTGCTGAGGGGACAGCCTGAATGTGGGACCCCCCTCAGCAAACACCCCCCCTGTGACCTGTCCCTGAGTGCTGGGCCGGTCCAGGGGTGATCCTGTGCTGCTGGGGTTTGGGGTATAGCATGCTGGTCACCCCGGTAGGGTGTGGGTGTGGGGATGGGCCAAAGGCACCCAGTGAGGCCTCTCCTCTCTCCTCTCCTCCTTGGGCCTGCTCCCCCACTTCCTCTTCCTGCGGCTACTGGGGCCCCAGGCCCTGCAGCAGCAGCAGCAGCAGGGCCAGAGGCAGCCAGGCCCCAGCCTGCTGCTAGTGCCGCTTGGGGAGGAAGTGGGGCCCTGTGTCTGTGAAGCTGGGGTTGCCTCGAAGTCCCCCAGGGCGTGGGGTGGCTGGCTGCCGCAGATCAGCCAGCTGAACAGGGAAAGGAGGTCCTGAGCAATTGCGAAGGTCTGGCCTTGTCGTCCTCATGTGAGGTCCAAGCCCCCGACCCCCTCAGCTCTTCTGGCGGAGGGGCCCGGACCCCCAGTCAGCACTGGGCAGGGAGAGCACGGGCAGCCCTGCCTTGCTGGCCGGGAAGCTCAGAGGCCTTCCCAAAGAGGCCCTCCTGGGTCCTGCTGGCTGAGTTGGGGGTGGGGGGTGGCTGTCGGCGCCTGCCCTGGGCCCTTACGGGGAAGGGCAGGAAGGAGTGGATGTTTTAGACGTCGTGGGCACCGTGAGGGTACCGTGCAGGACGAGAGGTGGACCCCAAGGGCTGGTGTCACTAGCTGTGTGACCTCAGGGAAGTGACTGGCCCTCTGTGTGCCTCAGTTCCCACGTGCATGCAATGGTGCAATGGTAGCAGTAGCCACACCCACCTGCAGGGCAGGGGAGAGGGTTTAGGGAGCCACGGCACCAGGCACACGGCAGCACTTGGTAGCCTGTGTGTGTGTAGCATCCTCTGCCTGCTCTGTCTCAGGCCCGTGGGCTGCAGGGAGCTCAGAGCCCACCTGCAGGGCTTCGGAGGAGGTTCATACTCCTGGTTTCCGCTTCTACCTCAGAGTTCCCTGAGCTCCCTGAGTCTTCCCTGGGAGGCCACTAGAGAGGACCCGGAGAGCCCCGCCCCCACCTCCATCTCCTGCAGCCCTGGGCTGTGGTGACAGGGGCACAGTAGCAGAGGTGTGAGTGGGACGGGGGTCCCCTTTCTAGCCCAGCCCCTCCCACAGGAAGGCCTTGGCCTGGCTGTGTCTGCAGGGGCACATGCTCACCTCTGATTTAAGTGGGACCCCTTACGCCCCAGCTCTGTTCCCATCAAGGGGCCACGAGGGCTTCCTGGTGCAGCAGACGGGGGAAGGGGGACAGCACAGACCTTGTCGGTCGAGGTGTGAGTGACAGAAACTGAAACCTGGCCTCAGCTGCAAGTGGTGTCGCTTGTCCCATGCGACTCAGACATCGGAGGCTGCTGAGCTTCGGGCACAGCTGGACCCGGGGGTCTCTCACCAGCTCTCTGCTTGGGCTTCGTTCTCGGGTGGTCTGTGTCCATCCTCATGAGCATTCAAGTGTCTGCCCGGAGCTCTGGGCCAGGGGCAGAGAGGGCGCCCCTTTTCCGTGGGTCAGCCACAGTCCCACAGAGGAGTCTCAGTGAGGTGATTTTGGGCACATGTCCTTCCTCAAACCAGTCCCTGGGGCTCGGGAGAGGCTGTGTGGATGAACCGGACCAGGGACACGTGGCCCCTGAGCCAGGGGACCGAGACTGGAGGAGGTGACAGTGCCTAGCAGAAGTAGGAGAGACCTTCCCTGCAACTGGACCCTTGGGGGTCCCCCTGCTCTACAAAATGGGGCTACTCCCCTGCCCCCCACACCCCAAGCAGAGTCATCGTGAGGTGTGACACCCAGGAGGGGCCTGAGACCGCCGTCCCTCCAGGCAGAGGGGCCTTGACTCTCCCGGGTGCACATGTCTGGGTGGGGTGGGGTGGGGTGGGGTGAGGGACAGAGAGGCAGGGCTCGGCTTGGCCTGATGTGGAACTGCCAGCCTGGGCGGTCCATGGCGGAGCGGCACTGGGCTCCCTGGCGCTGGGCTGTGCAGGCTGAGGCTGCAGGGCGTTGATTGGACACATGGCAGAGGACACCTTTCGTCCAGCCAGGGTCTCAGAAGGGTCTGAGTCAGTAGCAGCAGGAGAACTGGTGGACAGAAGGGCCTGGAGACCTTCCCTAGCGGAAGGGGCCTCTGGGCCATGTTTTGGGGGTGGCTCCCAGGGAGGAGCTGTCTGATGGTGGGGTTCCCGGGCCGTATCTCCAGGAGTGACCGATGCAGGCCTCCTCCTGGCCCTGCCCTGCTGAGGGGCAGGACAAGGTCCCTGGGTGGGCCAAGGGCCCGTGCCCAGTGCTGTCATTGTCCACCTCCTGTCCCTCCTACCGTTGCCTGGGAAGTGGCCTAATTAGAGCCTGAGAGCAGTGTTTACCAGGCCTGGGTTCCCATGGACCTTCACAGCTGGTTGTCGTCTCTGCACGCCTGGCTCAGACCGGAGGGGCAGGTTGGCAGCTGGGGCTGAAGGGCGGTGGGGGGTGTATGTGGTTTTGCCTGAGAGAGCTGTTGTGGGAGTTGCCCAGCCACCTCCCCCCACCCCAGGGTTTGGGGTTTCTCGGCCTGGCAGCCCCTATGCACCAGCTTTGGCGCCAGGCCCGAGAGATGGGCAGTGCTCAGTCCGGAGCTGCTGCTGCTGCTGGAAGGAGCTCCGTGGGGAAGCTGCTCAGGTCAGCAAGGCAGCCGGGCCGGCCTGGGCCCCCCAAGGAGCGCCAGGTTGGGAGCTGGCAGACCTGGGGTTAAATTCCAGCCCTGCTACCAGCCCGCTCTGGCTGTGTGACCTTAGACGAGCCACTTGGCCTCTCTGGGCTCAGATACATATCTGAAATGGCTGTCACACTTTGGCTTTAGCAGGTTATGAAGGGGCAGTGGGTGTGGGGTGACGGGATGGGGGGCGTCTCAGGGCAGGGGCCTCACCCTGCCCAGCAGACCCTGCGTGCTGGGCTGGCGCTGTGGAGCGCACCGAAAGGACGCCACTTGTGGGGTAGAGACTGGGCCGGTTTAGAGTTAGAGGCGGCACACGGTGGGCTGCGCCCCTCAAATCCTAAAAATCGACGTTTACAGATTATGTTCCGTGGAGAAAGGAGATCTGTAGCTGGTCTAAGCACCCCAGCAGTCGGGGCCTACCCTTGGCCAGGCTGCCCAGGGAAACAGGTGCCGAGGCTTGTGGACACCTGCCTGGGCCTGGAGGGAACCAGGGCCCCTGCCAACACCCCTCCTCCCCCAAGCATGTGGTTTTCCCATTTTGTTCTTGGGGTTTGTGAGCCCAGACAGGGACTTCGGAAGCTGGACACCCTGCCCAGGGCTGCTCCCTCTACCCAAGGCCCCAGCTCCAATCCCCATGTCTGGGGAACTGCACAGTTTTGGGTCACTTTCTGTTGTGGGGGACCAGGAGCCCCAGGCACAGAGAGCCAGCCCGGCACATGGGCAGTGCTGTGGGCCTGGCGCACCCGAGGCAAGGTCACCAAACCTTCATGGTGTCAGGGAAACAGGGCCCATCTTGGCTGAGCATCGCAAGCCTGGGGTCTGCTCCCCGCTCTGTGACAAGGGGTCCACTGGGTGCCCTCTCCGAGACTCAGTTCCTTTTCTGTGAAGTGGGGCTTGCAGACTCCCCCACTTCCTGTTGGTGGGCCTTTGTAAGGAGTGTGGTCGTGTGTGGGAAGGTAACATAACACGGATGTAAGGGGTTGGGGTCTGAGACTCGGGGCTCACGAAGAAGTGGGGTCCTTACACCAGGGCCCTGGGGGCAGAGGAGAGCCTGCAGACATGCCCCCGGGCATGCTCACCCGCTTAGCACAGAGGCAGCCCCTCGGAAGTGCTCTAGGAAGGGAGACAGTGGCATCGGTGGCCGCTGCTGGATGATTAGCGAGCCAGGTGGAGAAGGAGAAGCTGGATCCCTGCCTCACACCACAGTGCGAGCTGGACCGCGAGGTGTCAGCGACACAGGCAGGGCTCTTGGGCAGCGCCGTCTGGCGGACATTTCTGGACGTCCAATATAACAGTCACAGGGACGTGTGGTCGCTGAGTGCTTGGAATGTGATGGGTGTGACTGAGGGGCCGAGTTCATTTCGTTTGAGTAGACTTTGATTTTAAAGGGCCACGTGGGGCTGGTGACGACGGTGCCCCACAGGGCAGTTCTAGGAAACATGGGGCGACCTTCGAGAGTGTGGGGGTGCGTGGGGCTTTGACCAAGACGCAGAGTTGGGTTCAGGCTCGGGCTGATAGGTCAGACCCAGGACTGTGAGGCCCCGCCTGGCCCTGCTGTCCCCTGATGCCAGCCCTTCCATGCCTTGGCCTGCCCAGGTCAAATCCGGGTCGCCTTGTGTGTTTGCAGAGCTGAGGAGCCCACGTGTCTGGTCAGCCCGGCCTGGACGCAGAGGAAGATGACCGGAGCGCTGTGACCACGGCCCGGCAGTGGAGCAGGCAGACCCGGCGTGGCCCATGGAGCTGCAGGCCCAGGCGGCCTTTCCCCGGCCCCGTCTGCCAGGCTGGGAGAAGCCCCAGGCCTAGGCCCGCAGGGGAGGGTGCTGGCCCACAGATGCCCCCTGGGCCGTGCGGTCTCCTGAGTGGACAGCCAGCCGGGTGTGCCGAGGCGGGAGCATGCCAGCCAAGGGGCGTTACTTCCTCAACGAGGGTGAAGAGGGCCTGGACCGCGATGCCCTGTACGAGAAGTACCGCCTCACCAGCCAGCACGGCCCGCTGCTGCTCATGCTGCTCTTGGTGGCCATCGTGGCCTGTGTCGCCCTCATCGTCATTGCCTTCTGCTTCGGGGTAAGTGAGGGCGGCTCCCCTGGGGTTCGGGTCCCAGCTCTGCTACCCGGGCTCCGTGAGGCCTTGGATCTCGGCTCGGTTTCCGCGTTCCTGCCTCTGTAAGGTGCTCTGCCCGTGGAAGGCGAGGTTTTAAAATTTTGCGATCTGGGGTGGTTTTAGATCTGGCGTGAATTTGGCCACATAGGCTGCCCTCCCTTTTTTCCACCGTGACCTTGGATTCTGTTGAGGAGCCTGGTCAGGGGTGGTCTGCGGGTCGCTGCTGCCACTTCTGGGCCCGCGGCAGACATCGAGATTCAGTGCCGGCACCTCCTCACGGAGCCCGGCTGCGGTCTCCGTGTCCGTGAGGACTCGACTGCCCGGCTGCCACCACTGACCCCGTCTCTGGCCCTGCCCTGCCCTGCCCTGCCCCAGCAGCCCTTGAGCCTGTGGCTCCTGTCACCGAGGGGCTGATTTCTAGTTGATCTTGCATTTGTGGAAACGATTTTCACTGGCCATGGGTGGCTAGTAGCTGCTGCGTGAACAGCAGCGTCTGAGAGAGAGTGTGAGGACGCTGCCAGGGTGGAGGGTGTCAAGTGCCCGGCACCCAGTAGGCACTGCATAAACCGCGGGGCGTTCCAGCATTCAGCAAAGAGTGAATGAGTGCCTGCTACGTACAGGTGCCCCGCTCAGCCTCTGTGCACATGGAGCCCAGGGCCACGGGGGGGACACCAGGTGCTGTCCCCGCTGAGACCTCTTTCCTGCAGCGCCCCCAGGGCTCTAGTCTGTACTTTTGCTTCAGCTCTTCCCCTGTCTGGGGCGTCTGTGCTCACCTTTCCCTCATCACCCCCTGCTGGTTCTTTAAGGGTCAGGTGCCTGTCCAGCGGGTGTGCGCAGAGCACCCTGGAGCCCAGGGAGGGCTGAGAGGGGAGTGGGTGGGGAGTGAGCGAGGCAGGGCCGGGCCGGGCTGCCTGGGGCTGTGCAGGCGGCTGGGGTGAGGCGTTGGTACAGGCAGCCTTGGCAGAGGCAACCGCGAGGACCGAGCCTACAGGTAGGAAGGAACCTGGTGTTTAGCGGGAATGCAGCCACCACCCACGTGGAGGGAGCCACGGGCAGCTGGGAGCTCAGGGCAGGCTGGAGAGGCCACCCTGGCGGGCTCCCTGGAGGAGGTGGCATTTCCACACATCTTTTCTGTGCCCAGGAGCCCTCCCAACAGCAGGCTGTCCTGGGGACGACGTTCCTGACGCTGGCGGTGTTTGTGGCACTCTACGTGCTGGTGTACATCGAGTGCCTTGGCCGGCGGTGGCTCTGGGCCTCAGCGCTCCTCACCTGGGCCTGCCTCATGACGCTGGGCTACGTGCTGGTGTTCGAGTCCTGTAGGAAGGTGGCCTGCGCGTGGGAGCAGGTAACAGGCTGAGGCTGGTGGCAGCCACGCTGACTGAAAGCTTGTTCCCCGGAGGGGCGGGTGTGGGGCAGGCGGGGTGGCAGCAGCCAGCGCTGAGAGTGGACGGGGTGGGTGAGCAGGCTCTGCCCAGCCTTCCGGTCATCACCTTTCATACAGAGGGAGAGCCGTGGACAGTAGGCAGCAAGCAGGAGCTTCCTGGGTCATGCCCGAAGGCCTGGGAGGATTGGCCTAGGCCCAGGTCATGAATCAGCTCATAGGGAAGGAAGGGTCAAGTTGGCCGGTCTGACCTGGAGGAAGACTGACTCTTTCTCCACGGGCGTCTGTCGCCATGTCTCACCCTGCAGGGGAGGGCAGAGGGCGGCCGTGCCTGGGCTGGCTCCCCAGGGGCTCAGTCTGGGGCTGTGTCCTGGGCTGGGGGTGGCGTGGCCGGACCCCGCACCTCACATCCTGATGTCCTGTCCCCAGGTGCCCTTCTTCCTGTTCGTGATCTTTGTGGTGTACACGCTGCTGCCCTTCAGCATGCAGGGGGCCGTGGTGGTGGGCATCATCTCCAGCACCTCCCACCTCCTGGTGCTGGGCATTCTGATGGGGGTCTTCTCATCCCCCAGCATTGGGGTGGGTCTGCAGGTGAGGGGCCCGAGCGCGCCTGGGTGGGGATTGCGGTTCAGGCTGAGGGCAGTCAGGCCTGTGTGTGTGGGGGGGTGGGCAGGGGTGAGCGGTCTCGATGCCTGGGGCTGTGTGTGCAGACCAACAGCCTTCAGGGCAGGCTCTCTCAGGAGGCCGGCCCCCTGCCCCCCGAAGGCACCTGGCCCTGTGGGCATGGTGTCCTAGAAGCTTAGCCCCTCCCTTGATCCCCGGCCCTCGGGACCCCTTCCTGGGTGCGGGGCACTGTCCTGGGATGAGTCCTGTCCCTGAGGTTTCACCCACTGGGCCCCTGCCTTACAGGGCTGGGGATGTCCTTGGACGATCTGCCTGTGTCTTTGTGTTGAGTGAGCAAAATTCGCACACACTTAGCGGTGACTTTACATGTGTTTCCCTCCTGACTGGGCCTGGTGTCCACTCTGGGGGTGGAGGCTGGGCAGCCGGGAGTCCGCCCCCTTCCTGCCCCGTGACAGCCATTGGCCCTCCCCTGGGCTCTGGTCTCTGGGGCCCAGCCCTCCGGACCAGCCAGTGCATGGCAGACGACATGTTGGACCAGAGCCCTGGTCCTGCCATCACGGTGACTCCCAGCCTGGGTCTCAGTTTCCCTGCCTGCCCCAGGGTGGTGCACCTCAGTGGGCTGGAGGTCAAGGCATGGGCAGGAGTGCCTTCCCCAGCTCCCTGAGAGGGCACGGACCAGGCCAAACCTGAGCCTGTCTCTGCCCATAGCTGCTGGCCAACGCCGTCATCTTCCTGTGCGGGAACCTCACGGGCGCCTTCCACAAGCACCAGATGCAGGACGCCTCCCGCGACCTCTTCACCTACACCGCAAAGTGCATCCAGATCCGAAGGAAGCTGCGCATCGAGAAGCGCCAGCAGGTGGGGGTCCTGCCTCCCCCCCCGCCCTAGCTGCCCCCCCGGCCCCACGCCCTGTGTCCTTTCTCTGTGGACATCAGGTGGTGTGTGCATGGGGCTCATGGACAGACACCCATACAGGTCTCACCCCAGGGTGCTGCTGGGGACACGGGGGGATGTGTGCCTAGTCGGGGTGGTGGCAGGGCCTAGGCCAGCAGAGGTGGAGGGGACAGTGGGCAGAGCAGGAAGGGGAGGCGGGCAGGCCAAGCCTGGGGCTTAACATCCCCCTGCCTGTCCCCGCCCCGCCCCCGGTGCCCAGGAGAACCTGCTGCTCTCGGTGCTCCCAGCCCACATCTCCATGGGCATGAAGCTGACCATCATTGAGCGGCTCAAAGAGTGTGGGGACCGCCGCTACATGCCCGACAACAACTTCCACAGCCTCTACGTCAAGCGGCACCAGAATGTCAGGTGGGCAGGCGGTGCAGGTGTCTCTGGGGAAGGCCTCCCTGCCGCCCGTCGGGGCTGTGGGGCCCAGAGCGCAGGCTGCTGAGCTGGGCGCTCTGGGGCAGACGGTGGTGCTGGCTTCCCAGGCAGCCTCAGCCTCCCCGAGCCTCAGCTTGCTCATCCGTAGAGGGGGAGCCCTGCCAGGGCAGGGTGGGCTCACAATGTAGCATCAGCTGAGCTCTGAAGTCTCTGAAGTCGGGTTGAAGGTGAACATGGGGAGGGGGGAAGAGGGACGTTGCCAGGTGTCAGCGCGCTCTCCCGTTAGAGCGCCATCCAGCACCCGCAGCGGGCTTTGCCTGTGCTGGAACCCTCTGGAACTCTACTTGATCTTTGTGGCCGGAGTGCCCCTCCCGTCCCTGTGGAGGCTGTGGAGTAGCAGGGGGGACTGGGGCTCCGCACGGTCCCTGTGCCCCATGGGGCTGGCCCTGACCCTCCCGCTGGGCCCCCTGTTCGCAGCATTCTCTACGCCGACATTGTGGGCTTCACAAGGCTGGCCAGCGACTGCTCCCCCAAAGAGCTGGTGGTGATGCTGAACGAGCTCTTCGGGAAGTTTGACCAGATCGCCAAGGTGAGCCCGCCCCTCTCCCCACAGCTGGGGGAAAGTCAGGAGCCCCTTCCCGCGGCGTCCCCAGGTGGCCTGTGCCCAGCGCTGTGCAGGGATGGGTGCTGGAGGCCTGGGCAGAGTTTTAGCCTTAAGTCAGCAAATGCTTGCGAGCGCCCCGTGGTAGAAGGTGTGGAGGTCGAGTGGTGGCCACGGTGGCTAGAATCCTGCCCCCCAGAACATGAGGCCTGTGGGGAGACTGAGAGTCCACAGCAGGGTGTTCACAGGGGCTCGGGAGCTCAGAGGGGGCTCCGGAAGGCTGCCTGGAGGCGGAGGAGACTCCATCCTCACCTGGGAGCCCGGAGGGACTGTGGGATGCCTCTGACAGTGTCCCAGGTGGGCCGTGTGTGTGTTAGTTTGAGAGACGTCAAAACAGACCTGAGGAGGAGAGGAAAGTGTTCAGGGCAGAGGGAAAAGCATGCGCAGAAGCCTGGAGTAGACAGTTCCGTGTGCCTGTGGGCTGAAAGCGGCTGGGTGTGAAGGGGATGAGGTCACGGGGTCAGACCTGCAAGGACCTGAGGGCTGAGGTGAGGAGTGGGACTTAACCTAGGCCCCTGGGGAGCCTGGCAAGCGCCAAGCAGGGGAGCCCGTTGGGCAAAGAGTCTCCAGGACACAGCTGGTGGGCGAGAGGTCGAGACCAGACAGGGCTGAACCGGGATCTCACTGTGTTATCGGTGTGAGCAGCACCCAGCCCCAGGAAGGGGTGTTTAGGGGGAGGGGCCTCAGTCATTCATTAATTTACATAATGGTCCCAAGCCCTGCAGAGTGGCAGCCCTGAGCTCCTGTGGGAACTGGGGCTTGTCCTGCAATTTTTTCGAGTGACATGTCCTGTGGTTTGCAGAGGGCTGCAGGGGCTGGGACTGGGAAGCACCTACCCCCAACTCAGGTGGTCAAGGCAGGCTTCCTGGAAGCAGTAGCAGCTAACGAGAGACCCAGATGTGAGATGTAAAGCAGGGGCTCTCTATCCTGGCTGCGTGTTTGGATCACGTGGAAAGCTTAAAGCAGCCCCTTTGTCCACACCTGGGTGGCTTCACCTGCAGAGGACCAGTGGTCCAAACTTGGTGGGAGGCCAGGTCCGGCCCACACTAGGAGGAACTGATCATGGTCAGAGCTGTTCAGTCCTAGGAGGGACTGCTGTGTCAGGATTGGGCTCAATCTCTGGGGATGAGCCTCCTGTCACAGCGATAACCAAATTATAGTGAGACACCACTGGCCAGTGGTGCTCTGGAAGACTGTCCCGCGCTCTGCGACTGCCCAGGTGCTGTGGACTGACTCCACGGGCCTGTAGCCTGCCTTCTCTTGAGCCAGCAGATGAGAGTTCCCAGAGGTTGGGCCTTATGTGGGGCAGGGGCCAGGGTCTCGGGCCACAGCTGGCCCTCTCCCTGCCACAGAGCCTAAGGACCTCCGTGCCCTCTTAGACACAGCCTGCCCTCCCTCCCGCTGAGGCAGGCCCAGGAGGCGGCCCCCTGTTACAGGCGGGGGCAGGAAGGCTGTGGCAGGCGACAGCTCCCCCCAGCTGAGAGCTGGGCAGGGCCGGGCAGGGCCAGCCCCATCCCCAGCCTTTTCTCCCAGGACTATGACTCCCCAGGGAGACAGCCTGCCCTCTGAGGTGTCATGTCACATCTGGGCTCAGAAACCCACGTTCCCCCCACGGCTGCTTAGTGTCCTTAGTTGTGTTAGGCTCAGGCCTGTCAGCAGCCAAGGAGCAGCCCGGGGGTGTGGGCTCCCGGAAAAGCCCGGTGGCAGGGCAGGGTGCCGAGGGCGGCGGGCCTGTGCCTGCCCCTGGGGAGCGGCAGGAGCCCTGACCTGTGTCTGGGCGTCAGGCCCTCCCCTGACTTCCTGCTGCTTTCTAGGAAAGCTACTTTCCTCATGTCTGCGGGCCAAGGGGCCCTGCAGGGTGCAGCTGGCCCGGACTCAGGTGGGGTTGCTGGAGGAGGGTACAGAGAGGGGACCGCTCAGAAAGTTATGACAGGTACAGGGACCTGGTCATGGATGCAGGGCTGTCACCCCCAGGCATGGAAGGGAGCGGGCACTGGACCTGGAGACAGAGGGAGACCTGGGGTCCAGGAGGGCAGCCAGCCCTTGGAACTGTGCGGGAGAGCTGAGGAGGCAGTGCCCCAGCCCCCGCCTCCCTTCCCACCAGCACCAGGGGCAAGGCTGCTTGCTGAGGCCCCCTTGGGGGGTCGGGGTGGGCAGAGGGGCCAGCATAGAGCTCTCTGTTCATGTCCCCAAAAATCCCACGTTCAGGGCCTTGGTGCGTGTGGCCATCTTTGCTGAGGGCTTACGGAGGGTCTAGTGGCCACAGAAGCACCTCAGATGGGACAATCGGACAGCTGGTCTGGGCCTCCCCACCCCCATGGGCATGTTCCTCTGTGACTCAAGCCTCTCTCGCCTCCATCTCTCTGCTCTCGGCCCGCACCCCAAACCCCGAACCCTGCAACCCGAGCAGCATAGCCGCCCGTGTGTCTTCCTCTCCCCGACTCAGCCACACTGTGGCTTTCTGGCCCCAGGGCCTGTGCACAGGCCACTTCCTGCTTTTACCTGGAACGCTCTTCCAGATTCCGCTGCGGCTGGCTCCCTCGGTCTTTTAGGTCTTTGTTCCGACACCACCTTCGCTGAGAGGCATTCTCTGGCCTCCTGGGAACTTCTGCTCCCCTCCTTGCTGGATTTGCCCCCTCAGCCCTTACCACCACTGGACGTCTAAGATTTCGTCCGATGTAGGGCCCAGTCCTGCCTGGCAGTGTGTGAGCCCACGGCTGCGGGGAGTTTTGTGTCTTCACTGCTGCACCCCCGTGCCGGGGCTGGGCACCCAGTAGGTGCTCACACATTGCAAGGGTGAACGAAACACAGGGAGCACCTCCCCCAGGGGCGTTTGGGTGGCCGGCCACCCTTAGAAACACTTGTTTTTGCTGCTGATGCTTGGGGTTCCTCCTGGAGGGCCCCCTGGGTCTCCCATCCTTTCTCTAGGCCCAGGAGCAGCTCCTGGTGGCTGGTACCCCAGGAGGGAGCCCCTGGCCTGGGAAGCAGCGTGGCTGACCCAGGAGGGTGGGAGGGGGATGGCTGCCTGTGTGACCCCTGACCCCTGCTGACCTTGTCCCGCAGGCCAACGAGTGCATGCGCATCAAGATCCTGGGTGACTGCTACTACTGCGTGTCAGGCCTGCCTGTGTCCCTGCCTACACACGCCCGCAACTGTGTGAAGATGGGGCTGGACATGTGCGAGGCCATTAAGTAGGTACCGTGGGCACGTCCGGGCCTCTGGGGCTGTCCCTGCGACGGTGCCCACCCGCCTCCCAGCGCACAGCGGGGAGCATGTTGCGTCCCCCTTTGTCAGACGAGGACACACAGGGTATGGGGGGCTCACCTGGATGGCGTAGCCATCTGTTTTGCGCCCCTCCCTCTGCGACCCCTTGTCAGGAAGCCTGAGAACAGGGAGTGGGGCTGCCTTCCTCCAAGGAGGGTCTCAGCAGTGGCAGGGGGCGCCGGCAGACATAGGGCCGACCTGAGGATGCCTGCTTCCTGCTCTCATTGAAGACCCCGGTGCTGTTGAGGGGAGCCTCCCAGCCTCCCAGGCTTCCCTCCCACCAGCTTCCATGCCCCTCAAGGGTCTCTGGGGCCCCTGCAGCTCCACCCACCCCAGAATGTGTAGCGTTTGTCCCCTTCTGCTCCCTCTGCCTTTGGCCCTGGCAGGCTTGTCTGTCCCCAGCCCTGTCAATGGACACGTAGCCCCGGCTGCTCCCTGATCGTCATTCTCTTCTCAAAGGGACCCAGAGGCCTGCTCCTATTGGGGGTACCCTGTGCCCCGGGGAAGGTCTCACTTGGGCTCCTTGTCCTGAGTGACGCTAACAGCTCACTCCCAGAGGCCTTGTGCTTGGAGAAGGCCCCCAAAGGCTGATCCCTGCGATCTTGGTGTCTGGGGCTTTGGAGGGGCCCCCGGGCCCCCAGCAGACCCCAGCATCCTTCCTGAACCCAGTTGGGGCCGTCGGGCTGGGAAATGCCCAAGGGTAGCATTTTAGGGCCTTCAGCACGAGCCACAGTGACTAAGGACACTTGGAATTTCCTCCTCCAGCCTTCGATCTTGGGGTGGCCACACCCCTTTGCACACTCGCAGAGATGGGGTTCTGAGCTCCCTCCCAGTAGGCAGCCCCATGGGGCTGAGAGCATCCCTGCACCCTCCCTCATTGCCTTGCTCTGCCCCGCTGCTTGTGGGACCTCGAGCCTGCCCTGGGGTTCAGTACCCCACAAGCAGCCCTGGCTGGGCTGAGGTGACCCCACTTCTCCCTCAGACAGGTGCGGGAGGCCACAGGTGTGGACATCAGCATGCGCGTGGGCATCCACTCCGGGAACGTGCTGTGTGGTGTCATCGGGCTGCGCAAGTGGCAGTATGACGTGTGGTCCCACGACGTGTCCCTCGCCAACAGGATGGAGGCGGCTGGAGTCCCGGGGTGAGGCTGGCCAGACAGCTGTGGGGTCAGAGGCCAGCAGCCGACTCTGGGCTGGGGGGGAGTCAGGGTGGGGTCAGGTGGAAGCAGTGACCTCACGGTGTGTGGTGGGGGCCGGCCTGGGCTTCCGTTTGCTGGGCTCGGACTGCTGGCTGCCGTGGGGTGGGTGCCGGCCTCTGCGGGCCCTGTTGCTCTACTCGACCCGTGTTTCCCCAGCCGTGTGCATATCACAGAGGCAACACTGAGCCATCTGGACAAGGCGTACGAGGTGGAGGACGGGCACGGGCAGCAGAGGGACCCGTACCTGAAGGAAATGAACATCCGCACCTACCTAGTCATCGATCCCCGGGTACGAGGGCTCGGACGCAGCAGGCTGCATCGCCCACACCCAGGGGGAGGGCCCTGGAGGGAGAGTGGGGCAGAGGCCTGCCCGGGGTGGGAATGAGCTCCCCATCACTGGGTACAGTGCCAACTTCCCCAGGCCTCAGTGTTCGTCCCCCTGAGAAGTGGGCGAGACAACAGTGCCCCGCCTCCCCACCCTGAGGGGAGACCGCTGATCCGAGTGAAGCCCTCACCACTGCCCAGGCGCGTCCTAAACACCCCGGAAAGATTCCCCATGAGTTCATTTTCCATGTGGTTGTCACTGATATCCCAGACCAAAGACACATTTTAAAAACACTCAGAGAGACTCAGGAAAGCAGGGAATGGCAACGGGCCACGGGCCAGGCCTCCGTGTGTCCCGGGCTCCAACCTATGGTGCGGGCCTGGCCAGCTGATGGCCCTGCTCTCATCAGGACCCCGTGGTGGCGGAGGCCCCGGGGCTGCTCTCAGCCTGCCCTGCATCCGCCCTGGGAGGCCAGCGTGTCCTGGAGCTGCTGGTGAATCATCCTTGGGGCTTGCTCAAGAATGTCAGCCATGCAGGCTCTTTGAGCTCCCTCTTGCTCTGGCCTTGGCTGTGCTCAGGGCTGGCCTGCCTCCCCCACCCCCGCCCCCACCCCACAAACCACCAACTGCTCAGTGAGTGTGTCTCGTGCAGGGTTTAACTGGGCACCTATGTCGCCTCTGGCGCCCTGCCTCCCACCCCGCCTTGTGGAATCTTCTTCGTTCTGATAGTTAAAAGGCAAAACGCCCGAAGAGCGCATGGTGGAGAGTTTTCCGTGGGCCTTATCCCCGGATGGGGGGGTCTGAGATTTCTTGAGTTCCTGCCCCAGGGATGTCTGACGAGAGGGGACACAGACAGGTGACCTGCCCCCACGCCAGGGCAGGCGCCCACTGCAGGGCACGGTGTGCTCTGGGGCCCTCGGACGCTCTCAATGGCTGGCTCCCACGCTGTCCCCCTGGGCCAAGCAGACAGGTGCCTCTCGGGGTCGAGAGGTGCTTCTATCCCAGAGGGAGGCTAGAAGTTTCCAGGGAAGCTGCGCTATGGCTGCATGAGTGTGGGTGTGGGTGGGGACCCGAGGAGAGGGACACTCCTGGTAATGTCAGGGGTAAGGGGGACTCAAGAGGGCCCACGCTTGTTCCTGGTGGCCTTGGCGGTCTTTCTCTTCCTCCCCTTTTTCCAATCCTGCCTGGCCCCCCCAGCTGGGGAAGGTGTGAGGTGTGGTGCTCTTCGGGGCTGGGACCCCAGAGGAGGAGGCAGAGCTAGGCCCTCATTCAGGGCAGACACGTGGCAAGTGATGGACCTGTGCTGTGGTGTGAGGGCCGCACAAGTGGAAGTTGCTAAAATGGTGCCCTGCGGGGTGGTGAGGGGTGGCCCCTTGGTGGGACGTCTCGCTGTCTCTTGGGGTTGCGGCCAGCACCCCACACCCTCCTGGCTGGTCCCCACAGAAGGACATGTGCCAACCACATGTGGGAAGGCAGGACCAGATGCCTGTGGCTTCCCTGGGCCTGTCTCCCCGGGGTCATCTCCCCAGGGGCCCTTTATGGGAAGAGGCCCCAAGGACAGCATCTGGTTCCCAGGAGGGCAAGTGGGGCCTTAGGGCTTAGGATCTGCCCCTGTGTCTGTCCCAACTCGGCATCTGTCCTTGGAAAGGCAGAGGCACGGATGTGAGGGCTGTGCAGAGAGGTGTGTGACCTGTCTACTCCTGAGTGTGGAGGGCTGATCCCCAAGTTGGGCACACCCCTCCAGCCTAGCCAAGGTGCACACAGGGCTTCAGCCAGGCCCCTGGGACCACAGACCTGGCAGCCGGTGGGCCCGGACTCCCTTGCATGTCGGGGGCCAGGAGATGAGGAGTGGGACGGCCCTGTCTGTGTCCGCCCGCAGAGCCAGCAGCCGCCCCTGCCTAACCAACACCTCCACAAGCCCAAGGGGGACGCCGCCCTGAAGATGCGGGCATCCCTGCGCATGACCCGCTACCTCGAGTCCTGGGGGGCTGCACGGCCCTTCGCACACCTCAACCACCGAGAGAGCGTGAGCAGCAGCGAGACCCCTGTTCCCAACAACCGGAGGCTCAAGGTATGGCCAGTCCCCCCAGGGAGCTGGGGGCTGGGTGCTGAGTGCCCTTTGAAGGCAGCAGGCAGCAGAGCCCACGGTGCAGGGTCTTCCCAGCCAGCCTCACTTTCCCCACCTGTGTGATGGGTCAGGTTTCTGCCCTCCCTCCTTCCCTCCCTCCTTCCCTCCCTCCTTCCCTCCCTCCTTGGGGTGTGAAGGTGGTGGGCAGTGCCCCAGGGTGGCTGGGACATCTCCGCCCCCTCAGTCCCCAGAGGAGCTGGCTTTGGTTAAGGATGCCTACAGCCAGTCCTGCTCATGTATCCGAGGTAGTAGACTGGGACCGTGATGGACTCTCGGCCCCGGGCCCTGCAGAGTAATGGTCTCTTCTCCTCCCTTCCAGGCTATCCCCCTGCGGCGCCACCGGGCCCCTGACAGGTAGATGTGCGGTCCCCTCCCCCATCAATGTGGCCTGCCTTTCTGGCCAAGTCCTGTCCCAGCCACCTCCTCCAGGCCGGCTGTCCTGACTAGCTCCTGGCAACGAGGGCAGCTCTGGGAGGCTCGGTCCTGAGCACAGAACTTGCTGTGGCTCTGGTTGGAGTGTTCTAGAAACCAGGACCACACAATGATTGAGCGGCTGATGTGTGCCCGGCTGGTAGCAGAGTCCATCACAGGGGTCAGTGTGCGGGAGGCCTCGAAGGGGGCCGGCTCTGCTCCCTGTTTCCTGCCGGGCCTTCGCTTGCCCTCTGTGGGCCTCAGCGGCACCTGCCCGCCCTTCACCGTCCTGCGCGAGGCTCCAACTGCTGCCTCTGTGTAAGTGGGCATGGGGCCCTGGGGTGACGCCTGTGGGTGTCTGATTACAGAAGTGCATCCCCCAAAGGGCGGTCAGAGGATGGCTCAGACGATGATGAGATGCTATCGGCCATTGAGGGGCTCAGCTCCACCAGGTGAGAGTCCTAGACCTCTGCTGGCCCGGCCCCCTCAAGTGGGGGCCTCCTCGGTGGCCAGGCCCCCAGTGACCCCTCTCTAGTCACATCTGTGGGTGCTATTTCCCCTCCCTGGTGCTGCCTCCTGTGGGTGGGGTCCTCCCCGGCCCTGCCCTCTCTCCCTCCCCCTGCCCTGCCCTGCCCTGCCCTCTCCTCTCTCCCTCCCCTTGCCCTGCCCTGCCCTCTCTCCCTCCCCCACACCTGCCCACCCACACCTGCCACCCCGCAGGCCCTGCTGCTCTAAGTCCGACGACTTCCACACCTTTGGGTCCATCTTCCTGGAGAAGGGTTTCGAGCGAGAGGTGAGGGCCCTGAACGGTCCCAGAGAGGGGGGTTCCGAGGCCCAGGGTGGGGGGCATATGGTGCAGACCACGGGCAGCCGTGCCCCCAGATCTATTCAGGGAGGTGGTGGGGAGTTGCTCCAGCTGGCTGTTGGGGGAGGTGACAGAGGCTCAACCTGTGGCCTTGCCCCTGAACCCCACATGTCCCCACTCACTGCCTTCAAGTGCTACCAGGGAAAGCGCCCTCCCTCCCCCAGTACCAGCATCGAAGGGACCCCCTAGTGGTCTGGCCACTATAGCAACCGGCTTTCATACTGTCAGTGACCTGTGGACTGGTTCAGGCACTGTCCCCCAAGTCACATGTGTAGATTGACCCTTACCCTGCTGGCCAGGGTGGGCACTGCCAGCAAGCTCACAGACTCCTGGAGGTATCTGGGCATCTTGGTCTTGGGGGTGCCCTGAGAGGGCTGGCAAGCCCATGGTGCTCCAGTGCTGGGACCTCTCTCCCACCTTGGCCTCCAGGATTGGGGACCTCCTCTAGCTGGGGCTCCTTGAGTTGGGGGTTCCCTAGGTGGGGGGCCTGGGGTCTGAAGGCAGGCAGCAGGCTCAGAGCTGGGTTTGCTCATTTGCACCAGGAAGCCTTGTGGGCAGAGGCCGTGCGATGGTGCCACGTTTGGGGGGTGGGGGCGCAGGCAGCACGGCATCCCCACCTGGCAGCCTGCAGCTCAGCCTGGCCTTACTCCTCGGTCTGGGGTGAGGATAGACCCCCTACCTGCCCCAAGTCGCAGCAGCCCTGGAGCCCAGGTTTGCTTCCTGGCTGCAGACTTGGGCCCTGGGCTTTTCAGGGACCTCAGAAACCAAGAAGGAGACCTGGACAGGATGCGGGGGGTGGGGTAGGGGGGAAGCGTGACCTCTAAAGACAAATAGGGACAAGTGTGAGTCCTCTGTTCCTGACAATGGGACATCGTCACCTGTGGTACAGGGAGGGCATGAGGGTTTTTTAGGGAGGTTAACTTGAGCCACCGTGCCACCCAAGAAGGGTTGGGCAGTGGCCCTGCAGGTGGGGGTCTCTGCTGTCCTGGTCACTCATGTTCTGTCGCCCCTAGTACCGTCTGGCGCCGATCCCCCGGGTCCGCCACTACTTCGCCTGCGCCAGCCTCATCTTCCTCTGCATCCTGCTGGTCCACGTCCTGCTGATGCCCAGGTGGGTCCAGGGAGCGTAGTGCAGTGCAGCCAGGTGGGGGCCCCTGTGACTTACCCAGCCACCTCAGTCCCAGAACGGACCAGCAGTGTCCCCCCTGCCTGCATTCACCAGCACTCAGGTTTTGCTTTAGTGGAATGTGTTCGCCTCCAGAGCCACAGGCTCCCCAACTCCCAGAAGCCTTTCTCCTTTGAAGCCCCCTGCTGCCTGCACGGCCTGTAGGTGTTTCAGTGTGTCTCAGCTGTCTGCCCTGCCCTCCTCGCCCTCTCAGCTGGGGGAACTGAGGCTCACTGGGGGGAGGGGGATGCACCCCACTGGGATGCATGCTTCTGCCCCCAGGGCCCGAGGTGGGGGCAAGGATGGGTGTGCACTCATGGGGAGGGGGGCGGTCAGCTCCTTGGCTCCGGAAGGGTGGGAAGGCCCCAGGCCCACCAGCACTGTGGTTCATTTAGGGTGGGCTTCCCAAAGATGAAATGGGGTGCACTTTTACACGGTACCAGACCCGAGTCTCGTTTCTTACATACGTGGCCCAGGAAGGGGAACGTGGGGCTGGTCTGTTTGGGCCCGGCCTATGTGCTGTTCGTGGGGCGGTTGGGCCTGTTTGCAAAGGGCCTGTTGGCTGAGAATAGGGTAGCAATTTGAGAGGGGCAGGAGGTGACCGTGCACTTGGGACCTGGGGCTCCAGGAGGCTTGCTTGGCCCTGCAGAAGATCCCCAGAGCTTAGGTTGTTCCCTCCTCTCCAGGACAGCGGCTCTGGGGGTGTCCTTTGGGCTGGTGGCCTGTGTGCTGGGGCTGGTGCTGGGCCTGTGCTTTGCTGACGAGTTCTTGGTGAGTGGGAGGCCCTGGGCAGAGCACCTGTTTGGACCCCATGGGTGCTGGGCTGTGGAGGGACGAGCCACTGCCTCCTGGACCCTCCCTGGTGGGCTGTGCCCACCTGAGTCCCTCCTGTCTTGAGGACAGTCACCAAGCGCTCCTGACGCTTCTCTTGAGCGTTCTGCACCCCCACCCCCCACCCCCAACTGCTCACGGCCCCAGGGCAGGCTTCCCTCCTGTCTGTGCCCCCCGTCCTGGGCTGGAGCCGGCTGACAGGGCCCTGTGGTCCCGCAGAGGTGCTGCCCAGCCTGGGGGACGCTCCGGGCCATCTCTGAGAGGGTGGAGACCCACCCGCTGCTGCGCTTGTCCTTGGCCATCCTGACCACCAGCAGCCTGCTCACCGTCGCTGTCGTCAACCTGGTGGGTCCCAGATGGGTGAAACCCCTGTGCCCACCTCCTGGGTGGAGTGAGCCGGAGGGGACTCCAAATCCAAGACCCCCAGAATCTTGTTGCCTAAAGGCCACAGGTGGGGTCACCCCCTCCAGGGCCTCAAGGCTGGGCCGGACAGGTTCAGTGGCCGGTGAGAGCTTGGGGTCCCACAGAGGTCCTGAAGCGCGTGCCCTCAACACCCCGTCCTTCCTTCTCAGCTCTCTGAGGACACCCTGTCCTCTTAGAAACTGGGAGCTGTCCTGGGCACAAGCTGGGGGACGCGGGGCCCCTGCCTCGGCCGTGATCACAAGCTCTGTGCTGCAGACTGTTCCCGCTGGTCCCCCCAGGCCCCATGTCTAAAGCCAGGGTCCATCCCCACACATGCGAGACTCTCATCACCTCACTCAGGGGCCCCTGCCCGACTGTGGCAGCCTTGAGCTCAGGGTGGTGCCCACGTGTTTGTCCTTGACACCCTTGCCCCCCAGCCCCCACCCAGCATGAAGCTGACGGCTGCTGTGGGGAGTTAGGTCCTGACCCCCTGTCATGGGGCCTGTCTCCTCTGTAGCCGCTGCCACCTTCCCCGGCCCTGGGGCTGCCAGTGGGGAATGAGACGAACCTGAGGGACCTGGGCAGCGGGGACAGGACCCGGTGTGAGCTCCTCCCGGTGAGTGCGATGGTCACGGGTGCCTGGGCTGTGGGGGAGCTGGGTCTAGCCTCTCTCAGGACAGGTGGGGCCCATGGGGGCTGCATTGGGGTCACGGGGGTCTGGTGCTGGCACACCGGTCCAGGGTGTGAGAATGGCGGCCACCCATACTGGCGTGTGTGTCCTGACCTCCCACACTGGCGTGTGTATCCTGACCTCGATGCTCTGGGAGGCTGTTAGGGTCTCCATATCGATGACCAGGAAGCGGCTCGGGGAGGTTGCCATCGGTCGTGGGGCTGGACTGGGCCCCAGGCAGGCTGACACTGGAAGTTCCCCAGCAGGATGAAGGCTGTGGGACTTTCGGGGACAGCAGCAAATTTTGAGCTACTCTCTAAAGGGCCGAAAGGTTATGGGGGGCAGGGGAGGGTGGTGAGGAAATGCGAGGCGTGTAGTGGGAGCAGGTTTCAATGGGGGGAGGAGGGTCAGGTCCGTGTTCTGGGGGCAGTGGGGAGCACACGTGACCTTGGCTGGAGAGCGGCGTGGGCAGGCATGAGCTTTGGGAAGCGAGCGCTCGTGGCAGGTCTCGTGGCCGGGAGGCTGTCGAGGCGTGTGCCCGCCACTCCCTGCCCCTCGTCACGTTTGCACACCACGGGCGTTTTATTACATTGGCTTCCTTTGCACGAGTTCGCTGTCCCGAAGTGAAAGTAAAAATCACAGTGAAAACGGCGGCAGGAGTCCGAGATTCCATTGCCGGCTCATCACGAGGGAGGGAGGTCGAGGAGACACTGGCTCTCCTGGGTCCTCGAGCTGCGAAGGCCGGTCTGGGAGGCGTCTCTCCGAGGTGAGAGATGGGGGTGACCCACACCCCGTCTCCCCAGTATTATGCCTGCAGCTGCATCCTGGCCTTTGTCGCCTGCTCCGTCTTCCTGCGCATGAGCCTGGAGCTGAAAGTGGTGCTGCTGACGGTGGCCTTGGTCGCCTACCTGGTGCTCTTCAACGTCTCCCAGTGTGCGCAGTGGGGCTGCTGTGGCCACAGCCTGGACACCCTCAGTGAGACCAACACCACCCTCAGGTGGGGCCCAAGTTGCTCACTGCAAGACCCTGGTCCCCTGCCCGTTGTGACTGGGGCCCACGGTAGCACCTGTCTCCCAGGAAGGGCTGCTGTGTGCATGGTTCTGGGGGCTCTGGGCCCCTCCTGCAGGGAGAGGGGGGCCTGGCTCCCCTTGAACTGAAAGGCTGGCAGGTGGGGCCCCAGGACAAAACCTGCCCTTGGGTGTCTGGCTGGCACCTGCTAACTCCTGCTGGTCTGCAGCTGCCCAGGCACCCCCCACATCCACGGAGGAGCCCTGGCCCCTCACTGCTGCCGTGCTGGGGGTTTCTTTTCAGAGGGGCCTGGTCCTCACCACGCAGGTGTGAGCTCAGCTGTCACCTCTGCGAGGCCTCCCCACCTCCCAGCCCACCTCCACCCCCCCCCCCCCTTTACTTGAAGCCCTCTCGTCTTGCTCACTGTGTTCCTGGAGCGCTGAGGGCAGAGACCGCCTGTGTCTGTGGCTCTCCCCTGGGTGCACGCTGTCCCTGTGTGTGGGGCCTGGGAATGACCCTGCCCCCCCCCCCCACAGCAGCCCCCCAGCCTGTGCGTGCAGGGATCTGAAGAGTACGATCAACTTCCACCTGGTGCTCTTCTACGCCACCCTCATCATGCTCTCCAGACAGGTGAGCCAGGGAGTGCCCGCCTTGTCCCTGGCTCTGCTGAGCTGATCTGTCCTCCTTGTGGAGGGGGGTGGAGTGGGGGGGCGGGGCTGGGCTGCCTCCGACCTGGCGCACAGTCCTGTGGGGAAGCCCCGGCCCTGCGCTGTGCTCACGGGCGTGGGGACACCGCGGTCCCGCCGCCTGCAGATCGACTACTACTGCCGCCTGGACTGCCTGTGGAAGAAGAAGTTCAAGAAGGAGCGCGAAGAGTTTGAGACCATGGAGAGCGTGAACCGCCTCCTCCTGGAGAACGTGCTGCCAGCGCACGTGGCCGCCCACTTCATCGGGGACAAGCTGAATGAGGTGTGGGGCTGGGCCGGGCCGCCCGAGGTGGGTGGGGTTCACAGCAACAGAGCGAGCTGGCGGCTGGAAGGGACGCGGGCTGGGGAGTCGGGGGCCTGGGCGGACGGGACGCCACACCCCGTAGGCCTCGGGTTTTGCGCTTGGAAGCTGGGGCCCAGGTACTTGCCAGGCAGGACGGCCCAGGGCTCCAGTGTGGCCGGCATCCGTAACCCGGGCCACCCACCTGTGACGAAGGTGGGCGTCTCTGCCAGTCCCCAGCAGCCGTGTCACAGAGACCCCGTCTCCTGAGTGCTGTCTTCCCTCAGGGGGTTCCCAGCCCCGCTCTGCAGACTCAGGGCATTTCAGAGCAAAAGATCAGCCCGACCCTGACCCTGACCCTGACCCTGACCCTGCCCCTGGCCCAGCTGGCTCAGAGGGCCCCTTTAAAGGCCCCCCCGCCGTGGAAGGAACCGCCACCCTGAGGCCCACTCCCCCCCACCCCCCAGGACTGGTACCATCAGTCGTACGACTGCGTCTGCGTGATGTTCGCCTCGGTGCCGGAGTTCAAGGTATTCTACACGGAGTGCGACGTCAACAAGGAAGGACTGGAGTGTCTGCGCCTGCTCAACGAGATCGTCGCTGACTTCGATGAGGTGCGCCTGGCGGGGCGGGCGGGTGGGCAGGTGGTGTCCTGGGCCCTGGGGGACACCTGCGCCACTGTTGCTGGTGGCTTTTCCGTTGTTTTGCTCAAGTTGTGGGTCTCTCTGCGACAGGCAGCTGCCGGAGGTCAGCTGTGGGCCCTTGCAGAGCAGTAATTCCCAGCTAAGCCGGGGCAGCTGGCAGTCCTGAGCTTCTCGCTGCAGCGCTGGCCCCTCGCTCCTTCTCCAGAAAGAGCCAGAGGAGAGCGGGAGGGACAGGAAGACAGGCAGCCAGGGACCACAGATGGGAGGAGCAGGGAGGGGCTACTCATCCTCAGAGGAGGGCTCTGACCTCGGAGGGAACCTGGGGCAGGCCTGCCTGCTGCAGCTGTCACGGCCCTGCTCCCTCTGTCCTGCAGCTGCTGTTGAAGCCCAAGTTCAGCAGCGTGGAGAAGATCAAGACCATTGGCAGCACCTACATGGCAGCTGCTGGGCTCAGCGGCCCCTCCGGGCAGGAGAACCAGGTACTCAGCCCATCTGGGGACCTGGAGTGGCCCCCCAATCTGAAATCCAACAGTCCCCAGACCTGTCCCCTCAAAGGAGGCCCCTCCCAGGCCCTGACCTGTGAGGAGCAGGGTGGGGGGGAATCAGCAGTGTGCGGGTAGGTCCTGGGCCCTCCGCAAGGGCCTCTCTTGTGGGCCTCGTGCCCATGGGGTGCCAGCAGGTCAGGGCACCCTGGAGCGCCCACTTAACCCTGGTGAGGCAGGAGGATGGGGTGTGGCCCAGCACGACCTCGTGGACAGCGCTCTGCCCCGCAGGACCTGGAGCGGCAGCACGCCCACGTTGGCATCATGGTGGAGTTCAGTGTCGCCCTCATGAGCAAGCTGGACGGCATCAACAGGCACTCCTTCAACTCCTTCCGCCTGCGCGTCGGTGAGGCCCGGGGTGGGCGGGGCCCGGGGCAGACGCGGTCTTGGGCCTGTGTGGTGCACCCAGCCATCTCCCCTGAGAGGTCCTGGAGCCTGTTCTGATTAGTTTTAGTAGTACCACATGCCTACAGAAAGTGGGGAGCCCCCAGCCACCAGCCGCCAGCTGTAACTAGGTGACCAACCGCACTGAGGGCCGCATTAGTCAAGCCGTCACTGGTAGCTGATGGACCCTGCTCAGGGCCCATGTTCTTTGTTAAGAGACAAGCAGATGCTAGAGCAGTGGACGCTGCCCAGGCGCACGCAGTGCCACCGGGTCTGCAGTGGGCGGTGGAGTCTGTGCTCCCCGCCCCCGAGGCAGAAGCCTGAGGCGAGGCCTCTGTGAGCTGACAGCGGCGAACGTTACTCTAGGCATAAACCATGGGCCTGTGATCGCCGGTGTGATTGGGGCGCGGAAACCCCAATATGACATCTGGGGCAACACGGTGAACGTGGCCAGCAGGATGGAGAGCACCGGCGAGCTCGGGAAGATCCAGGTGAACTCCCAGCTGGGGACACATGGGCTTCCTGTGGGGGAGGGCACCTGGCCTTGGGCTGCTGTGCGCCCAGCCATCGAGTCCTCGAGGGGAACCAGACGTGTGCTGCTCACTGGCTGGTTTCTACCTGCCCCTCCCCCACAGGGTTCTTCCAGCTTCTAAAGGCTTCGGTTTCCTTCCTCTCCAGGTGACAGAAGAGACAAGCACTATTCTCCAGGGACTAGGTTACTCCTGCGAGTGCCGAGGACTGATCAATGTCAAAGGCAAAGGGGAGCTGAGGACTTACTTCGTCTGCACGGACACTGCCAAGTCCCAAGGGCCCGGGCTGAACTGAGGGCTGGGGTGGCCAGTCCTGCTCCAGGCCGACGTCCTTCCCCAAAGCAAGCTGCCGGGAGGACTAGGCCCCACGCCGGTCATGGCCTTCCACGGCCTTGGCCACCACTACCTCCTGACAGATGAGTGTGGCTTCCTTGCATTTGCACAAGAGGACACCTTGGACACATATGCCTGTCCCCAGCTCAAGGGGGCCACAGAGCCTCCCGACACCCAGGCAGCCAGACCCTCCGAGCTGCTGGCGTCAGGAACACAGCCCCTGGCACAGCGGGGTGAGGCGCACTCGAGAGTTCCACACCCTGCTCCAGACCCTGGCTGCTGGGGAGGCCTTGGACCGTGGCCGGACACACCGCCTCTCGGCCGGGCAGCTGCACAAGCGCCCCGTTTTCTAGGTGCAGGAGGACTACGGCCAGGTGTGTGGGGTTGGCTGGGGACACCTTCCGCCCCAGCTTACCAGCTGTGGGACCCTGCACCTCTCACCTGGGTGGGCTGTTGAACAGCTGGTGAGGCAGCTGCAGACTCGTGAAGGGCTTCAGGAGGGAAGCGCCACGGAAACCTGCACTGCCTGCCGTCTCTGCCATGTGTGTTAAGTGGATACATCCTTAATGGAGGGCCTGTCCTTTTCTAACTTGGAGGCCACACAGTCGCCTCCCCTGCAGCGTGTTCTCTCCCTTTTTAACCACCAGCAGGAAGCAGGGCTGCTGCCCCGTGTCCGCTTATGGGACCGTCCCAGCTAGTGAGACGCAGTGTGGCCCTCGTGCTGAATCAGACCGCTGTGAGTCCAGCATTTTGAGGTCAGGTTCAGTGAACAGAAAGCCTAGAAAATCAGGCCCACCCAGCTTCTGAGCCCACCGCCCCCCCACCACCCATGTACTTCCGAGCTCTCCCTGCATCCCACCTCCGTGCAGGACGGCAGGGGAACACATCCGGAGAGCTGGGATGCCCTCTTGTCCTTTAGTCCAACACCGACTCCAAGAGGCCTCACGCCGGGAGCTCGTTCTCAGGGAGGGCACGTGGAGAGGTCCCTCACCTGGGAAGCCAGCCCTCTCAGCTGCTGAGATGACCTTGTTCTGACCGAGTGAATGGAGGCAGCTGCAAAAAGCCAGGTTTGTGAGCTTCAACTCTTAACCCAAAGAAGTCAGACTAGGTCCCAAGGTGAGAATCAACCAACCTGCCTGTTCCTTTTTCGGAACGGACCCCCACCTCATGAGTGGAGCAGTCCAGGTGCCCTCACACAGGTGACTGTCGCTGTACGGCCGGGTTGTCCGCCAGAAGTCACCCACGCACCCCCTGGAATTACAGCCGTGCACGTAGGCAGCTTCAGGACAGGGTCGCAGGCCGGGCGGCTCGGCATTGAGGGCTGCCTGGGGCTGAGAGGCCTGGGCCGTGACTTGCTGTGGGGCTTGTCCTGACCCCCACAGAGGGGTGGGTGGGCTAGTGGGGCACTGAGGCAGGGCATGTGCGGGAATGGCACGGACTGGCTATGTTCAGGAGCTTCCCGGCACAAGTGCTGGTAGGGGAAAGCCAGCCCCATTCACACCGCTTAAGGGGCTGGCTTCAGGTGAGGGCCGTGCCGAGTCCAGACCCTGGAAAGCCGGTGGTGAGTGGGGCCACTGGCTGGTGCTCCTGGGCGGGGAGGCCCCTTGCCAGCAGGGCGCAGACGGGCCCCGGAGTGCTGGGCCTGCTCCCGCTCTTGCAACATCCGTTACTACTTTTAGCAGCAGAAATCCCGAGCGGGAGTTTAAAAGACAGTTGGTTGCTATTAATGTATTTTTCTTCATTTCCAATTAAAGCACTGTGCTCAAACAAGATTTTAAGTTTTCGATGTCAGATCGAAGTGTGTAACTGACCATAAATGTTACTTGCAGTTATTTCTCATAACTCATGTTTCCTAATCACCAAGCCGTTTCTTCACGTGCCATTTTGCTCCATGGATGACAGGACAAGCATCTCTTTCTAACACGGCCCTTTTCTACGGGTCAAGGACTTGCTTACAAGTTTCCACAAAGGCGGCCTCACTGACTCCAGTGAAAAATCCCCCTGAAGTTTTCGGGTTTAAGAAAACTCCCCGAAGGAAAAAGGAGACCTTGACCACTGCGGACGTGTGTCTGTAACAGGTGAACATGCAGAAATACGTTTTGACAAGGTACATGCAAATAACTAGGGGTTATTCTGTATACTGAATATTTATAGATCTGTAGTGTCTGTTTCAAAACATTTTTATTTTTATAAAGCACCAGTGTTTCTACTTGGCTTAGCTTTTCATGTATTAAATCGCCAGCATGGAAAACCTGAATGTCTTGACTTTAAATGCTCTCTTGGTCTTCAGGATCTTATTAGCCTAGTGAAAGCAGACCTAAAGTTCAAGGGCCAATACTGCCCAGTCACCCTGGGGCCGGGGGGAGCAGGGGCACTGGCACTGCTGGCCCCCCCAGACTGCTGCCCACACCCCTGGCTCTCTGAAGCTCTGGGTGGCAACAAGCAAAGCCGCAGTCCTCACAGGGGCCACTGTTTGAGTAACTCATCACACGCAATCTGGGAAGTTGGGAGGGATTTGGTTTCTTTAAAGGGGGCTGTGGGAAATTCGGAAAAGCGAGGGACTTCCTGCTCTACTTCTGCTCTCCTGCGTTATCGGGGAAGGTCAAAGGGTAACTTAGCTGCTGTGCATTGTCCAGCTTATAGTCCCAGGTTCAGCCTGGTTACCCAACAGAAGTCCAGTCTCTGGAATGTTAAAGGTAATTGTTCCAAAGTTTAATTAAAAACACAATTTACAAATATTCAGTATCTTGTGAAAAGCACTTCCAAAGTGAGGATGAAAAAATATGTACATAAAATGTAATCAAATACCAGTTAGCTTCCACTCCCGTCGGGTCCACACTCAGCAACAGCTGTCTTTTTAGTTGCTTCGAGATCTGAAAGAAAAAGATGCTTCCTTCAGCGCCTCATCCTGCAGGTGAACAAAGGGCTGTGAAGGGAGAGTCAGTGCTGATGGCCCTCCCTCACTGGGGCAGGTGAGGGCGGCGTGCATTTTTAGGGTCTCACTGAGCTCTCTCTGCAACTGTGTGAGGCCTGTAGTTCTTTGGACAAAAGGGAACGGGAACCAGGGATCCTTCACCTGCGACCACCACGCAGCGGTGGGACCTGTCACAGGCCCCGTGGGCGAGAAGCCTGATGTTCCCGACACGGCCGCGCACGCACCTTCTGTAAGGTCCACCAGGCTGTCTCCCACGACAGGGCAGGGGATGGAGATGCCCATGGCTTTCCGAACCCCGTACGTGCTGACCACATCGCCTGGAGTCACTTGCTGTGCGAGCTCTTTAAGGTTACTGGTCACCTGCTCAGCTAGAAGAGAGGTCCAAATGAGAAGAGCTGCAGGCACTGAAATGCAGCGTCTGCAGGGCACAGGGCACAGAAGCCAAGGCTACAGTGTCCGCTCTCTCCATTGGTGCCCCTCCCCTGGAGGGGCCGCCTACCGAGATGCATTTCCCTATAGGAGGGGCCCAGGAGGCAGATGGTGTTGGGGGGAGGTCTGGTGCTCAGGCGCTCGTTCTGGGCTTCCTGGAGCTCCCGGAGCAGCCTGGTGGTCTCGTCCAGCTTCCTTTGGAACACCTCCGCTTCTGGGGTGAGACAAGGGACATTGAAGCAAGTGCACCCACTGCTCCGCCTGCAGCGGCACGCCACGTCCCATGCTTGCGGGCTTCGGGACGCACCGGTCAGTCCCCTCCCCTCCAATGAGACCGCCACCTCAGACTTGCCCTGCTGTCCCTGAAGCCTGGCCAGTGGTCAACGACTCTGAGTCTGTTTGGCGGGGACAGTGAGCCCTGACTGCCATGTCAGGTGGTGCTCCTCTCAAGCCCTCCAGAGATACTCACCTTCAGAGTCAAAAACTTCAGCTGGAGCGCCAAAGCTGGCTACTGCTTCCAGCGCTGCGAGCCTGTCCTGGCTGCTGCCGTCCAGCCGCCCCGCCGGCTCCACCTCCGAGACCTGCTTTGAAGAAAGGAGGGGTGGCTGGAGCTTGCCGAGCCCGACGGTGCCAGCCTGAGAGCTCAGTAAGACAGCCTGTGTCTGCAGGCCCCGCTACTCCACCTGTTGACTTTGCAGTTACCGCTACTCCACCTGTTGACTTTGCAGTTACACTGTTACGCCTAGAAAGACGTCTTTCCAGAATACCTGAAAAACGCCCCTCCCAAAGCCTGGCAAAACAGTGTCCACGAATCCGCTGCGCTCAGTAAGGCACTGGTGTGTCTCACACAAGCTGCATCGTCTGCTTTCACATGCCAGCAACTCCGCAGGTGAAAAGTGACGGCAGCTGGGGCTGCCGTCACTGTGACCAGGCCTCTGGGCTCCCAGCTCACGTGAGCCCGTCTGGCCACCGGCACTCCCGTGGGAGACCCTGTACGTAAGGCCCTCCCGGGTCTCCTCCATGCCTGAGACGGGCTGGCAACATTGCATGGGAGAAACAGAATCCAAGAAAGGGTGGGCTGTAATTTTGGAATCATGGGATGGGTTCCGTAACGTCAATGCTGCTCAACGTTTCAGGAACAGACCAACCCAGACAGTGAGTGACTCAGACCCAGTGGTTCCAGCCAGACCCTGGCACTGCACCCCTCTGCTGGCACGTGGGCCGCGGTGTGTGGGGGTGCCACACGGGCTGGGCCCCCGCCCTTCCAGCCTTTCTACTTCGTTCCCGGCTCCCTTTCCCTCTGAGCATCTCTCCCTCGTGCCCCTCACGGAGCACAGGACCTGCTGGGAAGGGCGTGGTTTTGTAACCACCGCCCACACCTGCACCCGTCTCCACTAGCTCTCACGTCTTCAGGTGTTCTGTCTCCTCCGCTAAAGGGCTTCCTTAGGTCCCAGATTCTCCGTGTCCCCCATCTTCCCACTCACTTACTCCCTGAAGTGTCTCCCTTCTGTCCCCACCAGATTACTGATAGCCATAAGGTTACAAGTGACACGCACCAGTCTTCCGTTCCTACCCTAACAACGGGCCTTCCCTGAGGCTCTGTCCTCCGCGGCGCCCTGGTCCCCATGTTCCCCCGGACAGCCCCCACCACCCCACCGCACTGGAAACCAGGGGTGCTCTCCCCGCCCTGCGGACACGAGCCAGCACCACCGCTCTGCTCAGCGCCGGGCCTGCGCACTCAGTTCCGTGCTCTCTCCTGCACAGGTTCAGCCTTCCTTTACGTCGCTCATGCTAGTCTTTTTGTTTTCTGCTTAGACACGCCCCACAGCTCCTCACTGGTCCCCTCCCTCCAGCCTCTCTGACACCATGGCACCTGTGCTCTGCGACAAAACTGCGACTTCTTAGCACTGCACACAAGACTGTCACTGAGGCCTCACCCCAGGTCCTGTGGTCACCCACTTTCTGAGCTTTGCCTGTGCGAGAAGGTCCATCTGCCTGTCCAGACTCAGGTCACCAGCACTGCCCGGGAGGGGATCCTCAGCCTCCCACCCAGTGTTGGTTCCCCAACCTGCGCCCCCACCCTGCCTGTGGCCCGACCCCGCACGGCCGCCACTGCACTCTCTGTGGGGACAGTCCTTTGCCTCACTGGGCCCGCAGTGTTTTTCTTGTCATACAGAGCTTTACCGTTTAGGTCTTTTAGCTTATTCTCCATTTAAACGTCTTTCATAAAGAACGTAATCACCTCCATTTCTTTCGTTGGGTCAAGTGTCCTTGTCTGGCCTTCATCCTCAGGTGATGCCTATGAGGATAAAGAAAAACAACTTTGTATTAGAAAGTATAGAAAAAGGCACATGTCAAAGAAATAGAAAACTAGCCAGAGTCTCACGGCAAGAGAAAAGGAGTAAGAATATGGACTATGGGGATGTAATTTCTTAAACCAAACTAAATTAGACATAATTACTAGCATTTTGAGAGTATCTTGAGTCGGGAGTACCTCCTACTAGTGACTTCACGATGGACAATTCTAGGCCTGATTCAAAAGCTGCACATGTGTAGTTTAAGTACCCGAAGAAATGGAGCCTGCTCTCAGCGAGAGGTAACTCTGACACGGACAGAGCGGGCACTCCAGGGCGGGTCCCGCACTGACAGAGGCAGCGCGCTGAGATGGCGGAGGGCTCTGTCACAGACCCGGGCCCTGCGGAGGGAGCGTGGGGGCTGCCCCAGCCCTGACCCTCAGGGACCAGGTAGACACGTGGACGGACAACTGCGGTGTGCTCACAAGCCAGTAACAATGTCGCCTTACTTGAAAGGTTGGATGTGATTCATTTAACCAATTCCCAGTTTTTAAAAATTACAATGTATCCTTATAGGTAACCTTTCTTATTTTCTAGAATAAGTTCTGAGAGTAACCATTAGATCAAAGAGAGGAGGAACTGTAGCTGTGAAACGCATTGCCACATCAGCCAAATGAAAGCTCTTTGATTTTAGCTCAAGCCTGTCAGCAACTCCGACCAACCGACAGGAAGGTGCAGTGAAAACGCTTTGGGACCCACGTCAAAGCGCACATGCTCGGTCCCGGTGTGGAACGCGGCTCCTGTGCCCTGCCCACAGCAGTGCTCACGGGACCCACGGGGCTGCCTCCGCTCTGCAGCAAGAGCAGAGCACAAGGCTACTGTGGCCACAGCTACCAGGAAGTTAGGACCCCGTGAGACACAGGGTCCTCGGGCTGTGGCCACGGCACGCTGGGGACCAGCTCCCGTCTACACCTGAAGGGACATCTTGTTGTTCTGACCTTGGAGCCAAGTGTCCAGCTCAGCCCAGATCACGAGCTCTGTGCAGTGGGACTGGGGCTGGTCCCAAGTGCCACTAAGAGACAGTGACGAGGAAGCAAGCCCCACTTCTGCATCCTTGGGCCCAAGGCCAGGGGATGACGACAGTCCTTGGCCCTCAGATCCTCTCCTGGTGCCCACACTACCCGTTTCCGTTCATTGTCCTCCGCCCATGGCCTCCGCCCGGGCTGGGCTGTCTTCTCGGGGGACCGGAGTTCAGCTGTCACACTGGTTAATCCCAAGGTTTCACAACACTGCATGACTAATGCTTGAGCGCCCATGACAAATTACCCCGTTTCCTCAGAAGCGTCCTTACCATCTCCAACTCTTGCAGGGCTCTGGAATGGCTTCCTTTAGTTAAAACATCCAGTAGGCTGTCTGCCATGACGTACGGATAGTCCTGGCATGTGGCCAGAAACTCATGGATGCTGAAAGAGAGAGTTGGGAAAGTCACCCGTTTCCACAGATGCCCTCAATTTCTAGAGTATGATGTCCAGCTGTCACCCAGGTCGGACTCTGCAGTCACATACTCATCTACCAAGGACAGACTCCCCATGAGAGAAGGAGACGAGGTCAACGGGACAGTGAGGTGAGATGCTTTGGGGACGGTCGGAGGGGAGTGAAGGCTCAGTCCTGGGGCTCCGTGCCCTGCCCCTCGCTTCCTCCCTCAGGGGGTCTTCCCCACCCAAAGACTGCCATTGGCACTGAGCCTCTCCAAGTCGCACTGCCAGCCTGGACCACACCCTTCAGGCACACACGTGTTGATCAGCGCCATAGAAACACGTGGCACTCAGAATACCGAGCGGCGGGTGACTCACCTGAAATCGCTGGAAACGTCGGAGTCATCTTCCCCGTAGGTTGAATAGATTAAATCAGAGTCGTCCTTGCTGATGTTGGCAAACGTGGAGTCATAGTGAGGTGCGTAAGAACTGTAGGGCCCGTAGTTCAGGTACAACACTGTTGGCAGAGAGCGAATGCTTTCCTGCTGCGTGTTAACGCACACGTCGGTCCACTTTTCGCTGCAGAAGGAACTGTGCCTTCCAGCTTTACTTCTTCGCCGACCAGTGTGCAAATCTAAGGCGGACACCCCCCCCAGACAGATGGCCATGGGGTCGCTACTCCAGTGACTTTTCCCCCTTAAAGGGGAGAGGGAATAGAGTGAAACTCATATGAAACACTAATGTGCAATTCTTCAGTTTCTTCTGAATTTAGTAAAACAGCTAATTAATTAAAGTGACACAACTATCAGCAGGAGAGCCAGCGAAGGAAACAATAAATGGTAACGGCCACGAGCGGGCGCCTCACCCGGAGTCGCTTTGTTCCTTTTGTCTTCCTTGAAGCCCTGCAGGGTGTTCACTCCGGACTGCAGCCGGCCTGCGGCCGTGCCCAGCCGCACGGGGCAGTAGCCGGGTTCTGGAACACAAGGCCGCGCGGTGAGACGGGCGCTGTGGGGCGGCTCGCTCAGTGGCGCTCCACCCAGGGCTGGCGCGCATAGCCTCATGCCACCTACGTGACGGCGACGAGCCGGGGGAGCACTCGCTGTCCCAATGTTTAAGGTAAGGCAATCTGAGCTTAGGCCGGTGGCCAGGACCCAAACCTGGTCGTTTTCATTACACTCGACCGCCTCCTGGAATTCTTGATGGTCACGCGCGTCTCACTTGAAACCGAGACTGAGGAGTGGGGCCTCTCCGCGGTGCGATGGAAGTAAACCGGCGGGAGAGGCTGGTAAGGACCGAGGGGGGCAGCCTGTGGACAAGCACTCACGGCGCATTCAGGAGGGGTGTGCACAGTGAGGAACAGCCTTTGACGATGGGGCCTCCGGACTGGCCGAACAGCCCTGGCGTGTCGTCCGGATGCACCAAGGTTGCGGGCTCCATCCCCGCGCAGGGCACAGGTAAGACTCAACCAATGGTGCATCGGTAAGAACACCACACTGGTGTTTCTCTCTCTCATAGAAAATAACAAAGTGACCTCCAAAACCAGGACAAGCCCCTGGGATGACACTGGGGCTCTGAAATGAGTGGGACGGTGCCAGGAGGAGACGTGGTCTCTGGCCGCGCCCTCCTCGAGGAGAGTCCTGGCTCTGGCACCGTGAGCGCCCTTCCACAGCGGCCACTACCAACGTCTCCAGCAGCCCCCCGCTCGGGAAGCAGCCCTGAGCTGGTGTCCTGACGGGTGCTGGCCCCTCCACCAGGAAGATGAAAGCGAGATGCAAACGGGCATCTTCCATCTTAAACCAGGAGCAGGCCCGGTGGGGCCAAGCCAGCTTTGCCAGTTTGCTGGTGTCTACAGGGCCGGAGCCCGGAGCCCACTGCAGAGAAGGAAGGGGCAGTCTCGCATGTCACCTTCATCCAGTCAGATGCCTCTCCTGGTACCCAAGTCTCACCAGCGCCACACTAGGAAGAGCCATGTTCTCAATCTAGTGGCAGTTTCTTTGGCCCAAGACCATACACGTCCCTGCCGTAAGAAGCTCACACGAAAGCACAAAGTTCCGTGGTGAAAACGCAGCTGCAGCACCTTCCCCTCCGAGGGAGAAACCCCTCTGCAGCGGTTCAGGAGCGGGTGCCAGCTAACGTGAGCGGGCTGGCCCTCTCAGTCTTCAAACACACCGGGCTCTTCCCTGCTCCCACGTTTCTCACCTGGGGTTTCCCCCTCCCCGACCCACCTGTTTTGGGGTCAAGCAACCACCACCTGGCTAAGGAAGCCTTCTTGGATCCTGAGACACTAGGAAGGCACAGCTGCTCCGTCACTTTGTGGCCTGACCCACGGGGAGTCTGTTGGTGCCATCCTCTCCCTGCCCCACAGGGCGGAGGGGAAGGGATGGGTCCTTTGTCCCCCTCCTGTACCCCTGGCCCCGCCCCCAGGCCCCAAGATAGCGCCTTGCCCAAAGTGAACAATAAATATTGGAGACTATTTCCTAAAGTACAGGAATTCTGTTGTCACTCATTTTGATGTCCGTATCTCTCTCCCGTAATGGCAGTATGAAAAAAGGTATTTATCAAATAAATCAACACTTGCACATTTGCTTATTACAACACAGGATTACTTCCCCTCAGACAAATGATCAAAGTTCCTATTTTACATCAAATTTCAAAATTTTTCATATACTTCCAATTGAATGTCACCCAAGAAGGCAACGATACAACTGAAGTGACAAACCATGGCTCCCGACCTTCATGAATGTCCTCCTGACCTCGGAGAGAGACAGGGCTGTCGGGTCTACGTCCTTCTGTCACTACGAGAGCAACCACAGGGCACACACACTCATCTGGCCGCCAGGGTGGCCGTGGAGCTGGTGCCGCAACTGGAAGGCTCTGAGACTGGGAGTGACTGAGGGCAAAGACCACCGGCCCGCAGACCCAGGGCCAGGCGCCACTGCCTTGCAGCCGGGCTTTGCTAACGGCGGGTCCGGAGTCCCAGCCTAGGACTCTGCAGTCAGGGGAAACCTGGCCTACGGAGCGCTCCTTTCAGGGCGAGGAGAAGCTAGGCGGCTGCTAGCACGAGACACATGCTGCCGAGCCGAGTGCTTCACAGACAATGCGACAGCCAGCGTCCCCACCGCTCAGGTCTGCTGCTTCCCGTCCCCCGGGTCACTGCTCTTTGCCAGACGGTAAGTTCACGCGCGGTCCCCATCCGTGAACCCACCTCCTACCACGGGGTCCACGGGGTGCAGGAGTCCCAGCGTAGTTGTTCCGTCTGGTTTTCTTCTTTCAAATTCGCACTGCAACGACCCAAAGCATTCACATGGCATCAACGGTTCTGCACGCACATACGTGTGTGTGTGTGTGTGTGTGTGCGTGCATCTCACACTAGGAAGCCTTACTGCAGCCACACTGATACTACGGGGCTATCACACTGCACTCAGGTAACGGCTGTCACACCTGGCTCTGGACACACGGTGCTGATGGGCTAAAAGATGATTAGGAAAACCTCAGAATTTGAAAGAGCTCTGTGGGTCCCTAAGACCACCTCGTTCTGCCTCCCCAGCTTAAAGAGGGCACTGAAGACCAGGATGGGGGCCACCTGCCCAAAGTCATGTATTAATCCACCTGGTTTTAAAACCAGTGTGTTAAACATCATTTCAAAACACCAGAGCACAAATATTTTCTTGTGAGCTTAAAGTGTGTGGTTCACGTTACAACTTTAGAACACAGTAACTTCACTGAAAAACCTAGTACCACGGGGGTCACGAACAAACACTGTCCCCCCGAGTGCCGTGCGGGGAGCTCTGAGGCACGTGGCAACTAGAAGCCTGGACGCCTGGACAGCCCGACCCAGCCGCCCCGGGAAGGAAGGAAGCTCTCTGTCACCTGGCTATTCACCAGCCGCCGGGTCAGCTTCCCTCCAGACTCCTTCACGATGCGGTCAATCTGCTCCTGTTCTCTTTCCAAGTTCTGGCTCCTCACTTTATCTTCAAGCGCATCTCTGTCTTTCCTGAAATCACACGCTGACGCTGAGCACGGGGGACGGGATCGAGACGTTAAAGAGAGCTCCCACCACGAACGCACCAGGAGTGGGATGCGCCCCGGCCCCATCAGACCCCTGGGAAGGCCCGACGGGCCCAGAGGCGACCCGGGTCTGTCCCTTCGCTCCCTGCCTCTGGGCCCAGAGCCATTTACCCTGAATGTGTTTCTCAGCACATCCACAAAAATGAGTTCTTCGACGAATGTATTTGAAGGCAGAGAATTTGGACTTTTCAAATTAAAAGTAAACATACATTTAAATGTATATGCCTTAGAGACAAATCTTGTCACAAGTTTGCTTTCTCTGCACTGTGACAGCAGAGGTCCCAAACTGGTGGCTGGGACCCTCTCCAGGCGTCCACAGTGAGGGCCAGCCCTGTTGGCTGCTGCCCCGAGGGGCCGGAGGGAAATCACTGCTCCCACCTGCCAGTGTCTAGTGGGAGACACGCCCCTGTCTCAGCGACAGCTGCCTGTTCAGGGTCAGCTTCAACTGTGCTTAGGCTTCACTACTGTGTCCGTTTCTTTACGGAACGCGGTAATGAACACACATTTTCCCCTAAACAAACAGTTCTTTCTAAATAAACGGACTACAGCCGAGCCCCTAAAGAAAACTGACAGGTTTCAAACTCGTTTCCTAGGGACGCACACTGGGGACTGTTTCTGCACCACACCCAGGCGACGCCCCACAGTGCTGTGTGTGAGAAGAGGGCGCCACACCCAAACCCACCAACCACGGGCACACGAGTGCCCGGCCCCCCAAGGCGGGCACTGGGCCGCTATGTCTAACCCGCACGAGCTGGGAAGAGACCGCTTGACCGCAACATGGCAGGCGCTTTACTTTTTGTTCTCCTTGCTGGGACTCCTGACAGCGTGGGCTTCCATCTGGCCCGAGTCCTCCCGCTCGACAGGCCAGCAGCCGCTGCCCTCCCCGCTCTGCGAGGTGTCTGCTCTGTCCTTCTGCTTTCGGCTCTTCTGCAAGTCTGCCATGAATTCTATGCTCTGCTTCAGGCTCTGAATTCTCTCCTAAAAACGTTCAAGAATATTCTCATTGTATGGTTGTCATTCATTTTTAAAGAAACGCACTGTGCTCCTCACGAGACCTTGCACTTACCTTATGATTAACTTGGGAAGAAAACCAATGAAACGTCATTATACCAAGAGCATTGCACCGAGGGACCAGGACAAAGCCTGCTCCCTCGATGTGGACGACCCAATTTCCAGCACAAGAGAATGCTTCGCACGTGTACCGCTTCGCACGTATACCGCGGCACCAGAAAGCGCATAGAAGAGGAGGCGTGTGTGTAAAGAATACGTACTCTTCACAGCGCTAAGTGTGACAGGTCAAATTCAGTTCACTAGCATGTCGACACTTTCTATTTAACAGAATGGCTATCGTCTGAATTTTAGGAGTTATCACGTCGGCACTTTCTATTTAACAGAACGGCTATCGTCTGAATTTTAGGAATTACCAGGTTTTTAAACCCTACAGCATGTGAACAAGCACGTGACGAGTCCTTCCACTCTGGCACGCTAGGACGGTGGACAGTCACCGGTGCCGCTGGCTGGGACATGCCTCAGGAGTGAAGGCAGCAAGCACAGCCTTTTCTGGGAGTGTGTGAGGGCCCTGCTCACCGAGGAAGTCTTGTCTGTTTCGTGACACTCGTGCCTAACTCCCCACCGCACTGCCGTGCTGGGGCTTGTGCCGGGGCTGAGGCCTGAGGTTCTGGAGCCAGGCCTGCTCAGTGCCGACTCTTGCCTTTGAACGCTGAGCCCGTCACTGGATGCCACGGGGAGGGCGGTCTCCTTAGGGACGCATAGCAACAGCAGCAAAGCCTCTTGCAGAACAACAGAAACTAAGGACCAGAGGGCATTCAGATAAGAGCAGTGTAGTCCCCAAATGCCAAGTGACTCATCTGAGGTCACTTCAGAACGAGGGACTGAGACCAGCACTCACCTCCCGTGACTGTTAGCGGTGCGGGTTGTGAGAGCCTCGAGAACGTGAACTTGTTATTTTTACTGAACGTTTACTTCAAAGTCATCTTAAAAGTACTGAAGTAATACATTTTATTCTACCAAAGATGTGGGTAGAGGAGAAAACAAAAGCCTTATTAATTTATTATCTAGCAAGGAACAGGGCTAACAGCTTTGTTATCCCAGTGTTTTCTAAGCATTATTCATATTAGCAAACTGGAATTATACCGAATATTTGGGTACCAGGATTTTGTTCACTTACTAACTGACAAGCATGTCCCTCCACATCTTTAACTACTCTTCACAACATCTTTAATAGCTGCATAGCGATTCATCTTATTTATGGACCACAACTTAGTCACCAGCCTCACACCAGACGTTGGATTATTTCCAAGTTTCCACCATTACAAGTCTTGTGAACATTACTGTAAATAATCAAAGAATCTAAAAATCTCTCTTTAGGATAAATTCCTAAAAATGGACATACGAGTCAAGGGGAGTGAGTGTTTTTCAGGCTTTTGATATTTCCTGCCAAACTGCCTTTCAGAAAAGCAGTATCAATTTCTATGTTACTGTCTCAAAGTTTCTCTGGGTCCTTGTCAAATAGTGCAATTTTTAAGAAACGGCCAATTTGACTACTAAAAACATGTCTTATTTGAATGCATACTTAAAACACATCAGGCAGCGTGACTCTTTCTGCCACTGTCACCAGCCACGTGTTTCCCCCGGGAAAGTCCCGCAGGCCCTTTCTTGCCGTGTCTCCCCTCTCCAGCACCCGGAGCAGGCGGCACCCACCGTGTAAGCACTCAGGAGGGGCCTGGGGCACGAACTTCTCAGCGACCTTTTTATTCCCACTCCAGGATTTATAAAGCAGAACCACAGTAAGAACATTTGGGGATTTTTTTTTTTTTTTGGTAACATAATATGCACAAAATTAAAATAATTCATTTAGAGAAATATTCAACATTTTGACACAAGTAATGGAAAAAAAGTTGAGTTTAATTAATTTTACTTTGAAAGCAAGGCTTTCTTTTTTAAAACGTCTCCAAATTAGCACACTGTTTACCGGCCCCCAGCTTTACAAGGTAAGTGATGGACGGGCCTGAGACACTTGCACCAGAGAGCTTATCTGCACCCCAGGGGGCGGGGGCTCCTGCCACCCCGGTTTCGGGCTTGGGGAGGAAAGCTCAGGCAAGGTGGCACAGCGGCGCGATGCCAGGCAGGACTGGAGCCCTGGCTGGTCTGACCGTGAAGCCTGTGTGCTCCAGACGGCGCTGTGTGTGCTGCCCTGTCTGTGCTGCAGGGGGGGCAGCATCTGCGTGCTCACTCAGATGACTGAAGAGTCACTCTACCTGCGCCTGTCCTTTATAAAAGTGATGGGGCCAGTCATCGCTATTTGTGTGAGACTGGAAAAATAATGGAAGGCTGCTCTACAACCTTTGCACTGAGCGTTCAAGACAATTACCTTTTAAAAGACACCATTCATGGAAGGGTGTGCTGGGCTCTCCTGGGAACACTGCTATTTGAGGAATTAACTCAAAAGGTCTAAATTTAAACATTTAAAAATCACCATGGTAAGTAAGGACCCCTCCCATCTGGGGTGGAGAGAACAGTCAACAGGAAGCTATCAGGAAGGACGGCAGGGCCCTCGACAACGGAGTAGATGCTGCTCCATCATAACAAACAGAACAGAGATGGGAAGAGGCTTGAAAAGAGGAAGAGGAGACAGAAAAGGGAAAGTGGAGAAGAAACTTGCTTTCCTGTGCCTCCAACCGCCCCACCCCCAGTAAAATCCAGGGGACACTGGATTCTTCTGCATGTCACATCAACCCCATAGTTTAAAGATGGTGGAAAATGACAAGTAATGGCAACAGTGGCAAATCGAAGTTGGTGAGTTTACTTTGGATATGTTATCCCTGTGACTTAGATGTCCTGGAAACTCAATGCACGTGTTTTGGAGTGGCCGACGGCTGCTGTCACCTTCAGACACAGTAACAAGAAGCACGTGCAGGTTTTAACCCCGGACCACGGCTTGGTTCTGTGTCCTAGGTCTTTCTGCCGAGACTGGGATGAGCATCTTACACTCTGTTGCCTCTATGGATGACTGGCTTACATCAGTCTCCCACATCTCTAGGAAAGGGTGGGCCCGGATGCTGTCTAAACATTAGAGGAGTGCAAGAAACATTATCAATCCAAATGGTTTTCTCTCTCCCACTAAGTGGCCTCAAGAACCTCTCAGAGCCCAGCGCAGACACGCACACACCAAGGTGACTCTGTACACGTAGAACTGACACTGATGATCCCATCAAAGCTGGAAAACCACGTGCAGCTGTGACTCACCCCTACTGTCCTATAAGTCCCCTGGGTTTGAGCTCACGCTCTTAACTCTGGCTTTTCTCCTTCTTACCGCCTCACACCCGCTCACTTCTTCCTGAACCCCCTCTCTCACTGTCCCTGCCTGTCACTGCCCCTCCCTACACCAGGTCCCCTCCAGCATCAGCACTCACTGCCAGCAGGTATGTGGGTGGGCACAGGCCAAACCTTCTCCTGGGAGGGGAGGACTCTGAGGCCCTCACTGAGGGCGAAGGAGCCTTCTGACTCCTGCCGTGGGGAGGTACCAGCACTGTCTTGGGTCACTTGCCATCCCACGCAGCGCTGTGAGTGAAACCTCAAAGATGTGCATTATCCTGGGAGCCCTCTTCTTCTCCCGCACAGATTCCCTCAGCCCACCCCCCGGGGTTCATCAGGGCCTTGATCCCAGAGGGCTCCACACCACCTTCTGCCTCCGCCTACAGCGTCTCTGGGGCACGTGGCTCGAAGAGGCGTCTGTGCCCCTGGGCCCATCTCTCCTGCCTCTATTGCCTCACCAGGTGCCAGAGCCCGTCTTCCAGGGAGGGCCTGCTCCTGAGCTGGGGAGGCCTCGGACAGTTCTGAGTTAGTTCCTGGGCTTCACCAGAACTTCAGATTCCAACCCTACAGACAGCTTTCCTCCTAAAGGGTCTCATAATTTACCTGATTAGTCTTATCCTGGAATTCAGGCTGATGTTTCTTTCACAGCAGAGAGCTGGTGAGTATCCATTCAAGGGCCTCATGTAAATAATTACAAGTGAATGCCAGTATTTATTCGTATCAGTTCCAAAGAAGAACCTTCCTGCTTAATTTTCTCCTCTGAATTATTCAATTATTTTGCGTGTACTATTTCAACTTTAACAGGATCTGTCTCTCAGACAATAAACCAGTTCTGAACTGAATCGGGGCCACTATGACCAAACCACAAAGAAATATGCGTTCTCAACGACCATTACTTGCGGCAGAGTCTCCTTTACCTGGCTAAGAATTTTCATCCCTGAGTGCAGGAGCTTCTTTGCAGCTTTGTAGTAAATGGTCTCTGGCCTGTTGTACGTCATGGCATTAGCACACATCAGCTTGAAGTGGTCCTGCAGGGACAGGGAGCATGGGGAGATGCATTAAGGCAAAGCCAGCAGAGAGAGCATGGGGGAGATGCATTAAGGCAAAGCAACGTGCCCTTCTTTCCTGATTTGAGATCACACAGGTCTTCAAGAAACTAAAAACAAAAAGCCCCTGCCCCCTCCTTTCACTGTTTATCAGACATTAATAGCAACTTATTGTTTGAAGACTCACAAACAAAACAAATACTGCTAGACTGATTTAAATATCCTACTACATTTTTTTCCAAATTCTGAAACTTTTCATAATTGTATGTAAGCTTTATTTCTGGTTTTTGTATTATGTTTGATTGAGTATGCTATCACAGTTGTGCTGATTTCCCCCTCCATCCCCTCCCTCAGGCAGTCCCTCCACCATTGTTCATGGCCACGGGTCATGGGTGTAAGTCCTTTGGCTGCTCCATTTCCCGTGCTGTACTTTACATCCCCACAGCTATTCTGTAACTGCCTATTTGTGCTTCTTAGTCCCCTCACCTCTTCACCCATTCCCCCACACCCCCTCCCATCTGGCAGCCATCAAAATGCTGTCTGTACTCATGGTTCTGTCTCTGTTCTTGTTTGATTAGCTTGTTTAGATTCAATTGTCAGTAGATTTGTATTTTTGCCATTTTATTGTTCACAGTTTTGATCTTCTTTTCCTTAAGTAAGTCCCTTTAACATTTCATGTAATAATGGTTTGGTGATGATGAACTCCTTTAGTTTTTTCTTGTCTGGGAAGTTCTTTATCTGCCCTTTGATTTTAAATGGTAGCTTTGCTGGGTACAGCAGTCTTGGCTGTAGGTCCTTGCTTTTCATGAATTTGAATATTTCTTGCCAATTCCTTCTAGCCTGCAAAGTTTCTTTTGAGAAATCAGCTGACAGTCTTATGGGAACTCCCCTGTAGGTAACTGACTGCTTTTCCTTTGCTGCTTTTAAGATTCTCTCTTTATCTTTAACCTTTGGCATTTTAATGATGATGTATCTTGGAGTGGGCCTCTTTATATCCATCTTGTTTGGGACTCGCTGTGCTTCCTGGACTTGCACGTCTATTTCCTTCACCAAATTAGGGAAGTTTTCTTTCACTATTTTTTCAAATAGATTTCCAATTTCTTGCTCTTTCTCTTCTCTTTCTGGCACCTCTATGATGTGAACACTGGACCTCTTGAGGTTGTCTCAGAGGCTGCTTACACTGTCCTCATTTTCTCTTGGTTGCTCTTTGCTTCCTTAGGTTCCGAATCATTGATTTGATTCTCAGCTCCATCCCCTCTACTGTTGTTTCCCTGTGAATTGTTCTTTATTTCAATGAGTGTATCCTTCATATCTGACTGGATCTTTTTATGCTGCTGAGGTCCTCACCAAGTTCCTTGAGCATCCTTATATCCAGCGGTTTGAACTCTGCATCTGATAGATTGCTTATTTCCATTTCATTTAGTTCTTTTTCTGGAGTTTTGACCTGTTCATTTGGGCCATGTTCCTTTGTCCCCTCGTTTTGGCAGCCTCCCTGTGTTTGTTTCTAGGTATTAGGTAGAGCTCCTATGACTTTGTGTCTTGGTAGCATGGCCTAATGTAGTAGGTGTCCTGTAGGGTCCAGTGGCACA